>BSQZ01000073.1:2730000-3164180 GCA_033239005.1 Lamellibrachia satsuma | reverse complement strand
CCTGGCCTGGCCTGGCCTGGCCTGGCCTGGCCTGGCCTGGCCTGGCCTGGCTGGCCTGGCCTGGCCTGGCCTGGCCTGGCCCTGGCCTGGCCTGGCCTGGCCTGGCCTGGCCTGGCCTGGCCTGGCCTGGCCTGGCCTGGCCTGGCCTGGCCTGGCCTGGCCTGGCCTGGCCTGGCCTGGCCTGGCCTGGCCTGGCCTGGCCTGGCCTGGCCTGGCCTGGCCTGGCCTGGCCTGGCCTGGCCTGGCCTGGCCTGGCCTGGCCTGGCCTGGCCTGGCCTGGCCTGGCCTGGCCTGGCCTGGCCTGGCCTGGCCTGGCCTGGCCTGGCCTGGCCTGGCCTGGCCTGGCCTGGCCTGGCCTGGCCTGGCCTGGCCTGGCCTGGCCTGGCCTGGCCTGGCCTGGCCTGGCCTGGCCTGGCCTGGCCTGGCCTGGCCTGGCCTGGCCTGGCCTGGCCTGGCCTGGCCTGGCCTGGCCTGGCCTGGCCTGGCCTGGCCTGGCCTGGCCTGGCCTGGCCTGGCCTGGCCTGGCCTGGCCTGGCCTGGCCTGGCCTGGCCTGGCCTGGCCTGGCCTGGCCTGGCCTGGCCTGGCCTGGCCTGGCCTGGCCTGGCCTGGCCTGGCCTGGCCTGGCTGGCCTGGCCTGGCCTGGCCTGGCCTGGCCTGGCCTGGCCTGGCCTGGCCTGGCCTGGCCTGGCCTGGCCTGGCCTGGCCTGGCCTGGCCTGGCCTGGCCTGGCCTGGCCTGGCCTGGCCTGGCCTGGCCTGGCCTGGCCTGGCCTGGCCTGGCCTGGCCTGGCCTGGCCTGGCCTGGCCTGGCCTGGCCTGGCCTGGCCTGGCCTGGCCTGGCCTGGCCTGGCCTGGCCTGGCCTGGCCTGGCCGCTGGCCTGGCCTGGCCTGGCCTGGCCTGGCCTGGCCTGGCCTGGCCTGGCCTGGCCTGGCCTGGCCTGGCCTGGCCTGGCCTGGCCTGGCCTGGCCTGGCCTGGCCTGGCCTGGCCTGGCCTGGCCTGGCCTGGCCTGGCCTGGCCTGGCCTGGCCTGGCCTGGCCTGGCCTGGCCTGGCCTGGCCTGGCCTGGCCTGGCCTGGCCTGGCCTGGCCTGGCCTGGCCTGGCCTGGCCTGGCCTGGCCTGGCCTGGCCTGGCCTGGCCTGGCCTGGCCTGGCCTGGCCTGGCCTGGCCTGGCCTGGCCTGGCCTGGCCTGGCCTGGCCTGGCCTGGCCTGGCCTGGCCTGGCCTGGCCTGGCCTGGCCTGGCCTGGCCTGGCCTGGCCTGGCCTGGCCTGGCCTGGCCTGGCCTGGCCTGGCCTGGCCTGGCCTGGCCTGGCCTGGCCTGGCCTGGCCTGGCCTGGCCTGGCCTGGCCTGGCCTGGCCTGGCCTGGCCTGGCCTGGCCTGGCCTGGCCTGGCCTGGCCTGGCCTGGCCTGGCCTGGCCTGGCCTGGCCTGGCCTGGCCTGGCCTGGCCTGGCCTGGCCTGGCCTGGCCTGGCCTGGCCTGGCCTGGCCTGGCCTGGCCTGGCCTGGCCTGGCCTGGCCTGGCCTGGCCTGGCCTGGCCTGGCCTGGCCTGGCCTGGCCTGGCCTGGCCTGGCCTGGCCTGGCCTGGCCTGGCCTGGCCTGGCCTGGCCTGGCCTGGCCTGGCCTGGCCTGGCCTGGCCTGGCCTGGCCTGGCCTGGCCTGGCCTGGCCTGGCCTGGCCTGGCCTGGCCTGGCCTGGCCTGGCCTGGCCTGGCCTGGCCTGGCCTGGCCTGGCCTGGCCTGGCCTGGCCTGGCCTGGCCTGGCCTGGCCTGGCCTGGCCTGGCCTGGCCTGGCCTGGCCTGGCCTGGCCTGGCCTGGCCTGGCCTGGCCTGGCCTGGCCTGGCCTGGCCTGGCCTGGCCTGGCCTGGCCTGGCCTGGCCTGGCCTGGCCTGGCCTGGCCTGGCCTGGCCTGGCCTGGCCTGGCCTGGCCTGGCCTGGCCTGGCCTGGCCTGGCCTGGCCTGGCCTGGCCTGGCCTGGCCTGGCCTGGCCTGGCCTGGCCTGGCCTGGCCTGGCCTGGCCTGGCCTGGCCTGGCCCTGGCCTGGCCTGGCCTGGCCTGGCCTGGCCTGGCCTGGCCTGGCCTGGCCCTGGCCTGGCCTGGCCTGGCCTGGCCTGGCCTGGCCTGGCCTGGCCTGGCCTGGCCTGGCCTGGCCTGGCCTGGCCTGGCCTGGCCTGGCCTGGCCTGGCCTGGCCTGGCCTGGCCTGGCCTGGCCTGGCCTGGCCTGGCCTGGCCTGGCCTGGCCTGGCCTGGCCTGGCCTGGCCTGGCCTGGCCTGGCCTGGCTGGCCTGGCCTGGCCTGGCCTGGCCTGGCCTGGCCTGGCCTGGCCTGGCCTGGCCTGGCCTGGCCTGGCCTGGCCTGGCCTGGCCTGGCCTGGCCTGGCCTGGCCTGGCCTGGCCTGGCCTGGCCTGGCCTGGCCTGGCCTGGCCTGGCCTGGCCTGGCCTGGCCTGGCCTGGCCTGGCCTGGCCTGGCCTGGCCTGGCCTGGCCTGGCCTGGCCTGGCCTGGCCTGGCCTGGCCTGGCCTGGCCTGGCCTGGCCTGGCCTGGCCTGGCCTGGCCTGGCCTGGCCTGGCCTGGCCTGGCCTGGCCTGGCCTGGCCTGGCCTGGCCTGGCCTGGCCTGGCCTGGCCTGGCCTGGCCTGGCCTGGCCTGGCCTGGCCTGGCCTGGCCTGGCCTGGCCTGGCCTGGCCTGGCCTGGCCTGGCCTGGCCTGGCCTGGCCTGGCCTGGCCTGGCCTGGCCTGGCCTGGCCTGGCCTGGCCTGGCCTGGCCTGGCCTGGCCTGGCCTGGCCTGGCCTGGCCTGGCCTGGCCTGGCCTGGCCTGGCCTGGCCTGGCCTGGCCTGGCCTGGCCTGGCCTGGCCTGGCCTGGCCTGGCCTGGCCTGGCCTGGCCTGGCCTGGCCTGGCCTGGCCTGGCCTGGCCTGGCCTGGCCTGGCCTGGCCTGGCCTGGCCTGGCCTGGCCTGGCCTGGCCTGGCCTGGCCTGGCCTGGCCTGGCCTGGCCTGGCCTGGCCTGGCCCTGGCCTGGCCTGGCCTGGCCTGGCCTGGCCTGGCCTGGCTGGCCTGGCCTGGCCTGGCCTGGCCTGGCCTGGCCTGGCCTGGCCTGGCCTGGCCTGGCCTGGCCTGGCCTGGCCTGGCCTGGCCTGGCCTGGCCTGGCCTGGCCTGGCCTGGCCTGGCCTGGCCTGGCCTGGCCTGGCCTGGCCTGGCCTGGCCTGGCCTGGCCTGGCCTGGCCTGGCCTGGCCTGGCCTGGCCTGGCCTGGCCTGGCCTGGCCTGGCCTGGCCTGGCCTGGCCTGGCCTGGCCTGGCCTGGCCTGGCCTGGCCTGGCCTGGCCTGGCCTGGCCTGGCCTGGCCTGGCCTGGCCTGGCCTGGCCTGGCCTGGCCTGGCCTGGCCTGGCCTGGCCTGGCCTGGCCTGGCCTGGCCTGGCCTGGCCTGGCCTGGCCTGGCCTGGCCTGGCCTGGCCTGGCCTGGCCTGGCCTGGCCTGGCCTGGCCTGGCCTGGCCTGGCCTGGCCTGGCCTGGCCTGGCCTGGCCTGGCCTGGCCTGGCCTGGCCTGGCCTGGCCTGGCCTGGCCTGGCCTGGCCTGGCCTGGCCTGGCCTGGCCTGGCCTGGCCTGGCCTGGCCTGGCCTGGCCTGGCCTGGCCTGGCCTGGCCTGGCCTGGCCTGGCCTGGCCTGGCCTGGCTGGCCTGGCCTGGCCTGGCCTGGCCTGGCCTGGCCTGGCCTGGCCTGGCCTGGCCTGGCCTGGCCTGGCCTGGCCTGGCCTGGCCTGGCCTGGCCTGGCCTGGCCTGGCCTGGCCTGGCCTGGCCTGGCCTGGCCTGGCCTGGCCTGGCCTGGCCTGGCCTGGCCTGGCCTGGCCTGGCCTGCCTGGCCTACACCTGGCCTGGCCTAACCTGGCCTGACTGACCAACACATTACCAACACACATTGCTAACCCCAACTCTAACCCTAATCATTCAATCGATTAAAATATACGCATCGTAATTTTAATCATCATATGAAAAAGTTACACTGCTAAATGATGAGGCATATATGTATCACTTAAAGACACCTCCTCTATTGCACACTTTACGGTAGACAAAATAATTTTTAACGGAATCCATAGAGGGCTGTCAATAAATTAGATTTAACTATAACCCTAATACTGACCACATTGCTAACCCCAACTCTAACCCTAATCATTCAATCGATTAAAATATACGCATCGTAATTTTAATCATCATATGAAAAAGTTACACTGCTAAATGATGAGGCATATATGTATCACTTAAAGACACCTCCTCTATTGCACACTTTACGGTAGACAAAATAATTTTTAACGGAATCCATAGAAGGCTGTCAATAAATTAGATTTAACTATAACCCTAATACTGACCACATTGCTAACCCCAACTCTAACCCTAATCATTCAATCGATTAAAATATACGCATCGTAATTTTAATCATCATATGAAAAAGTTACACTGCTAAATGATGAGGCATATATGTATCACTTAAAGACACCTCCTCTATTGCACACTTTACGGTAGACAAAATAATTTTTAACGGAATCCATAGAGGGCTGTCAATAAATTAGATTTAACTAAGTGTCGGTGGGGGTCGACTCACGCATAAAACGTGGGTATGCGTGGTTGCGGAAAGGCTTGCAACTCACACTTTCAACAGGTATCAACCCCCAACGCACACTTAGTAGCTGATTTTGCGACGCAACTACACAACCGACCGACGGTCGTAGATAACTACTGACAGCTTGTTGTATGAAAATTCGAAACAAACGTCGGTCGGCCACCCGTCGATTCTTTGACAGGTGAATGGTAGACAATCGCGCTAGCGATTGGACTTCACAGGACTTTGCAGGATGTCCTCAGTCTGCACTGAATCAGCTTAGAAAAATCAACTCAACTCGCAGCCGAGCAACGGCCAAGGCAAGGGAGCGATATTTCAAATAAACATTAATCCTTGCGACACCTATCGGCTCCCGGTTAAACTAACTTGTATTGTTTTTGCAATTGAAACCAATACTAACCGCCAGTTGGATAATTCCGAACTATTTAGTAAATACCAGTTCAGCTTTATTATAAATTATACATTTTGATTGGTGTATTGTTACCAACTTGAAGTAACGTTTTCTTCAAATACTACCATGTCGTCTTCAAGAAAATCTACTGGATCGCCCCTTTATTTTATGTTTAGCTATTTTTAGGGTAGTGTTGTTGTTGTTGTTGAAATAAAGACCTGAGTAAATAAATCGAAATACGTTGCTATGTTGGGCTGGGCTTGGCTGCATTGAAGCGTCAGTCTGCGGCCGGGTTTGGACAACTTTATGACTAAAATAAACTAGGCTGCGCATAAATTTTCGAAAAGACGTATCAATGTATGTATATGTAAACCATTTGCGATGAAAGATCCCGGGTAACAAAATAGTAAATGTATGTCTTATTCAATAATAAACATGAAATGTTTCATGCAATTGTCATCACAAACATTGAACTGAGCTACATACGTCATATATTACTTTCCCGGATGTAGTCAAGTAAAAGCAATGCAATTCATTTGCTTAGTTAATGCAGCAACTGAGACAAAGTGAAATAAAAAAATTTACTCCCAATGTATCTCAATGCAACTTATATACAATATAAGTTAAACTTATCTTATACGTAGCCATAATGGAGTTTTAGCTATAGCAGTTAACTTTAACCCAGCCAGCACGCCGTCATCGGCCCGAGGGCGGATATCAGCGGCTGGCAGGCGGCAGTGCTCGGCACGCGCTTGCCGATCACAGCCCGCTTCCCAGCCGCAGATGCGGCGCTAGCACTCGCGGGAGGTGATTTATCAGTACTCGGACCGAGGGAGGCCCGAGCACTGATTTCTGACGCGCGCCGCATACCTATGATTTATTACTTGTTTTAAATTTCGCATGTGGTGTAGGGGAATGTTTCCCGCGCGATGACGCACCATGCTAGAAGCGAAATAAAATTAAGAGAAACTAAAATTTGTATGAACCGTGTTATTATTCTTACACAAAATTAACAATTACGTTTGTAAGCTCCAGATGCTTACACTATTCACTGAACATTATTATTGTTAAAAATAATCTTTACTGCGAGTCTACCCGGGCCCATGCCGCCATATTTGAAGTCCGCTGTTTTACCGTTATAATTTTATATGCGACTGACGCGCCGTGCCGTGCCGTGCCGCGCCGCGCCGCGCCGCGCCGCGCCGCAAGACAAGGTACGTGTTTACAAATTCCTTTGTGACTCTTTGGCTGTATTTTGTACTATCCAATACATTGATTTTTAGCATTATATAAATTATTTTTGTTCGCAAAGCATACGAAAGTAGAACTATGCACATCGTAATTTTAGGCGCCAAACTCAAACGGCAAAGCCAAGCAAAGGTAAAGGCCGTGAACTGACATAGCCATGCCCATGGTCATGGACATAGGCATAGCCTAGCCTTATCCTTAATTAGGTCAATAATACGTTAAGTCTGAAGATTTATTTATACTGGCTCAGTATGTACTGTCTGTTTATGTTTATTTCTTGCGAGTATTTTATATAATAATATAATAATAATTAGAGCACTTTTAGAGCGCCATGGATCCATGTGACCCTGTTCAAAGGCACTTTATAAGAACAGAAACACATAATTATATACATGTATGCATGCATGCATACATATAATTATACCTTACGCTTATGTCATGATACCTTATGACGATTCTGATCGCAGGATCCAGTTGATTCCTCCATGATCAGATCTTCAGAATCAAATATTTTATATCATAATTTCCAGTTCCATTTTTTATTGTTTAAGGAGATTCATAGTCATATATTATTGCCAGGGGTAGACCAGAATTTGTCTAGTTTGTTTATAAATGAGTTAATTGATCTAGCTTGTATTACAGAGTTTGGGAGACTATTCCATGGTTCAGCCACTCTAAGAGGGAATTCATTTTTTCTTAAATTAATTTTTGCTCTTTGGGTAAATATTTTAAGGGAGTGTCCTCTATTTCCTATTTTCCTTCGGTTTGCTAATGTGGGTAGCTTCAGTAATTTTAGGCTATATATGACAAATCCCGCATACCAGGAAGTTGTTTTGTGGCCCTTCTCTGGACGTTTTCTATTGCTATTTTATGTTTTATCTTATATGGATACCATACTGCTACGGCATATTCTAGGCGAGATCTAACCATTGTCTTATATAGTGGCAAGAAAGTGTGTGTGTCTAGGAATTGGAAGATTCTTCGGATTATTTTTGTCATTTTGGTTGCTTTATTTACCACTTGGTTTATGTGATCATCAAATGACAATTTTGAATCGATAATTACACCTAAGTCAGTTTGCTGTAGTGGCTAGTGAATGTTTAGCATTATTACTTGTCATGAAATATTCATTTTCACCTATATTATTTTTTCCAACTTCCATGTGTTTACATTTGTCTGGGTGGAATTTTAATAACCATTTGTCACTCCATTGTTCTAGAATACTTAAATCTTGTTGTAGTATATCCTGATCATTTGTATTTGTTATGGCTCTAAATATCTTAACCTGATAAGCCCTGAATTTCTGGGGGAGTTGATTTTGTTTCAACCCATGGGATTATGAAATGCACTGTAAGATGTAAAGTCTTCATCAAAACCCTTACAATATATACATATTCTGAATCACAGAATATTTATCTTACCAATGGTAATAACACTATCAATGTTTTGATTAACTATGGCTAATTAGCATATAATTAGCATATGTAAACAATCGCAAAGTGAAAAATTAAATACAAAATCTAGTTTTATTTCGTCACTCATGGACACAATAAAGCACAAAATGAGGCAACTTTGGTACTGCAATGTAGGCCTACATGTCCTCTATGAGCAGCAAGAGAAATTATAATAACATCTGCATTTACCTGTGAAATATTACAATTAGCATGCAAGTACTATGGTTTTGGTTGATCGCATATATACATATAAAGCACAGAAAACTGTTCACAAAATGCATAATAATGAATGTTTCATAGGTACATGTAATCTACTGACATATATACCAGAGCACACCATGTATTGTAGTATAATAACTGATATAAAAGAAAAGAAAAATTCAAAGAATATAAATGCAGTAATTTTGCAAATGTTACGTCAAATGACAATGAATACAGTAAAAACACATCATTGACACAACGATGTTGTTGTCTTGGCCGCTGCTAATGTCATTTACATCCGAATTATCGGATGTAAAACCCAACAGATGCAATGCCCGCTCATAGTCTTCATAACCATGAATTGTAAAACGTTGACAAAATATCGGTCACTTTCAAAAAATTCGCAAAAATACTAATAATTGACGGATCGATTCGAGAAACGGCTCAAAACGTCCGCACATGTGTTGTTTTCATCCGGGCACCAACAGCATAACCAAAGCGAACGAGCGTGGCGCCACATGGCGATCAATATGAACACTACATCCCAACACCGAAATTTCGGTGTTCAGGGTGCATCAGGTTAATGTCATCAGTGAACAGAAATGTATTGGATTTAGTTAATTCTGGCAGGTCGTTTACGTATGGAACAAACAATAAAGGTCCTAGGACAGATCCCTGCAGTATCCCTGATGTTACTTTGTGCCAGTTTGATTCTTTTCCATTTACTGCTACCTTTTGTCGTCTATTTGTGATGAATGCCTCAATCCAGTTAACTAAATCATTCCTAATGTTAAAACTTTTTAATTTACTTATTAGTCTCGTATGTGGCACGGTATCAAAAGCCTTTTGAAAATCCATATAAATAACATCTGTGTACAGCTGTATTATAAATTACCATTATCCATTTCTGAGGTCCATTCATCTAGTATTTTAATTAGTTGGAGAACTGTTGATCTGCCAGAGATAAAACCATATTGTTTTTGACTGAACAGACCATTGACTTTCATGTAACTGATGATGTGATTTCTAATAATTTTTTCCATGCATTTACAAACTACGCTTGTTAGGCTTATTGGATGGTAATTGCAAGCTAATTTCTTATTTCCTTTTTTATGTATTGCTGATATTTTGGCATCCTTCAATTCATCAGGAATACTTGATGTTTTTATCGATGTTTCAAATATTTTTTGTAATGGGAGACAGATATTTTCTGACAACTCAGTAATCTGGCACCTATTTCATCAGGGCCAGGCGATTTGCTTATATTAAGTTCTTTTAATGTTAGTAATATTATGTTTTCAGTTACTTTTAGCTCATCCATTGCTAATTTATTGTTTACTTTGGGTGTCGTTCAGTAGTGAATGTTCAGTAGTGAATACACTGGAGAAGTAGTTGGCAAGAATATTTGCTTTTTCTTCATCTTCAGTTGTTTGGGATTTCGGATTTGTGTGGTCTATATTCAGTTCCCCAATTCCTTGTTTAACTGTATTTTTTTATTTATAATAGTTCCAGAAGACTTTAGGGTTTTTCTTGGTTTGAGTGGCTAAATTTCGTTCAAACCCCTTTCGGAGCTTTCTGGTTAAAGCTCGGATTTTATTCCTGCTTTTACAATACTCTAAATATTTTGTCCTATCCCTTGTTTCAATGTATCTTGTCCATAGTCTACTTTTACATCTTATTAGTTTTCTGGTGTTTGCATTCAGGGGGAAATTTCCCTTTCTGTAATTTGAAACTTCTTTTTGAGGTACGTATTTATCTTCTAATAATTTTAGTACTGTTTTAAGGATTTCCCATTGGTCGTTAACGTTGTCTTTAAATTTCTCTTTCCTCATTCCTTCATAATTTGCCTTATTAAATAGCTTCCGTTTTTTAGTGTATATATTTTTTATAACTGCACAAAATATTGAATGTAATGACACAGTGGTCACTTTACCTAGAGGGCTGAGATACTCTATTTCCCCTATGTTGTCTTCTTGGTTTGATAAAATCAGATCTAAAAGGTTTGTGTTAGTTGTGTCTCGTCCTCTAGTGGGATTTAAGACATGTTGAAACATGAATGTGTCTCTAAGGCATTCCAAATTTAAAATTTAGGTTGCTGGGTTTAACTGATTTGGTCGTCCAATGTTTCCAGTTAATATCTGGGAGATTGAAATCTCCTGTAATTACAACGTGTGAATATTTAAGTCCTGATGTGGATCTAATCATATTTAGAAATTCTGCGTTATTTTCTTCTGACCCCCCATCGCTCCTATATATGCATCCAAAGAGAAGTTTGGTTTTATTTTTAAGTTTAATTTCTATAAATAAGCATTGCTTGAAGGTTGAGACCAGGTTTATATTTTCTGTGTATGGGGAATTTAAGACGTATATTATAATACCCCTACCTTCATTATTTTCTTTTCTTGAAGAACAATGTATTGCCTTCTAAGGAAAATTCTGGTATGGTTACAGTGCATTTGGGGTTTTTTGGTTTTACCTCATTAATTGCTATTATGTGGGGTTTTAATTCTTTGTTCAAATTCATTTTGCTTGTTCCTTAGTTGGTCAGCATTGGTATAAAAACACAGAATGTTGCCTATGTCATTAAGATTATTTTTATTAACATTTGTTTTACCATCCGTCACTCTAGGTGGATGTGTAGTCTTTACTGGCTTTTCCTTATCTTTCTTATTTTTCTCTCCCATGGTGGACCCCTGACTCTGTACAGGTATTCCCCCGACTTGTCTGCAGCTTCCTGCCTCTTTGCTTCTTCATAGAGCTTTTTTGATTCCTCCCTTTCTTGTTTAGTTTTGTCATGATAAATTTTTATGTTTTTGAACTTGTCATTTTCTCTGATGAAGAAGGGTTAGTTTTTTGTCAGTATTTGTTAATGTGATTAGAACTGGTCTGGGACCGGTTGCATTTTCCTTGGCTTCCCCAAGCCTCCTCATTTCTGTGACATCAGTGTCTGTGAAGTGATTGTTTATTTCTGTACACATTTCTAAAATTTGTTCTTTGTCATGTTGTTGTCTCGTAGTTTTTAATTGTGATGTAGATTCTGGTAAGTTGAAAATTATTACATTGTTGAGTCTTTTTTCTCTGTCTTTTGATTCCATGTTCTGTTCTTTTACCTGAATTTGTACGACTTCCTTAACTTAATTTGGGCTGATGACTTTGCTTGGGTTTTTTCCAACTGAGCTTCTTTGATCATTTCGATGACTCTTGTTTCGTCCACTTTGGTTCTGATTTCTTTCTCTAGTTCAATGATTCTCTCTTCCACTTTCTTAAGGAACTTCTGGCACCTTTCTTAGCAGATTTTTTCATTTTTCAAGTTTTTCATTACTTTTGTGTCACATGGACAGAACCAGTGAATTTGTGGTTTGTCCGTCCTAATTTTATATTCTTTATCCGTCATTTCAACACATTCAATGCAGTAATGTTTATCACAGTACTCGCATTCCAACAATTTGTGGTTAGGTCCTTTGAAATTTTTTTTACACCCTGTGCATAGCCATACGTCATCAGCATCGATCATCCATACAGAGTCATTTTTACTTTTTGTCCTTGGTTTTTTTTTACCTGCCATAACCTGGCTACTTTAGTTTTGTTTATTTAATGTCTACTTTAAGACTGAGTTAATTTATTGCTTTTATATATATATATTTTTAATATTATGTTGTGCAAGGGATCAAGGCAGTGTGGGAGAAAGATATTGAGTCTGGGGGGTAGATCGGAGATTCAGTGGTTTATTTACAGAAACGAAGAGTGATACCCAGGGCAACTCTGGGTATATTGAGTTGCCTTGATGAAAGGGCCAAATTAGTATAAGGTCAAGAATTTGTGCAGGATGGTTGAAGAAGTGTATTTATGTCTAACTAATTTCTAGTGTTTTGTCTAACTAATGTTTATGCCTAATTTCCTATGTCTAAGTTTTGTATGTCGAGCGTTGCTTGGGGTTCTTTTTTCCTTTGTTTACTTTAATATGGCGGGAAAAATTCGATTTCAAAGTTAAAGTTATTTTGGGAATCCTAGAAGGTAGAAGTTATTTAATTTTTGGTACTTTTAACAGTATCTAGTTTGACTTGTGCTATAAGTTTAACTATTAGTTAAAGAACTTTGAATGGTTAGTTAAGATTTTGAGCAGCTGTTACTACGTACGCTTGTGAACTGGAACCATCTTTATATTCTGTGAAATTTTCATTTCATTCTGCCCTGTATCGGTTGCTTAATTCGTTCTCGATCAATATACTTGTTTTATAGTAGTAAAATGTTGTATACATTGTAAACTGTGGTATACCATGGTTTACCTGTTTCAAAACAACATGGTATTTTACCATGGCTTCCCTGTTTCAAAGCACCATGGTTTCTATGGTATATCATGGTATTTTACCATGGTTTACCTGTTTCAAAACACCATGGCATTTACCATGGTATATTTTCACAAAACACCATGGCATCTACCATGGTATATTTTCACAATTCCATGGGCCGTGGACACTTGGTATTGTTAACTTAATTGTTATGTTAATATTTCAGATGCTGTCCGAAACAACGAGGTGACAACAAATGGCACAACCATGAGCATGACATAAAACGAGTCATCCAGGAATGTTTCTGAACTGCCTCCGTCTCTGATCGGGATGGTGGTAGGAAGCACCGAATGGACCGAACATAGGCTAAGCAGGATGTGGCAGGAGTAAACAATTGAAGTGAATGTTTTTGAGTACATTCATTTAAGTACAAGTAAGAGATGGTCAAAGCTTATTTATTAAATATTATCGTATAATAAATTACACAAATCCACATACGATTACATGTATCAACCTCAAAATATTTGTGATAAAATGTTAACTATATTATGTATAAGATAATATGCTTGTATTGAAAGTAATGACATGGTGTTTTGGTGGCGTTGCATTGATCAGTTAAAAAAAAATTCCAAGAGCATTGTTTATTTAAAAGAGAACCTGGAAAAATCATAGTAAAGTTATACTGTATAATCTGTATTCATAAATATACATTTGAACGGTTAACTGGTAGTTTAAGTTTGAATGTGCACATATATATTCATAGCAATGTCTAGGAATGTTGCACAGTACACTGAAATTATATAGGTCGTTGTGTACATACTGAAGCCTTTTAAGAGAGTGAGTGGATTTTTACTGTGATTGGATTAGGGGTGTTATTGAATATTCAAGTGATGCTATCTGTAATGCGTTTGTTTGTCTGTTCAGTGTTTGTACTTGTGGATATTCCCATGACTTGTTCCATGTGCATACCAGAATTATGTATTATGCTTACATTTTTTAGATATTCAGGAAGGTTTCTGTTGACATATTAGTGATAACAGTTTAATTGTCATTTAAAGATATCTTCAACTTTTATTTAGCAGTTTGATACTTTTTAGCAATGGATAGAAGTGTGTGCATTATATACTGACTGTTTGTTATCATTTTTGTAGCACACTTCTGTAGTTTTGTTATTATGTATACCTGTTACAATAGTTTATATGGGGAATGATTAGTGACTTAATGTTAATAGGTTTAATAAAATACGTTGTGGAAGGTATCTTATTAAAACTGTACAACTCATATTGATTAATAAATTTTAAATGCCTTTGTTGGACCTATTTCAATCTTCATTGGATTTGTTGTTTTTTTGCTTATATATATATATATTGGACGAAACAAAACTAGGCAATCGGCGAATGAGCGGCTAATCATCGGTTTATAGGCGGCTTCCTATTGGCAACCGCTTATGAGCCGCCCTCGGCCTGATGTTGAGCCGACGGACAAAACTTACATCGGCCCGCAGGCAGATGCCGATGTTGGCCCGATGGATAAAAGCTACATCGGCCCGCAGGCGGATGCCGATGTTGGCCCGATAAGTTTGCTGCCCTCGGACCGATGTTGAGCCGACGGACAAAACTTACATCGGCCCGATGAACAAAACCTACATCGGCCCGCAGGCGGATGCTGACGTTGGCCCGATAAGTTTGCCGCCCTCGGACCGATGTTGAGCCTACGGACAAAACTTACATCGGCCCGATGAACAAAACCTACATCGGCCCGCAGGCGGATGCCGATGTTGGCCCGATAGAGAAAAACTACATCAGCCCGCAGGCGGATGCCAATGTTGGCCCGATAAGTTTGCCGCTCTCGGACCGATGTTGAGCCTACGGACAAAACTTACATCGGCCCGCAGGTGGATGCCGATGTTGGACCGATAACTTTGCCGCCCTCGGCCTGCTCTCGGGCCGCTGTAGGTGTGCTGGCTGGGAAGCTATAGCCCATTAAGCATTAATGTTTCGGGGTGTGGCAGGAAGTGGGACGTGGGTCATCAAAAATGGTGGTAGGTTGGCCTCAACATTGGTGGGAGGTTTTCTGTTCCCCAAACAGGTGGGACTTAGTTTGAGACCCCTCCCATAACCGATATTAAAAGTATAAACGGTAGTAAAAATCCCTGTCCTGCTAAATTATAAGTATAACTATAACTTAGATATCTAGCTTACATCGCATGTAAAACTTAAGCATGTCTTCTTTGAAATACAAACTGCATTCACATATTCACTAATGGATACCATTGTATCTGTGTTTACGTATAAGTATCTCGGCGCGAAGCTTATGGAGCACAGGTGACCGGTAAATGCAGCTGACGTGAGTGCCTATTAATTACGGAGCTAGCAATACGTAGAGTGAAAAAACTCTGCTGAAACTATTGCGTTACGCAATGCTATCCACCATTGTCTGGAGTGACCGAAGTAGGAGCGGCCAGATGAATGCACGTGTCTTTCAGACCCACCCAGACACTGTACTTGAACAAGCGCCGCATTACTAACTTGTTGAACAGAAATAGCCGCACCTCGTGCTAGCATTAGTTAGTTCTAGACATACTTAACAAACTAACCAAGGTTACAACTTTCAATTTAATTTCACAAATCACCAATCATATATAAAACATAACAATACAATATAACAAACAATTAGTTTCATGCTTATTATATACTAAGTATTTATTGAAGTATTTAAATTTCAGGGTATGACACTGCCTAGGCATACACGAACGACATTGAATTTAACGGGCGAGCTTCTTGCGTAGACTCGGCCACGCCCGTAGCTGAAGGGCCTAGTGGTAAATTCAAACACGTAATCAAAAATACAGTTTTACCAAGTATTCTTCATTCAAATAATTATATGTATGTATAAATGTGACAAAACTAACTCACCAGGTGTAAAAATGTAAAGCTGATCCTCGAGAAAGCCAACATGTAAAACGTAGAGTATAACCGTCTGCACACGTCTCCGGTCCAGGACAAACTGCGCTGGTCATTCACTAAAACCCGTGCAGCTAGTTAATCTGGGAGTGCCTCTGTTATCCTAGTGGCCTCTAGTGAATGACTCAAGGTACTAACCACGCAATATCATAGTGCAAAAATTAGGGTTACTTTCCACCACTTTAAAGTTTAGACATCCGCTGCTAAAATGCATAGGACAGTGGATTACTTATGGGGTATTGGGTCATGTGACCCTTCTGGCTGAAATCTGATCGCCGTCTCATAGAAGTAGGTTGAACTGCTACTATGATTGACTTCGCAAAATACTAGATGGGCTATTTGTGTAGGGCCAGGTTACTCACTTCACAAGTATTGACACTAGCTGTCTCTGTGTCCATGTTTCTCTCTCCTCTCTCCGTCTCCGCCCCATTTGCGTGTGTAGATGGGGAAAGAAATAGTTTACGGCCGAAAGTGGCCGTGATTGACATTCTCTGTTACAATCCATTGTTATTATATACAGGGTTAGGGTAATAAGTATCTCAAGTGCGTTGTTGGCCGCAGTTTTCAGGCAGAATCGTGCTTTGTAAACTGCAGCTCGCGTCCTTTCGCTGCAAAAGCGGACAACGATGCCTCTCTTGCGCGTTCTGCCGTCGCGGTCGGAGCTCGCTCCCAGTCTGTGACTTCCTTCGATTTCTTCGTTGTCGAGTGGCGGGTCAAGGCGCATGTGCGAGTGGCGGGTCAAGGCACATGTGCTCATTCATTGCAGAACCACCTTGTCAGTGTCCTCTCCCTTCTCACCACCTTGTCAGTGTCCTCTCCCTTCTCACCACCTTGTCAGTGTCCTCTCCCTTCTCACCACCTTGTCAGTGTCTCCTTCAGACCCTATTTCATGTTTTTACAATGTCAGCTGGTGGCACTCCTTCAGACCCTATTTCATGTTTTTACAATGTCAGCTGGTGGCACTCCTTCAGACCCTATTTCATGTTTTTACAATGTCAGCTGGTGGCACTCCTTCAGACCCTATTTCATGTTGTTACACTGTAAGCTGGTGGCACTCCTTCAGACCCTATTTCATGTTGTTACACTGTCAGCTGGTGGCACTCCTTCAGACCCTATTTCATGTTGTTACACTGTCAGCTGGTGGCACTCCTTCAGACCCTATTTCATGTTGTTACACTGTTAGCTGGTGGCACTCCTTCTTCGACGAGCGTAGTGCGATAACAATGGCGTGGCTGGTGTGTGGCCACGCGTATCGTGTGTGGCCATGGTCTGACAACAGGATTGTCTGACACATGGCAGTAAGTCTCTCAAATACAAAACAAACACAGTACATGTATCAAGCTACTATCAATCTCATTTATATAATAATGTCACTTAAATATGTACAAAGTGTCCAATATCACAACTGTCTTTATTCATAACGTCGCACTAACCAAGTTCTGGAAAACACCACTGGATTTTCGATTAGTCAGTTTACCAAAAAATTGCGGATATGGTGTCTTGGAACTGCTATGCAAAATAGTGAACCAAATGGTATTTTTGCAACGACATTGCTAGAGTAATATTTAGGTAGAGTTTTACAGACTAAGATGTGCCTTTTCATTTTTTGGAAAGTCTTGTGTCTTCTTTATAGAAACAAAAGGTCAAACTAGTACAGCAAAGTTAGTGAATAGACCAAATGTGCCCAGTTCAAGGGAATCAGTCATACATACACTTTATTATTTTAAATCACATAACAGTCTCTTATCGTCTCACATTTCTATGTCAAAACAAAAGTTAATGTTTTAGGCAACAGTAAATAGTTACAACAGTGTATGAATTATAATTATTTTGGAATATTTTTTATTATTTCACAGGGTAGAGTAGAATGATTATTGTCACTTTATCGTTCGTCTCGTTTCCCTGACTGATTTTGTGAAATATTAAACCTATCTAGTATCCATTGCAACATCAAACAGGTTTAGTTGTCGCAGCTCGTTAGTGTCTGTGCAGACTGCTGCTGCCACCTGCCTACACAAGTGCTGCCATCTGTTGAATTAAGTGTCTTCAGTGATCTGCCGCAGGAGTGTTTGCGCTCTCAGGGCAAGTTGCCACCTCCAGGGGCGTTCGGCTGCTGTCCTCTCTGTCAGTGCGTCAACATCTGTCTCCAACTAGGATCATATAAAGAACAAACACGTTAACTTAACATTAATAATATCAACAATAATTATTATGGTAAGTTTTAAATAGATTTCTAATGCACAACCAATATATTTTACTCATTATGTAATACTGTATCTAAACTTTGTAGACTCCATATGTCCTGAAGAGTCTGTAGACTCCATATGTTTGTAGACTCATGCCAAAACACAGTCAGATCCCCATGGTCATATTAAGAAAATATAGGAAATATTGGAAAATATAGGAACATTGGGAACCCTGCCATCATATGTTGCTGCTGGGCTTCAGTAGAAACACTGATTATATGCTAATGGCTGTGTCACAGTATTCCAGTCCAGTGATTGTGTTCAAACACTTTCACCTAAAGACAGCTTTTAACTTGTGATGTTCTAACCACTGCAACGCCACTGCAACACCACACATCACTGCAACACCACACAACACTGCAACACCACACCCCACTGCAACACCACAACCACTTCAACACCACACACCACTGCAACACCACACACCATTGCAACACCACTTCAACACCCCTGCAACACCACTGGTTTCAACTGCTGATTACCTGGGCAAGTTCTGTGCATACTTCTGCCACATACGAGTCGTCTGAGTCAGCTCTCATGTCTGTTAGCCAGTCCTGCAACTGTTGTTTCTGGGCTTCTTGTTGCCTTGAAAAATAAACATAAGCCATTTAAAAATAAATATAATGCAATGTAAATGACACATTACAATTGTAATTAAGCTATATCAACCAATCATGTTTATTTCAGAAATCCCACCTAACTTTTAATATTCTTAAAATTGTATAACAGATGTAACACACTGTTTCCCTTCCACAACTCAAAGCACTAGCAGTCCAAAACCAAAACATTCCTAAAACCACATTAGTATGTGCGTAACTAACTACAATAAAAACTTTTGATGAGTTACTGAGTTTTCCAAAAGTAGTCTGGATTTTAGATACATCCGTTACCAAATTGAGGCAATATCAAAGATGCGTGATATGAGTAACATCTAAGGTCAACAACCTGGCAATAGCAGATAGTCTTCAGCAAGTTGAAGGTGGCAGACAAACAGACATAATTGTTTATTCATCCAATTGTACAGAATAGAATAATAACATTATAATAATAATAGTCTGTAAATTGGGTGTCAATGTAAGTATGCAACTTATAAGCATACAAGTGTAAGTATAAAACACACACACACACACACACGCAGGCACGCACGCACGCACGCACGCATGCACACACACACACAAATATTTTTCTTGAGAATGTACAAATTGGTTATAGGAGACTCCTAGTAAGACTAGTGAAGTTGCTCTCATAGGAGCCACCCTGGTAGATTTTCAATGAGTTTATTTATTGTCTATTTTCGCGTGTAACAGAACTTTTAAATAATGGCTCCGTATGTGAGTTGTATTTTCTTAGATATTATGTAACAGCTTTCTTTTGTACTTTTGTTATCCTATTAAACTGGTAGCCCCAGATCATTAGGCAGTAATTTATGTGGAGTAATATTAATGAATTATATAGTGTAATTTTTATGCTTAATGGTAAGACATGCTTCAACTTGTTTATAATTCCAATTGTCCTTGAATACTTATTTGCTACTTTCTCAATATGTTTATACCAATTTAGATGTGTGTCTAATGTTAGGCCTAAAAATGGCAGATGTTGTTAAATTTTGGGAAATGTAAATGCCTACATACAGGACATGGGAACTTGAATGTAAAGTATAAAATGGGAGATACTGTTCTGGGTACTACTGTAAAAGAAAAGGACTTAGGAGTTACAATAAGCACTGATATGAAAGTTTCAGAGCAGTGTGGTATTGCAGCTTCAAAGGGTAATCAAATTCTTGGATTGATTAGAAGAAACATAACATACAAGGGAAAAAAGCTAATTATACCTCTTTATAAAGCAATAGTTAGACCTCATTTAGAATACTGTATACAAGCATGGAGACCATATCGTAAGAAGGATATAGATACGCTTGAACACATACAAAGGAGAGCAACTAAAATGATTCCAGAACTGAGAGACCTTAGTTATGAAGAACGCCTCAAAGAATGTGGTTTAACAACTCTAGAGACAAGGAGGTTAAGAGGAGATCAGATTGAAGTTTTTAAGATATTGACTGGGCATGAAAATATTGATAGAAATATGTTTTTCTCACTCAAGAAGGATAGCAGAACTAGAGGACATGAGGTAAAATTAGTAAAGGATCAATGTAGATTGGACATAAGGAAGCACTCGTTCTCACAGAGGACACTAAATGAATGGAACAAATTGTCTACAGATTGTGTAACTGCTAGCAGCGTGAATATGTTTAAAAACTAGGTTGACACATATCTCAGGAGGGCGGGTTATAAGTAGATGAACATTGTTGGACTCTCGATAAGCCAATGACTTCCTTGTCCACTTGCCATCTGGGCCTTTGGCTTGGATGGCAAATCTTGTTAAATCTTGTTAAAACTTGAAATGTTGCACTCTTTCAATGTTTACACCATCAATTGTTAATGTGGGTACTATTACCCTTTTGTTTGGCATTTGAAAAATCATATATAGCTTTGTTAATGTTTAATGATAATTTATTTTATATTAGCCATTCTGCTATATTGTGGAGCTCTTTATGTATCAAATATTCAGTATCTGCATTGCTTGTATCATTTGTAAAGGCCCCAAGTGTACTTACTAGAGAAGTATCATCGGCATATGTAAATGATACTGGCTTGTGAGAAGTCATTAACATATATAATAAATAACAGAGGACCTAAAATTGAGCCTTGTGGGACCCTCGTGTTCATAGATAAGACATCTGAATGTATGTTATACATTTTTTACAAATTGTTCACGGTTTGTTAAATAACTCTGTAATAATTTTAATGCTGAACATTCCAACCCATAATGTTATAATTTTGTAAATAGGATTGTGTGGTCAAGTGTTTCGAATGTTTTCGATAAACCAAGAAATATACGGATGGGTATTTGGTTGTTACGCAATTGAGTAGTGATCCTATCAGCTATTTCTAGAGATGTAAATTCAGTTGAATGGTGGGGTCTGAAGCCGTATTGATTTTCTGACAGAAGTTTAGTATTTCTAAATTACATGAGTAATTGGTTATTCATTATTCTTTCTAAGACTTTTGGCAGAACTTCAAAACTGTAGAGTTAGGTGGTAGGTTAAACACCAACCATAGAGTTAGGTGGTAGGGTTAAACACCAACCATAGGGTTAGGTGGTAGGGTTAAGCACCAACCATAGGGTTAGGTGGTAGGTTAAACACCAACCATAGGGTTAGGTGGTGCGGTTAAACACCAACCATACGGTTAGGTGGTAAATTAAACACCAACCATAGGGTTTGGTGGTTGGGTTAGGGTTAAACACCAATGATAGAGTTAGGTGGTAGGGTTAAACACTAATTGTAGGGTTAGTTATAAATGGTAGGGAACTAGGGTTAAACACCAACTGTAGAGTTAGGTGGTAAGGTTAAACATCAATCGTAGGGTAAGCTGGGAAACTTAGGAGTAAACACCAAGGTTAGGTTAAGCTAGGAGGGTTAAACACCAACGGTAGTGTTAGGGTTAGGTGGGAGGATTAGGGTTCAACACCAACCGTAGTTTTTCTAGTCTCTCTGCACACTGCTTCAGCCGTGTCCTGATGTAGACCAACTCTTCCGCAGCAGATGTAAACTGATGTCGACTTCGCAGCTCCTCCAATAATGCAGTGCCACCTAGCGTGTCACCACCAGCGCCCTCTATGTTAATTTCTGCATCTGGACGTACTGACACCGGCCGAGGCAAATGTTTCCAGTTTTTTTTTAGTTTTGGTGGCGACACCAAGTGGCTACTGCTAGAACTATTTATTTCCAACCGGGCATCATCAGACCCATTTGTTGACACAAGGGGCATGCCGTTGCTCTTGAACAAAAAAGCTGTTGGCGGGAGCAATGTGATTTGACCAGTCCAGCCACCACCAGATGGCAGTACATTATTCTCCATCACAGACTTCGTTGTGCTTCGCACATGTGCTCCCGATACCATATTGTCAACATTCTGTACATAACTCATTTCTATCCAGTCTTTGGGCAGGTCCAAAAGTTCACTCATTGAAATCTCTGCATGTGCAATTCCATTAGTGACCAACCCTTGTCTGTCTCTGTCCAATGCATGCGTTTGTTCAATAAATGCAGGCGGACATGACGGCTTGTCAAAAGCGTGGGTCATGTGACTGTCATCTGACTGCTGTGTACTAGTAGAAGCAAGTGCAGCCAAAGGTGGGTGGACAACAACTGGTGCGTCTGATGCCAGTTCATCCTCACGACACCTAACGCACCAACAAAGAACAATATATACAGTTTGGTTAACCTTAACCCATACCACATGATTATCCAGTGTTGTTGAACTCTCGACTTAACACCACTTGTGTCCAGAAGGTGTCTGTGCATAATTCAATTGCAAATATATGTGTGTAACTCGAATGACGAATATTACTAAATGCTGCAGTATTTTGGATGCTTTTGGAAAAAACTGTACTAGAATATGCCACAGTCCCACATTGGCTGTAATAATTACAACTATAATTTATGTAGTTACACATTCCAACAACATTACAATACTTTTCTGTTACAACCTTCGATGTATAACTGTTGTTGAAGCAAAATACAAAGCAGTGAAGACAAACATAATAAGATGGATGCTAACAAGGGGGCAATGCCCACCAGGGGGCTTAGCAAGGGGGTAGTGCCCACCTGTCAGTTTTAGCAAGGGAGTAGTTCCCACCTGTGGGGATTAGCAATGGAGTAGTGCCCACCTGTGGGGTTTCTCTGGGTTCCTGGCGTACAGTCCCTCTCTCCTGAGGGACTCCATGAGGAAGGAGGGATGTCTGGGAGGAGGGCGGGCTGGCAGGGATACATCAGACGTCCTGGCAAACAAAAACAAACTAAAGCCACAATACAGTGTTCATGTATCCAAGGTGGCTGACTCTAGTCAGTGTGATGGCTGTGACAACTTAAGTATCACATTGTGTTCATGTATCCAAGGTGGCCGGCTCTAGTCAATGTCATTGTGTTCATGTATCGAAGGTGGCCGGCTCTAGTCAATGTCACAGCTGTGACAACTTAAGTATCACATTGTGTTCATGTATCCAAGGTGGCTGACTCTAGTCAGTGTGATGGCTGTGATTACTTAAGTATCACATTGTGTTCATATATCCAAGGTGGCCGACTCTAGTCAATGTCATGGCTGTGACAACTTAAGTATCACATTGTGTTCATGCATCCAAGGTGGCTGACTCTAGTCAATGTCATGGGTGTAATAACTTAAGCTCCGTGAAACTATACAACCGGTGGTCAGAGGGAAGGAATCTAATGTATGCTTTACCTAATGGACACGTAACTGCAATGGGCAGGCTTAGCAGTATGTACAGTTAATGTTGGGAATAGTGAATATCCACTTGCAAGGCAAATATGGCATTTACAATGTCTGTTGAATGGTCATGTACATCAATGTTGCATTACATATGTAGCTGTTGTACTATAGATGTAGATGTCGTACATCCATGTTGTACAACATATGTAGATGTTGTACATCAATGTTGCACTACATATGTAGCTGTTGTACTTTAGATGTAGATGTTGTACATCCATGTTGTACAACATATGTAGATGGTGTACATCAATTTTGTACTACAGATATAGATGTTGTACATCAATGTTGTACTACAGATGTAGATGTTGCACATTAATGTTGTACTACAGATGTAGATGTTGTACATCAATGTTGTACTACAGATGTAGCTGAATAAACATTAAAGGGAAACAAAAGTCAAAAATGTTTGTCCTATGCACCAAGAAATAATCAAACCATATCATATATCATATCCATTTGCAACTACAATCAAGAATATCACACCTGTGGTTTTCTAGGAAACCTTATTGAACACACAGCATCTATATTTCATGTCTAGCACCATATTGTTAGAAAATCTTACCTCACGAGTGCGGTAGTCTGACAATTTTTTTTCAACAAACGAAGATCTATTTGTAAGCACCTAGTCCTAAGTTTGCTTGATTGAGAGTTTGCATTGCTTTGGTAAATACCCATCAATTTCATTACTTTGGTAAATACCCATCAATTTCATTGCTTTGGTAAATACCCATCAATTTCGGTTGAAAACAGAACATGTCAAAGTGTAGCTAAATCAATTTCCTAAAAATGCCAGGCACTTATTGGTCAACATGTCAACCAACATGAACATGTTTAGTTGACCATAATCTCCATCTTTTAGAACAAAACAATTTGATTATCTCTTGAGTAAACACTGGAATTATATTCTTGACAGTAGTTGCAAATGGTTAGTGTTTGTTAACTCTCTTAGTTGCACAGCCTCACACCCATGACTTTTGTTTCACTTTTATTAAATGGAAATTCACAATCTCATAGAAATAAGGTTGTATAAATTTGTTCTACACTGCATGCTGCCAACCTCTAACCCCAATCTAGACATGTCTAACTCTGTCTCCCCACAAAAAAACACACAACCCACACAAATCTCCACAATCCATACAAATCCCCACAATCCACACAACCCCCACCTGGACATGTTGGCTCTATTGCCTTGGATGACCTTTGACACTGTCGGAGGTGACCGACATGCCTGAGGTCGCAGTGACCACATACTCGGCGACGACATCAATGACTTGACCAATGCTATGGACGTCTCGGTCATTTCCACCCTGGTTCTCACACCAGGTGGTGCTGGTGTATGAGGTTTCACAACAGTTTTCTCTGCTCTCCGTCTAATGGTAATGTTTCTCCACCGTGTGGCAAACTTGTGTACCAGAGTCTGAGTCTTGAAGAAATTCTATGAATACAGACAATATCAAACACACTGCATTACGTCTACAATCAAGTCTTTTCTTGAAGAAGGTCTATGAATACAGACAATATCAAACACACTGCATTACGTCTACAATCAAGTCTTTGCCTTGAAGAAGGTCTATGAATACAGACAATATCAAACACACTGCATTACGTCTACAATCAAGTCTTTGCCTTGAAGAAGGTCTATGAATACAGACAATATCAAACACACTGCATTACGTCTACAATCAAGTCTTTGCCTTGAAGAAGGTCTATGAATGCAGACAATATCAAACACACTGCATTACGTCTACAATCAAGTCTTTGTCTTGAAGAAGGTCTATGAATGCAGACAATATCAAACACACTGCATTACGTCTACAATCAAGTCTTTGTCTTGAAGAAGGTCTATGAATGCAGACAATATCAAACACACTGCATTACGTCTACAATCAAGTCTTTGTCTTGAAGAAGGTCTATGAATGCAGACAATATCAAACACACTGCATTACGTCTACAATCAAGTCTTTGTCTTGAAGAAGGTCTATGAATGCAGACAATATCAAACACACTGCATTACGTCTACAATCAAGTCTTTGTCTTGAAGAAGGTCTATGAATGCAGACAATATCAAACACACTGCATTACGTCTACAATCAAGTCTTTGTCTTGAAGAAGGTCTATGAATGCAGACAATATCAAACACACTGCATTACGTCTACAATCAAGTCTTTGTCTTGAAGAAGGTCGATGAATGCAGACAATATCAAACACACATCATATATTAGGTAAAATCTCATAGGCCACAGCAGAGATGGGAGGACTTCGTGAGGATGGATATGAGAAGATCAGGGAAGGATGAAAGATGGAGAGAGGGGGCCGCCGATTGAAAACTATGGAAAGAAAGAATACTTTACCTGACCCTCACACCTGTACAGCAGGGAACAAGGAGGAAGAGCACATCATTAAACTATCATCAGAAGTTTACAAAGCAATTATTCACCCTTCCTTTTAGTAGCACAATCAACACCGACTCTGTGTCTTACAACTATTCAGCAGGTACAAAATAATATATCAAATGAAAGACATCGAATAAAACTCCCTGCATGTAAATCAGTGCAAAGAGTGCTTGTATGTTGTACATAATTTTACGTTTTACAAGGCACACATGGCCTAAATATTTTTCTTTATACCACTTCTTGCATATCACATAACCATTATAGACGAAGATACAGACACACTCATACACATCCAACCCTCACCCCACAGATGTACAACCCTTGCCCCCCTAAATGTTTAACCCTCACCCCCACATGTCTAACCCACACTTCACAGATGTCTAACCCTCTCCCCCAGATGTCTAACACTCTCCCCCCACATAGTCTAACCCACACCCCAAAAATGTCTGTCTCCACCCTGATGTCTAACCCTCAAATCCAGATGCCCACCTCTGACCCCCCAGATGTCTAACCCACACCCCACAGATGTCCAACCCTCATCCCCCAGATGTCCAACCCTCATCCCATAGATGACCAACCCTCTCCCTCCAGATGTCCAACCCTCACCCCCCCCAGATGTCCAACCTTCACCCCCACAGATGACAAACCCTCTCCTCCAGATGTCCAACCCTCACCCTACCAGATGTCTAACCCTTGCCCTCATAGATGTCCTACCCTCCCCTTGCAGCTACAGTAGTTACCTGCGCCCCATGGTGGGCCGCCAACTTCTGTCGGAGCAGTGTCATATCTGTTGCCACCAGTAGGAGCTTGTGGACTCCGCCCCGCAACAGACGCCCCCTGCGACGCTCGAGGGCAAGGGTGACTCGTTGTGCCTTCCTCACTCTCTCGTCCTTGTAGGCGTACCACGCTATCAACACCTGACACAACAACACTTGTCATTTATTTTCACATTCTATTTATTCAATACAATGTTAGTCCTAGAAACATTCTATTTATTCAATACAATGTTAGTACTAGAAACAACCATAATAATTAACTATCACTTTTACTCTTGCTGTTTGCATAACACAATAAGACAAGATGAAAAGCCTCAGACAATAAGTCAGCTTTCAGTTTCTTGTTGTTTACATGCCACAACACATGTAATCAACAGTCTCTGTCAACTACTTTCACTATTACATTGGTTTCTACAACATTACTTATTTACATCATTGGGTTACAAGACAGTGCAAACTACTCATTGAGTTGGGTTACAAGACAGTGCAAACTATTCATTGAGTTGGGTTACAAGACAGTGCAAACTATTCATTGAGTTGGGTTACAAGACAGTGCAAACTACTCTTTGAGTTGGGTTATAAGACAGTGCAAACTATTCATTGAGTTGGGTTACAAGACAGTGCAAACTACTAATTGAGTTGGGTTACAAGACAGTGCAAACTATTCATTGAGTTGGGTTACAAGACAGTGCAAACTACTCATTGAGTTGGGTTACAAGACAGTGCAAACTATTCATTGAGTTGGGTTACAAGACAGTGCAAACTACTCACTGAGTTGGGTTACAAGACAGTGCAAACTACTCTTTGAGTTGGGTTATAAGACAGTGCAAACTATTCATTGAGTTGGGTTACAAGACAGTGCAAACTACTCATTGAGTTGGGTTACAAGACAGTGCAAACTTCTCACTGAATTGGGTTACAAGACAGTGCAAACTACATGTTTCTATATCTATTCGTTTTTTATTTGCATTAAAAATAGTTAAGATAATTTAGGAACACCCTGTATATTTTACTCAACCTACTACTTTGACAAACAATTCCTACAACATTTGGTTCACATACATTTTTTTTTTAAATGCAATGACGTAAATAAATCAAGCAGATATTGCAATGATGTAAGAATATAAGAACATACTTTTACGTTTTCGTTGTTACTAATTTTAAATTACTGCATCTTTATCAAACTGTTTAGGTCAAAATAAAAATGCAAGGTCTACTGTTAAAATAAATGATTTATACAATAATATGGCTGTACAAATAACTATGTGGCGAACCTTCCTCTGCAGAGTGAGACTCCAGTGCCACAATGCCAGGCCTGTGTTGGTGCGGTCTGTGAGCACATCAGTGTGGACTGTCTGCCACTGTCTCAAGGATCGCGTTGTCAGGCGTGCTGAGAGGAACAATGCAGCCTGCCTCTTCATCAGCTGCAACACAATCATCTCCTGGCTGAAAATTAAGGATTGAGACCTGGGGTAAGACAGGGATGTTTCAACTCGCCAGTACTCTTTCCGACTGGGTGATGAGAAAAGCCACCAGTGACCGACCAAGAGGACTCGTATGGGGACTAACTGAACGGGTAGAAGATACAGACTATAAGATGGCAGCACAAGCCTTCAACAGACTCACCAACATGTGGAAATCCACTACTCTCCACACCAAGACAACAACGAAACTATATAGATCCAATGCCTGGTCAGAACTACGGTACGCTTCAGAAACATGGAGGACAAACAAGAAGATACCATTTAAAATACCATCCTGCAAGGGACCCTGGAGGGCAAGAGAAGGCACAGTGGATGGCAAGAGAAGGCACCCTGGAGGGCAAGAGAAGGCACCGTGGATGGCAAGAGAAGTCACCCTGGAGGGCAAGAGAAGGCACTGTGGATGGCAAGAGAAGGCACCCTGGAAGGCAACCTGGAGGGCAAGAGAAGGCACCCTGGAGGGCATGAGAAGGCACCCTGGAGGGCAAGAGAAGGCACCCTGGAGAGCAAGAGAAGGCACCGTGGATGGCAAGAGAAGGCACCCTGGAGGGCAAGAGAAGGCACCGTGGAGGGCAAGAGAAGGCACCATGGAGAGCAAGAGAAGACGGGGCTACCAGAGGAAAAAGTGACTGGATAATGTAAGGAATGGAAGAGAAGACAGACAAAGCTAGCAATGAAATGGCATCCCTACGACTGTCCCGGTCATGGAATGAATGGGAGCAGGAAACAAACTAGAACACATATTACACAGCAGGCAATTCTGCAGTATAAAATAAAAATACTGAGTATCCTCCCAATTTAATATAAAGTATACAATATCTTAGGCTTGCAAATTGCAAGTGCCACTTTAACTGTTGTAAAACAACAGCAGACATACCTGTTTTCGGAGCATGAGTTGCATGAAACACCCCCATCCCTGGAGGGCGTGCCCCAGGGTCACATGCCGGTCATGTGACATGGCCTGGGTGTACTTGAGTCTCATGATGAGAGCCTCATCCCTCCGCTGCTTCCAACTCCCAAATGTCCACCGCAGCACACCTGGGATGGGGAAACAGGAATGTCAGCATCACCAACGCTCAGACCTTCCAAGTCTCCCAGTGGCAGATTTCCCGCTTTGTTGGTCATTTTTCAAACATCCTCATAATCTTTCAAAAAGGCTCCCACTTTCGTTATATTAACTTTTACAATATATTTAATTGATTTTCTGGGTTTTTTTTATTAGGCTTATTTACACATGATTGTACAATATAATTTCATGAATTGTTGATATAAATAAACTTAGTAAAATAAAAAATCACCCCTGGTAGACATGCTGACAGCAGAACACAATCACTCCTGATAGACATGCTGAGAGCAGAACACAATCACCCCTGGTAAACGCTGACAACAGAACACAATCACCCCTGGTAGACACCCTGACAGCAGAAGACAATCACCCTTGGTAGACACCCTGACAGCAGAAGACAATCATCCCTGGTAGACACCCTGACAGCAGAAGACAATCACCCTTGGTAGACACCCTGACAGCAGAAGACAATCATCCCTGGTACACACGCTGACAGCAGAAGACAATCACATCTGGTACACACCATAACAGCAGAACACAATCACTCCAGGTAGACATGCTGACAGAACACAATCACTCCTGGTAGACATGCTGACAGCAAAACACAATCACCCCTGACACACTGCCATGGTAGGCATTAAGCAACAGTCATTGAGGTCTGCTACACCATAAGTTTTCCTAATTTTCTGATGAATGAGGCAGAGACAGGGCAATGAAAGCAAGCTAAGACACCTTGTTGGAGTCAATACAAGACAAGACAATGAAAGCAAGCTATGGCACCTTGTTGGAGCCAAGACAAAACAAGACAATGAAAGCAAGCTATGGCACCTTGTTGGAGCCAAGACAAGGCAATGAAAGCAAGCTAAGACACCTTGTTGGAGCCAAGACAAGACAATGAAAGCAAGCTAAGAATCCTTTTTGGAGCTAAGACAAGACAATGAAAGCAAGCTAAGACACCTTGTTGGAGCCAAGACAAGACAATGAAAGCAAGCTAAGAATCCTTGTTGGAGCCAAGACAAGACAATGAAAGCAAGCTAAGACACCTTGTTGGAGCAATTACAAGATAATGAAAGCAAGCTAAGACACCTTGTTGGAGCCAAGACAAGACAATGAAAGCAAGCTAAGACACCTTGTTGGAGCCAAGACAAGACAATGAAAGCAAGCTAAGAATCCTTGTTGGAGCTAAGACAAGACAATGAAAGCAAGCTAAGACACCTTATTGGAGCCAAGACAAGACAGTGAAAGCAAGCTAAGACACCTTGTTGGAGCCAAGACAAGACAATGAAAGCAAGCTAAGACACCTTGTTGGAGCCAATACAAGACAATGAAAGCAGGCTAAGAATCCTTGTTGGAGCTAAGACAAGACAATGAAAGCAAGCTAAGACACCTTGTTGAAGCCAAAACAAGAGAAGATAAGACAAGACAATGCAAGCAGGTTAAAACTCCTTGATAGAGTCAAGACAAGACAAGACAATGAAAGTAAGCTAAGACATCTTGTTGGAGCAAAGACAAGACAAGATAAGAAAATGAAAGCAAGCCAAGACACCTTGCTAGAGTCAAGACAAGACAATACAATGAAAGTAAACTAAGACAATCTTGTTGGAGCCAAGACAAGATAAGACAAGACAATGCAAGCAAGCTAAGACACCTTGTTGGAGCCAATACAAGACAATGAAAGCAGGCTAAGAATCCTTGTTGGAGCTAAGACAAGACAATGAAAGCAAGCTAAGACACCTTGTTGAAGCCAAAACAAGAGAAGATAAGACAAGACAATGCAAGCAGGTTAAAACTCCTTGATAGAGTCAAGACAAGACAAGACAATGAAAGTAAGCTAAGACATCTTGTTGGAGCAAAGACAAGACAAGATAAGACAATGAAAGCAAGCCAAGACACCTTGCTAGAGTCAAGACAAGACAATACAATGAAAGTAATCTAAGACAATCTTGTTGGAGCCAAGACAAGATAAGACAAGACAATGCAAGCAAGCTAAGACACCTTGTTGGAGCAATCACAAGACAACGAAAGCAAGCTAAGACACCTTGTTGGAGCCAAAACAAGAGAAGATAAGACAAGACAATGCAAGCAAGCTAAAACTCCTTGATAGAGTCAAGACAAGACAAGACAATGAAAGTAAGCTAAGACATCTTGTTGGAGCCAAGACAAGATAAGACAAGACAAAGAAAGCAAGCTAAGACACCTTGTTGGAGCAATAACAAGACAAGACAATGAAAGCAAGCTAAGACACCTTGTTGGAGCCAAGACAAGACAATGAAAGCAAGTTAAGACACTTTGTTGGAGCCAAGACAAGACAATGAAAGCAAGCTAAGACACCTTGTTGGAGCCAAGACAAGACAATGAAAGCAAGCTAAGAATCCTTGTTGGAGCCAAGACAAGATAAGACAATAAAAGCAAGCCAAGACACCTTGCTAGAGTCAAGACAAGACAATACAATGAAAGTAAACTAAGACATCTTGTTGGAGCCAAGACAAGATAAGACAATGCAAGCAAGCTAAGACACCTTGCTGGAGCCGTCTCTCGGCTTCCTTTACTTGGCGAGCCGTGTTGAGCTTCTTCTGGTGGTGAATCGCAGCAAAGCAATGCCAAAATGTAAGTACCTATAAACAAACAATGTAAATAAGGCAAGCAAAATGAGTAAATGTAATTGTTTAATTTAGGTAAAAAATGTGGCACAAGGAGGAGAGGGAGCCCAACATTAAGATGGCGGGACAATGTTAAGATGGAGGGACAGTGTTAAGATGGAGGGATAGTGTTAAGATGGAGGAGTAGTGTTAAGATGGAAGGACAGTGTTAAGATGGAGGGATAGTGATAAGATGGAGGGACAGTACTAAGATGGAGGGACAGTGCTAAGATGGAGGGACAGTGTTAAGATGGAGGGACAGTACTAAGATGGAGGGACAGTGGTAAGATGGAGGGACAGTGTTAAGATGGAGGGACAGTACTAAGATGGAGGGACAGTGCTAAGATGGAGGGACAGTGTTAAGATGGAGGGACAGTACTAAGGTGGAGGGACAGTGGTAAGATGGAGGGACAGTGTTAAGATGGAGGGACAGTACTAAGATGGAGGGACAGTGTTAAGATGGAGGTACAGTGTTAAGATGGTGGGACAGTGTTAAGATGGTGGGACAGTGTTAAGAGAGATCATGAAAGGGCGGGGGTGAACAGACGAGTATGGGAGAAGATCACGATGGATGGAGACAACTTGTTGAGAGGGCGGAACAGATTAAATGATGTGGGCCCCACCCCACAAGGGTCCAAGGGGGAAGAATAAGAACTGTTTAAATGACATATTCTTTATTAACTTTATTATGTATGGCTTACTGCTGATGGCGTTTATTAGAGAGAAACATCGTCATCAAGTTCATCGTCATGAAAGAATCAAAAGAAATTTACATGCAGAAAGATTAGATTACACAGGGAATCTGTGGCCTAGATCTGACCTTCACTAGGAGATGTTTGTCACAGTGTTGCTTAGCAACTGCCTCTTTATCCCGCCAGATGATCTGTAGTTGGATGTTGTGGCGCCAAGTGTCAATGACATTTCTGATGACCAAAATTTCATATTAAGGGTCATACAAAATGAAAACTTCACGTTTAATTGAATATCTGTACAACAAAACCAACTGTATAGCAAAACCAACAGTATAGCTGCACAACTTTGCTGTACTTCATAAAACAGCATGCTGCACGTGTAACATCAAGACAATTTTGGAACACATGCATACATGCACAGCTTTCAACAGCAAAATTAATTAAAATATCCATACTCTTTTCAAACAATCAATTAAATAACAATATTATTAACATTATCATTCATCCTGATTATTAATAGTATTACTGACATTTACTCAGACTACAACCTGGCACCATCAGAGACCTACCGAAGCAGTGTCGCATTTTTGCAGTTGACTTTCCTCTGCACACCAGCACGTATCTCCCTGCTTCTCGTCTGATACCTTGTCCAGCCATTGAATGTCCAGCGAAGGAGTGTCATCTGGCAATGACCAGTGGCCAGAGACTTCTTTGTGGCCTTGTGTCTTCTGACCGCTATATACTGCACAAGAAACGAGAACAGAATGTCTACTTCATGTCTTCCTTATCAGCACCTGGGGTTAATTCTTAATTGAATTGATCAATTCATTTGTGAATTTTAATAAAAAAAATCAAAATAGATTGAATTGGAATCGAAGTGTGCAAAGAAAGTTGAATGGAATGAATTAGTCTGCCTGCAGAGATCTGAAACTAGCCCTTTGTGGTGCAACACAACAAATGGGAATTTTTGGCAGGTTAATCCTTGAGCAAGTATTCTCTGAAGCCAAAAACAAGAGATTTTCCCATGTTTTTTGTCAATGGCTTAGCCATTGTCTGTGCATTGTGAACTGCTCTCTGGCTTCTACCATATATAACTGTGATGTGTTCCTATCCTAACTTCCTGTCCCTCTCTCTACTCACGGCAAGAATAATGTGCTGTACCCACACATCCGGGACATCAGGTCCTGGCAGACGTGCAGAAATAAAGCATGGTTTGATGTAAACTTGTAGTGTCATTTAGTGTTTGCACTATGCTGTGGACTATATATAAGGTGTTAGTTGCAAATGCTCAGGCCCGTAGCCAGCTTTTCATAGGGGGGGGGTAATTTTTTCCCAATACAGACTACAGGGGGCGCCACAAATTCATAAGGGGGACATCTTTTCTTAATCGGCTCCGGGAGGACGGTACAAGTTTACACGGGTGTCATATTTTCCGAAACAAACTCCAGGGGGCATTACATGTTCACATAGGGAGTCATATTTTCCCAACACAGAGGGTGCCACAAGTATTGTGCACAAAACATTGTCTACATATTCAATTCTTTCACCAAATAAGACAAAAGTAAAACAGTTATTAATTCCTTTAATTGTGCATTGAGATTGAAAGATAAAAATATATACACATATATAAACATATAAATACACACACACTTCATGGGTGAATTATATATAAAAAAAATTATTCAATTTAGAAAATATTTCATGAATATTGTGAATTATGAAGAGCACAGTGACCTGTTGAGGTCAAAATTTATGACAACTAAAATTTTTGGAAAAGCACAGTCACATGTCGAAGTCTAAATTGATGTCAGATAAGCGCAGTCAAATGTCAAGATCAAGTGTGATCATTCCCAGAAATTATGCAAGCCTTTCTCTTTCTGCAGAGTAATAGGGAGATCGGGGGGCACAAAATGCTTCCTGAGCTGTGAATGAGCAAGTTTAGACCAGTATCAATTAAAGAAAGCTAGCAGTACAAAATGCTGGTTTCATGTTTTGCTGTATACACACACCTTTGTCTGCACTATGTCTTGCAGCTAACTTGAAAAGTTAATTAATTAAATTACAATTAACTCATAAATTTTGCAATTAAATCAAATTAACCTCAGACATTTCTCAGGTCAATTAATTTAACAATTAGTTTTATTCAATTAACTATTAAATAATGTGTTGTTAAAAATGTGTACACTTTTAAAACAGTTCTAAAAGCACAAGGCTTAACAACATGTGTTTTGTAACTTTATTGGAAAGAGATTTGCTCAAACAATATTTATATGCCAAAGACGGCCCAATGAAGGGATGTTGCCAAATCCCACTGCTGGGATAATGCTTCTAATTGGTCAGATGTCCCCTGCAATGAAGGAATATTAGGGGTGTTGCCAGCTCCCATAGCAGGGTTTATGCTTGTAATTGGTCAGAGGCCCCCTGCAGTGAGGGGATGAACCTTTAAATTGGTCAGCTTTCATTCCCCCCCAGGCCCTTGGTAGAGATGGGCCCTGGCCTCTAGTAGGTTCCCAAGATGCATCAGTCAGTTGTTCTGTCATAAACCATGCACAAGGATAACACTATGCTTCAAATTAAATTAACTTGAGTTAATTCAATTAACAAATTAACAATTGAAATTAACCCATGCCTATGCTTTGCGTGGAGGCCATATAGTAGGCCACCACAACAAAGAGAGTATTTGGCTTGCTAACTCTGCATTGTTTCTGTGAGCATATATTTTCTGAAACCATAGCATTTTCTGCTTACAAGTCTTCATGTTGTTTGAATAATGGCTTAGCGACTGTCTGTACATTGTCTACTGCTCTCTGGCTGTTACCAACTGTCTGTACATGTCTACTGCTGTCTGGCTGTTACCAACTGTCTGTACATTGTCTACTGCTCTCTGGCTGTTACCAACTGTCTGTACATTGTCTACTGCTCTCTGGCTGTTACCAACTGTCTGTACATGTCTACTGCTCTCTGGCTGTTACCAACTGTCTGTACATTGTCTACTGCTCTCTGGCTGTTACCAACTGTCTGTACATGTCTACTGCTCTCTGGCTGTTACCAACTGTCTGTACATTGTCTACTGCTCTCTGGCTGTTACCAACTGTCTGTACATGTCTACTGCTCTCTGGCTGTTACCAACTGTCTGTACATGTCTACTGCTCTCTGGCTGTTACCAACTGTCTGTACATGTCTACTGCTCTCTGGCTGTTACCAACTGTATGAATATTGTCTACTGCTCTCTGGCTGTTACCAACTGTCTGTACATGTCTACTGCTCTCTGGCTGTTACCAACTGTCTGTACATTGTCTACTGCTCTCTGGCTGTTACCAACTGTCTGTACATTGTCTACTGCTCTCTGGCTGTTACCAACTGTCTGTACATGTCTACTGCTCTCTGGCTGTTACCAACTGTCTGTACATTGTCTACTGCTCTCTGGCTGTTACCAACTGTCTGTACATGTCTACTGCTCTCTGGCTGTTACCAACTGTATGAATATTGTCTACTGCTCTCTGGCTGTTACCAACTGTCTGTACATGTCTACTGCTCTCTGGCTGTTACCAACTGTCTGTACATTGTCTACTGCTCTCTGGCTGTTACCAACTGTCTGTACATTGTCTACTGCTCTCTGGCTGTTACCAACTGTCTGTACATGTCTACTGCTCTCTGGCTGTTACCAACTGTCTGTACATTGTCTACTGCTCTCTGGCTGTTACCAACTGTCTGTACATGTCTACTGCTCTCTGGCTGTTACCAACTGTCTGTACATGTCTACTGCTCTCTGGCTGTTACCAACTGTCTGTACATTGTCTACTGCTCTCTGGCTGTTACCAACTGTCTGTACATTGTCTACTGCTCTCTGGCTGTTACCAACTGTCTGTACATTGTCTACTGCTCTCTGGCTGTTACCAACTGTCTGTACATGTCTACTGCTCTCTGGCTGTTACCAACTGTCTGTACATTGTCTACTGCTCTCTGGCTGTTCCCAACTGTCTGTACATTGTCTACTGCTCTCTGGCTGTTACCAACTGTCTGTACATTGTCTACTGCTCTCTGGCTGTTACCAACTGTCTGTACATTGTCTACTGCTCTCTGGCTGTTATCATCTGTCTGTACATGTCTACTGCTCTCTGGCTGTTACCAACTGTCTGTACATTGTCTACTGCTCTCTGGCTGTTACCAACTGTCTGTACATGTCTACTGCTCTCTGGCTGTTACCAACTGTCTGTACATGTCTACTGCTCTCTGGCTGTTACCAACTGTCTGTACATTGTCTACTGCTCTCTGGCTGTTATCATCTGTCTGTACACTGTCTACTGCTCTCTGGCTGTTACCAACTGTCTGTACATTGTCTACTGCTCTCTGGCTGTTACCAACTGTCTGTACATTGTCTACTGCTCTCTGGCTGTTACCAACTGTCTGTACATTGTCTACTGCTCTCTGGCTGTTATCATCTGTCTGTACACTGTCTACTGCTCTCTGGCTGTTACCAACTGTCTGTACATTGTCTACTGCTCTCTGGCTGTTACCAACTGTCTGTACATTGTCTACTGCTCTCTGGCTGTTACCATCTGTTTGTACATTGTCTACTGCTCTCTGGATGTTGCCAACTGTCTGTACATGTCTACTGCTATCTGGCTGTTACCAACTGACCACACATAAGGTGACTTGGTAACACATTTATAATTAGAATAAGATTCTGTTTCAAACAAACCAGAGAGTTGCATAATATATAATATATTATTAGATTTGAACCCTCCTCTAAAAAGTGTTAACCCCACCCCAATATGAAGATAATATTATTATAACATTTTAATAAATGTGAACCCCTTTTCAAAAATTTTAAACTGCTTCTCAAAAGTATTCTTCATAAACGTGAACCCCCTTTCCAAAAAAGTTAACCCCTTCTCAAAAGCGTGAATCTCCCAATAACATGAAGCATGAAACCTCCTCTCTAAAGCATTAACCCCCCTCCTAAAATGCATGAACCCACCAATACTATGAAAATAATATTATTTTTAAAAAGGGGTTCACATTTTTTCAAACAGGGGGTTCAAAAGGGGGGTTCATGTGAACCTCTGAATCCCCTCAACTACGGGCCTGAATGCTGCTTGTGCATTAATTTTGCTATACGTGGTATACTATCTACAGAGTTTGATATGTAATGTTTGTATTTACTGATGATATATTTCTGTTGCTAGACAGTGCTACTATTACAATCTACAGAGTATGATATGTAATGTTTGTATTTACTGATGATATATTTCTGCTGCTAGACAGTGCTACTATTACAATCTATAGAGTTTGATATGTAATGTTTGTATTTACTGATGATATATTTCTGCTGCTAGACAGTGCTACTAGTACAATCTATAGAGTTTGACATGTAATGTTTGTATTTACTGATGATATATTTCTGCTGCTAGACAGTGCTACTATTACAATCTATAGAGTTTGACATGTAATGTTTGTATTTACTGATGATATATTTCTGCTGCTAGACAGTGCTACTAGTACAATCTATAGAGTTTGACATGTAATGTTTGTATTTACTGATGATATATTTCTGCTGCTAGACAGTGCTACTAGTACAATCTACAGAGTTTGATATGTAATGTTTGTATTTACTGATGATACATTTCTGCTGCTAGACAGTGCTACTAGTACAATCTATAGAGTTTGATATGTAATGTTTGTATTTACTGATGATACATTTCTGCTGCTAGACAGTGCTACTATTACTATCTATAGAGTTTGATATGTAATGTTTGTATTTACTGATGACATATTTCTGCTGCTAGACAGTGCTACTATTACTATCTATAGAGTTTGATATGTAATGTTTGTATTTACTGATGACATATTTCTGCTGCTAGACAGTGCTATTATTACAATCTACAGAGTTTGATATGTAATGTTTGTATTTACTGATGATACATTTCTGCTGCTAGACAGTGCTACTATTACTATCTATAGAGTTTGATATGTAATGTTTGTATTTACTGATGACATATTTCTGCTGCTAGACAGTGCTACTATTACTATCTATAGAGTTTGATATGTAATGTTTGTATTTACTGATGATACATTTCTGCTGCTAGACAGTGCTACTATTACTATCTATAGAGTTTGATATGTAATGTTTGTATTTACTGATGATACATTTCTGCTGCTAGACAGTGCTACTATTACTATCTATAGAGTTTGATATGTAATGTTTGTATTTACTGATGATATATTTCTGTTGCTAGACAGTGCTACTATTACAATCTACAGAGTATGATATGTAATGTTTGTATTTACTGATGATATATTTCTGCTGCTAGACAGTGCTACTATTACAATCTATAGAGTTTGATATGTAATGTTTGTATTTACTGATGATATATTTCTGCTGCTAGACAGTGCTACTAGTACAATCTATAGAGTTTGACATGTAATGTTTGTATTTACTGATGATATATTTCTGCTGCTAGACAGTGCTACTATTACAATCTATAGAGTTTGACATGTAATGTTTGTATTTACTGATGATATATTTCTGCTGCTAGACAGTGCTACTAGTACAATCTATAGAGTTTGACATGTAATGTTTGTATTTACTGATGATATATTTCTGCTGCTAGACAGTGCTACTAGTACAATCTACAGAGTTTGATATGTAATGTTTGTATTTACTGATGATACATTTCTGCTGCTAGACAGTGCTACTAGTACAATCTATAGAGTTTGATATGTAATGTTTGTATTTACTGATGATACATTTCTGCTGCTAGACAGTGCTACTATTACTATCTATAGAGTTTGATATGTAATGTTTGTATTTACTGATGATACATTTCTGCTGCTAGACAGTGCTACTATTACTATCTACAGAGTTTGATATGTAATGTTTGTATTTACTGATGATACATTTCTGCTGCTAGACAGTGCTACTATTACTATCTATAGAGTTTGATATGTAATGTTTGTATTTACTGATGATACATTTCTGCTGCTAGACAGTGCTATTATTACAATCTACAGAGTTTGATATGTAATGTTTGTATTTACTGATGACATATTTCTGCTGCTAGACAGTGCTACTATTACAATCTACAGAGTTTGATATGTAATGTTTGTATTTACTGATGACATATTTCTGCTGCTAGACAGTGCTACTAGTACAATCTACAGAGTTTGATATGTAATGTTTGTATTTACTGATGACATATTTCTGCTGCTAGACAGTGCTACTATTACAATCTACAGAGTTTGATATGTAATGTTTGCATTTACTGATGATATATTTCTGCTGCTAGACAGTGCTACTATTACAATCTACAGAGTTTGATATGTAATGTTTGCATTTACTGATGATATAGTTCTGCTGCTAGACAGTGCTACTATTACAATCTATAGAGTTTGATATGTAATGTTTGCATTTATTGATGATATATTTCTGCTGCTAGACAGTGCTATTATTACAATATAATTCTGTGCAGTATAGTGTTAACTAATTAATGTTGATAATTGAAAAGGAATGGATTAAAAATGAACTGAATTGGAATTTATCCTTTTTGTTAGTGCACTGAACTGAACTGGAATTGATCCTTTTTGTTAGTACACTGAATTGAATTGGAATTGATCCTTTTTGTTAGTACACTGAATTGAATTGGAATTGATCCTTTTTGTTAGTACACTGAACTGAATTGGAATTGATCCTTTTTGTTAGTACACTGAATTGAATTGGAATTGATCCTTTATAAATAAACACTCTCACTTATGCTCCCAAAGATGATTCAAATTACAACTGATATCGCCAGAGGGATATTTCTGCAGGAGGGATATCACCACAGGATGCATATCACTAGAGGAGGGACATCACCACAGGAGGGGTATCACCACAGGAGGGACATCACCACAGGAGGGGTATCACCACAGGAGGGGTATCACCACAGGAGGGATATCACCACAGGAGGGGTATCACCACAGGAGGGGTATCACCACAGAGTGGGTATCACCACAGGAGGGGTATCACCACAGGAGGGGTATCACCACAGAGTGTGTATCACCACAGGAGGGGTATCACCACAGGATGGGTATCACCACAGGAGGGGTACCACCACAGGAGGGGTATCACCACAGGAGGGGTATCACCACAGGAGGGGTATCACCACAGAGTGGGTATCATCACAGGAGGGGTATCACCACAGGAGGGGTATCACCACAGGAGGGGTATCACCACAGGAGGGGTATCCCAACAGGAAGGATATTGCTAGAGGAGGGATTTCGCCACCAGAGATATTGCTGTAGGAGGGATATCACCACAGTATGGATATTGCTGCAGAATGCATGTATTTACAATAAGTTGAGGCTGGAAATCACGAAAGTCAGAGAATGGGCCGAATTCACTTGTATCCATTTCTCGGGGTCAAGTTCAGTTTTTGGATGGAATTCACTCGTGGAACTGATAATAATAATACTGTATGCTCCATGTTTATCTATTATCGCTTACCTGGAATTTCACTTGCCGGCCTTTGCTTCCAACCAGGGAAGATGTGAAATGAAAAACTATTTCAACATTTAACAAGATTTAACAAGATTGCCATCTCGAACAACAAGTTCCAGATGGCAAGTGGACATTGGCCATTGGCTTATTGAGAGTCCAACAATTTTCTCATCTATGTGTAGCCCGCCCTTATCAGATATCTGTCAATTCTATTTTTAAACATATTCACACTACTAGCATTAACACAATCGTTTGGCAGTTTGTTCCATTCATTTATCACCCTCTGTGAGAATGAGTACTTTCTCATGTCCAACCTACACTGCTCCTTAACTAATGCTGTTTTGTGTCCTCTGGTTCTACTGCCTTCTTTAAGTTTGAAGAACATATTCCCATCAACATCCTCATAACCGTTCACTATTTTAAACACTTCTATTTGGTCTCCTCTTAGTCTCCTGGTCTCTAGTGTTGTCAAACCACATTGTAATAAGCGACTTTCGTAACTAAGGTCTCTTAATTCTGGAATCATCTTAGTTGCTCTTCGTTGTATTCTTTCTAGCTTATCTATGTCTTTTTTACGTTTTATAAAAACTCTAGTCACATACTTGCCAATATAACTGGCTGTGCTGTTTCCATCTCTCAAATTAAAAGGGAGACAATGTATGGCAAATTGCAAGTCCAGCTTTTAGAATTCAATGGAACATCCACCATGTGCATTGTTTCTTTCACAACATTTGAATCTATGGTTCAGTATGGCACATTGCAAGTCCAGCTTTTAGAATTCAATGGAACATCCACCGTGTGCATTGTTTTTTTCACAACATTGAAACCTATGACGCAGTATGACGTGATGGAAGTTTGTCAGGCAGAGAACACCTCTGTCATTGATTGGTCATTTATGGGCCACACCCCCGCGTCATGATAAAATGTCTGCCACTGGGAAATCTGACTCACCTTCAGAATAAATTCTGAGTAAACCACTGGTGTAAAAATTGTGATTGTAATTGGAAATGGTTAGTTTTTAGTAACTCTTTTAGGTGCATAGCTCCAAAAACATGCCTTTTGTTTCCCTTTAATGTCACCAGTAGGAGCACAAAAACAAATACCCCCCCAAATAAAATGGTGCACGAGAGCACTCTTCTCAATTCAAGGGTGTTGGCTTGTTCACAGATTTTGCAACACAAGATTACAACTGTAAAGTTAGCATCCTCAACTTCCAAGGGATAATCGTGACCTTAATTAACTAATTTTTTGAGAAAAAGATTCCTTTTTGTTCACCGAAATCAACACCATCACAAGAGATTCCGGTGTAAATGAAAATTGCCTTACCTGTGTCCAGCCTCTCCAAGCCAGGCGCACCTGATGCAGGTAGCAATACCTGAGTGCCTTACACTCATTACTGTAGCTGCAAACACACCAGGGACTGTGCAATCACACTCTCACAGAATCAATTTACACCAGACATTTTAAGTCTCCAGGCTTTCCGCATGGGAGAACAAATCTCCCTGATTTCTAATGAAACAGAAAATAGTTTTTTTGTGTGGCTAACAAAAGATCACCAATCTCTTCCTTTACTCATGCCCACAATAAAAGCAGGGTTATTCCAAATACGTTTTGTGCAGACCAAACAATGGAGACTTGCCTAAACAGTATCTTTGTGCCTTGCTTATAACATGCACTAAATGAACGGTTCCCCCTTTATCGCTCATAAGCATTTTGGAAGAATAAAATATTGCCTCCGTCAACCAGTGTCACAAATGCTTTCATGAATTACTGCCTCCATCACACAGGATAACAAACATTTAAGAAAAGAAAAGGCTGTCTAGCCCTGCCACTAAATATTATGTTAGTTGTATGTGTAATAAAATATGTACGCTACTGCGAGTCAGGTAGGGGTTTTTTTTGTACATTAATATATTTCAGGAGTAGAACAAATTGTTTTATTCCTAGACCATTAGAGTAGTAAACATGTTTTATAATTACTAGTCAACAAAGAATTTATCTAATGCCAAAATGTTTATATTAACATGTCAGTGAACCATTTAATAATACATGTCTAATGTATTCAGAACTAATGCTAATCTAGTGGTAATTTTATGGGTGGCGAGGATGTGAAATATTCCTGAAACCCTCTGATTTACACACAATTCCCTGAGAACCAGAGACCCTCCGATTTATGCACAAATCTGCTGCATTTGTATTTCTGAAACTTAACATGACTATTGTGTGGTTCACGTCCTCACAGAAATCTAACTACTTTTCACTGTACCTAAAATGCATTCAATAATCTTTATTCAAAAGTGACACCAATTTTACTCACTGTCTTTAGGCGAGCATAAATAATTATTTCAAAGATATGCATCTACCATCTACCAAACATGTCATAAGCAAAGTAAAAGTACAAGCTACAATGCTACCTTTGTCGAGCAGACAACGTATTCTTTCGCCACATGCAGAACAACGTTTTAAGCAGGCAGAACGCATAGTGTTCCACAGCGGAATCCTACAATTGAAACAACACTGATCACTAGATGGCACCACTACTAGAAGCATAGAAAACAACATGCAATGACTTTGGCTCTTTCATTGCTAGGACGATAAAAGATTTATTATGGCTAGCTAAATCTTTATCACCAAACTGAACCATGCAGATATGTTTAATAACAAATGGTCTATGAACAAAACAGATGTTTCACTACATACAACATAGATAATATTAAATTTATTAATAATTTCAAAGAACTACTGGGTTGTGCCCAATGCTTATAGAATAGGTACCAACCATTGACGCAATACTCAGTTGGGGTTTGCCAATTAACAGAAGTGCGCAATGACTTGAAGCACACACGGTTGTTACTATGGAAACACCGTCACCATTTCCAAGAAGTCGGGGGATTTTAAAAAGGACTGTTTTTTCAAAGGATTGACTGGTGAAATACGACACTAGTGTCACACGATTATTTGTTGTATTGACATTCAGTTCAATATTTCCTAGCATGTTATGAGGGAAAAAAATCAATTGACACATTAGCTACCTCTGCTACCCTAAGATAATTACACCATTATCACCAAATTTAACAAAAAAAACACATTTCTTATGACTCTTGATTGAAAGAATGAGAAGTCTAACTTAATCTTACTTACACATTATGTTGAATGCATTCATTAAAAACTGGGCTAAATAGTTCTCCTTTATAAAATACCAGCAAAAAGCTAAACTACTAATACATTTTTAGAATTAAAAAAAAATCCAAGTTATTTTAGACAACTCAAACAAAAATGAACTATTATAAATAGTTCAATGATTGTCAACGCACCATAAGACCACACAATATAATCTAATTTAATGGTGCCATTCAGTGCAACATTTTTTCACTTAGATAACTACACTCAATCACCACAGACCCATTTCAAGGCATCATCCAGGGCTATGTGATAGTGAGCGCGCCACATGAGGAAGTATTCCCGCTGCAGTGTTTTCTCATGGTTCAGCACTGCCATTATGTGCATGAGTCGCAGGTCCTGGCGGTGTTCGTACGCTGCATGCCAGCGATACAGGAAACAGGCCTGCAGGTTCAGTCTGTGAAAGAGAAAGAAACATGTCTGAAGGTTCAGTCTGTGAAAGAGAAAGAAACATGCCTGCAGGTTCAGTCTGTGAACGAGAAAGTGAAAGAAACATGTCTGAAGGTTCAGTCTGTGAAAGAGAGAGAAACATGCCTGCACCTTCAGTCTGTGAAAGAGAAAGAAACATGCTGGCAGGTTCAGTCTGCGAAAGAGAAAGTAAAAGAAACATGTCTGAAAGTTCAGTCTGTGAAAGAGAAAGAAACATGCCTGCAGCTTCAGTCTGTGAAAGAGAAAGAAACATGCCTGCAGGTTCAGTCTGTGAAAGAGAAAGTGGAAGAAACATTTCTGAACGTTCAGTCTGTGAAAGAGATAGTGAAAAAACATGTCCAAAGGTTCAGTATGCGAAAGAGAAAGTAAAAGAAACATGTCTGAAAGTTCAGTCTGTGAAAGAGAAAGAAACATGTCTGAAGGTTCAGTCAGTGAAAAGTAAGTGAAATAAGCATATCTAAAGGTTCAGTCTGTGAAAGAGAAAGTGAAAGAATCATATCTGAAGGTTCAGTCTGTGAAATAGAAAGTGAAAGAAACATGTCTGAAGGTTCAGTCGGTGAAAGAGAAAGTGTCAGAAGCATGTCTGAACGTTCAGTCTGTGAAAGACAACTCTAGAAAGTGAAAGAATCATATCTGAAGGTTCAGTCTGTGAAATAGAAAGTGAAAGAAACATGTCTGAAGGTTCAGTCGGTGAAAGAGAAAGTGTCAGAAGCATGTCTGAACGTTCAGTCTGTGAAAGACAACTCTAGATAGAAGTAAGTGAACATACTGTCTGAACCTGACTGCTTCCTTAGACAACTCTAGATAGAAGTGAACTTACTGCCTGAATCTGACTGCTTCCTTAGACAACTCTACTTAGAAGTGAACGTACCACCTGAATCTGACTGCTTCCTTAGACAACTCTAGACAGAAGTGAACGTACTGCCTGAATCTGACTGCTTCATTAGACAACTGTAGATAGAAGTGAACGTACCGCCTGAATCTGACTGCTTCCTTAGACAACTCTAGACAGAAGTGAACGTACTGCCTGAATCTGACTGCTTCCTTAGACAACTCTAGATAGAAGTGAACGTACCGCCTGAATCTGACTGCTTCCTTAGACAACTCTAGATAGAAGTGAACGTACCGCCTGAATCTGACTGCTTCCTTAGACAACTCTAGATAGAAGTGAACGTACCGCCTGAATCTGACTGCTTCCTTAGACAACTCTAGATAGAAGTGAACGTACCGCCTGAATCTGACTGCTTCCTTAGACAACTCTAGATAGAAGTGAACGTACCGCCTGAATCTGACTGCTTCCTTAGACAACTCTAGATAGAAGTGAACGTACCGCCTGAATCTGACTGCTTCCTTAGACAACTCTAGATAGAAGTGAACGTACCACCTTAATCTGACTGCTTCCTTAGACAACTCTAGCTAGAACATACCGCCTGAACATGACTGCTTCTTCAGACATCTCTCGTTTCTTCTGCATCAGCTCAATGAATTGCCTGATGGCATCAAGACAACGTGGCAGCACCAGCTTCCTGTAGTGACAGTCGGCCACGAGGTACTGTGTCTGTTTAAAACATATGAATGACGAGCTCAGTAAATAACGTTGAAAGGAAAAACTTTGTTGAGTGCATGCAGCACAAATGACAGAATTGTACACACATAAAACATCTAATATTATTCTGCTGATGTAGGAGGTTGCATAATATTTGACTTTTAACATAAAAAGGGGAAAATTAGAAAAAATTATATTTTTATGAATATCTACTTGATTGAGGATTGCATAACAATTATTATTATTAAAGCAAAACATAAGTCATGGTCTATGCACCTATAACAGTTACTAAAACAACAATTTGTAACTACAATTAAGAATATCACGCCAGTGGTTTACTAGGAAACCCTTGTTTGAACACACAACTGGTTAAATACATCGATTAGACAAAGTAGGTGTATTTCTATTGCAAGTTTAGCAGATAAAACTGCACATTGCACACAAAATTATTTTTCATAAACAGAAACATGCGTTTCGATCAACGTTAACCGCAGACGTCCGAAAGGAGTGATGCACACAGCGAACAAAAACATGCGAAACAAGAGAAGTAGCACCCGCCAAATTGTAAAGTCACATTATTACAAAATGGTGGCATCCACGAAAAAGAGAAAAGCCATTTTGGCAGTGCTTCTTATAATGACAATTCGTCGCCAGCAATGAAATATTTGGGTTCATTCCTGGATACAACGGTGTAAGGGACAAGGCGTTTTTGAAAATATTGTTATGGAATTAGAGGGGGAAGACCCCAAGATGTACAAAAGATACTTCCACGTAACTCTCGAGGGCATTAAGACCCTGACATGTACAAAAAATACTTCCACTTAACTCTCGAGGGCATTAAGACCCTGAGATGTACAAAAGATACTTACACGTAACTCTCGAGGGCATTAAGACTCTGGCTCGAGGGCATTAAGACTCTGGCTCGAGGGCATTAAGACTCTGGCTCGAGGGCATTAAGACTCTGGCTCGAGAGCATTAAGACTCTGGCTCGAGGGCATTAAGACTCTGGCTCGAGGGCATTAAGACTCTGGCTCGAGGACACTAAGACTCTGGCTCGAGGGCATTAAGAATCTGCTACAGAAGGTTGGTTCATCTATAAAGAAAACCGATGGTGATGAGAAAGTCAATTTCGCTTGAAGAAAAAAAAAGAAAGTCATCCTGAGATACCAGCAATAGGTTTGTTCACTTGATTTTATTTAAAATCTAGGGGAGACTGGGGAGGTGTGGGCCACATTTTTATCTTTTTGCTCTATGAGTTGAACATTTGCAACTACATGATTTTGTTTCTGCTTATATAAAACCCAACTACATTAGGTTTGTATTTACGACATTAAATAAAAAAACTTTCAATATGTTGGGAGGACTGGGCCACATGGTTGGGTAAGCCTACCTGACCAAACCTTGTTCCCAAATTACATTATTTGGTATAATTTCATACAAAATGGGAGGTATACCAGGTGAAATCAGGCCACTATATTTATTTGGCTGCAATCTTGTACCACAGATTTAGTTGCACCAATAAGTTTGTAGGGATTTATATACCAAATAAAAATTAGTCTTTTCAATTATTTTGGAAAAGTTTCAGACTTGACCTTTGTTTGCTAGAGTGATTTATATATAGGGTTCCCCAAAGAGGTCATGTGACCACAATATTGTGGAACATTTTTAATAGCTTGACTACAAATAGAGATGGCCCACTCCGCCCTCTGGCCCACTCCTCCCTCTGGCCCACACCTACCTCTGGCCCACTCCTCCCTCTGGCCCACACTTCCCTCTGGCCCACACCTCCCTCTGGCCCACACCTCTCCTAACACTTGCCTATTCTGTTAAAAATAACACTGACAAAGATTCATGTTGCAATCTTAACATTTGTTGCATATTTTTTATTCAGGTGAAACATTCCACAGCTTGACATTTGCACAGAGGATTGGTGAACGAACGATCTCCAACATTGTGACAGAAACTTGTCAAGCTCTACTTGATTGTCTGAAGGACAATTATCTGAAGGTAAAACTGCTACATATCTAGGCCTTCAAGTACATGTGTTGCACATACCAGATTATAACTACAGGTAGAAATAAAAACACAACTAAAATGAGTACATTTGTCCATATTCCAGCTTGTCCTGCATACCAGTGCCACAATAATTTTGATTACCTTCAGCTGTGCCAGTGCCAGAATAATTATGACTTTGAGTTTCATTTGACATTTGAATTTGGGGTTGACATTGGAATGGCGGTGCCATTTGAGCCTTGAAAATGGCATTCCGTATTTCATTCATAGCAATCATGTGATTTTTTGCATCTAATGTTGCCAAGGACTGACTAACATAGATACCAAATGTTGGGGTTATTTGGAGTTGCGGTCACGCCAGATTCTTTTACTGATTCATAATTTTTCTGCGACTTGGCTATACTTTTCAGAATGCTCATCTCATCCTCTTCTCTATTTCTCTTCAATGTTTTCTTTTTACTCTGCTCAGTTGGGCTTTTTGGTTGATTTAGGTGTGGTGTCATCTCTTTCCTTTAAATATTTATCCGTTGATTCTTCCCCTATTAAAGATTCTGCCTCATCATTTTCATCATCACTTTCATCATGTTCATTTAGACTTATATCAGTGTCGCTGGAATAAAAATAAAATTGTATTATTATTTTATAAGAAATTATCATTTCTTTCAGATACCAACAACTGAAGAAGAATGGTTGAAAATAAGCAATGAATAAGGACCAATGGATCTTTAATTATAGATTTTCAAGGGCAAGGCGTGTTGTGGAAAATGCCTTTGGCGTTTTGGCCAATTGGTTCTGGGTATTTCTGACAATTGTCGGTGTAGATGCTGACAAAATGGAGAAAATTGTGAACTTCTCTTGGATACACAATTATTCCAAGCAGGTTTAGTTGACCAAGAAGATGACCAGCACAGAGTAATTCCTAGGAGCTGGAGAGTCAACAGTGGATTGGTCCTCCAGGAGGGCGGTAAATTTCTTCTTGTCTTCAGCAACTGTAATGAAAAGCATGAAAAACTATGTCAAATATATTAATAGAATAAAATATCATTGACTAATATATTTGTATATTTTTGCTGATAATTTTGTATACATGTAAAACGCACTAGGCCTACATACTTGTACCTGTAGGGGAGACTGGTGCTAGTTGCTATGATTTTATAATTAATGCCTCTGATTGGTTTCTTTTCTAAAATATATTTACTTAAACATGATATAAAAACATGTAATAATTTACCCCAAATATGGAGCATTAATGTTACGCCCAAAGGGGTGATCCTCAGACATGCGCCAATTCAACCTGAATATAATGAGTTACAATCACACATGAAACAATACTATATGTTATGCAGTCGTGTGTTATATTTATCTTTAATGTATCTAGACATATATCAGTTTTGATATTTAAATTCTTTAATTTTCCCACCGTCTTCCGATCTGTGCCGTGTATCTGGATGCCAGTTGCATGCTTGTTACGTAGTAATTGGCTTATGATGTAGAATGAACCACAGCTCTATTTTTAGATTCGCCTTTGAATTAGAAGCGATGTAACTACTTACCCCTGTATTCAACTAACCCTGGTCTCCCCTAGTGTGGAAATGACCGGCAACAAAATAGATGATGAAATATTTGGCAAAAATACCTGTTTTGTCAACATCGGCGGCAATTACTTGATAAGCAGAAGACCACGCCAGCTCACTGGGATCTCCAATTTGATATCACGTGCCTGGTATTCATTCACTGGTTGGTTAACCGTCGACCGATGTTTCGCGAGTAGAGAGTTTTTGTTTAACAGGCAATGCACACAGCAAAACACATCGGAGCGAAACACCTAAATGTGTTTTTGAAATCAAGCATGGTTTGATTTGTGAAACACGTTTTGCTAAACAGTTGTGAAATATTTTTCTTGTTTTCCGGCTACGCAGACGGCAAACAAAATCTCCCAAAACACATTTTTGTTTTGGGAAAACGCTTTTTTCAGTGCCGTGTGCGTTTAACAAGATTTAACAAGATTTGCCATCCAAGCCAAAGGCCCAGATGGCAAGTGGACAAGGAAGCCATTGGCTTATCGAGAGTCCAACAATGTTCATCTACTTATAACCCACCCTCCTGAGATATGTGTCAACCTTGTTTTTAAACATATTCACGCTGCTAGCAGTTACACAATCTGCAGACAATTTGTTCCATTCATTTATTGTCCTCTGTGAGAACGAGTGCTTCCTGATGTCCAATCTACATTGATCCTTTACTAATTTTACCTCATGTCCTCTAGTTCTGCTATCCTTCTTGAGTGAGAAAAACATATTTCTATCAATATTTTCATACCCATTTAATATCTTAAAAACTTCAATTTGATCTCCTCTTAACCTCCTTGTCTCTAGAGTTGTTAAACCACATTCCTTCAGGCGTTCTTCATAACTAAGGTCTCTCAGTTCTGGAATCATTTTAGTTGCTCTCCTTTGTATGCGTTCAAGTGTATTTATATCCTTCTTACGATATGGTCTCCATGCTTGTATACAGTATTCTAAATGAGGTCTAACTATTGCTTTATAAAGAGGTATAATTAACTTTTTTCCCTTGTATGTTATGTTTCTTCTAATCAATCCAAGAATTTGATTAACCTTTGAAACTGCAATACCACACTGCTCTGAAACTTTCATATCAGCGCTTATTGTAACTCCTAAGTCCTTTTCTTTTACAGTAGTACCCAGAACAGTATCTCCCATTTTATAGTTTACATCCAAGTTCCCATGTCCTGTATGTAGGCATTTACATTTCCCAAAATTGAACAACATCTGCCATTTCTCAAGACCATTTCACTAATCTATCTAGATCGTTTTGTAAATGTTGTTTATTATCATCAGTATTAACCTTTCTAAACAGTTTTACGTCATCTGCAAATTTCAGTACGTTACTTGTTATACTGTCGTCCAAGTCATTGATATATATTAAGAATAATATAGGTCCTAATACTGATCCTTGAGGTACCCCACTCAAAACCGATTTCCAATTTGAAACTTCTCCATCCATTACAACTCGTTGTCTTCTGCCAGTCAGCCATTGTTCTATCCAGTCAGTTATGCTATCCCCGATACCATGGCCTTTTAATTTAAGTAGTAATCTTTGATGTGGCACTTTGTCAAAAGCTTTCTGAAAATCTAAGTAGATAATATCTACTGGCGATCCCATATCTATCCACTTAGTGATTTCTTCCAAAAAATCATCTACTGTTCCCCCACCAGAACTACTGGCACAACCCCCCTGTTCCCTTCCCACCACTGCCACAACGAGCAGCCTCAGCTCTTCCAACTCCACCTCTAGTTCCTTCATCTTCGTACATCCCCTACACTTCTTGCACCCAGACTTGACGAAGTCCACCCAGTTACTGCAACTGCCACAAATTTAAGTGCCTTGTGGCCTTTAACTGCCATTTGCATGGTGCCATCATACAATTTAGTTTGAATTAGTTTGCAACGTTAGCCTTGAATAAGGCTGTTTTTGTGTTCAGAAGAACACTTTAGGCTAATATACTTGCTAACTATGTCTTCTATTAAGCTCGCATGAGCAAAAAAAAGCATGCCACCTAGCGAATACGGAGAACACTGTGTAACAAAACAATGAAATCAGTGTGTACTAATTTACGCTAAAATCCTGCTGTTAATTCCTTTTTACTGAAAACGTTTACTACCACTATGTCAGATATTACCTTATGTATGTAATTTAAGTAAATATATCACTTTATCTTATATATATATTAACCAATGTAAACGATAGTTCGATGCACCAGTTGAATTCACTCATTGAGTTTGAATCCGGGAAAAAATACTACATCTGTTAACAAAAACGGTTTCTTAATTTATGTCTACAAGAAGTTTGTGAACAATATATGTATAATAGTAATACTTATTCTAACCAATATTGCAATGTTACTGACTATTCACTATGCTATCTAAATTTTTTAATTGTAAACAACCCTATTAACGCTCGCTGACTTCCCTGACAGAGTCCGAAACTAACTTACTCTTAAATACTGCCACTGACTAATAATTAACAAAACCTGTTCCCTAATATATGTCTACAATATGCTTATGTATAATATATATGCAATAGTAATATTTATTCTATTCGATATTCAACGCTTTTCTATAAATTCTCTTCACCAATTTTAAATCGCTGCTGCACCAAGCCAAGATCCGCTGATGAGTGAGATCCGCGTTCAGCTTAAGGCTATATTGCCTAGTGTTCTAGAAATCTTCTAGAGGTCTTAGTCTGTGTATGAAAAAAGTATGGGTGCAGTGGGGGGGCAGTGTTGTTTTTGAGCGGCGCAAATCTGAAATTTCATCCAATCTTGATTCTTGGAGTTGGACAGTGAAATTGATTTTACCGAAACCAAAATCATTACTTATTTACTGAAACCTTTTCTTCTTAACATTTTCAATAATAAACATTGAACAAATTAACAGAACAACATACATGAATACAGCAGATGACTCCAACTGAGTAGTCTTTATAACATGCACAACACCTATAGGAATTCTGTATTAAAACATGACAACTTTCTATCACTAAGAACGCAGGAAATAGAAAAACAAAGATTACTTCAGTAATTCAAGTAATATATATTCAACAAATCAGTAAGTTAAATGCGTAATGATTACCTTCCTGTGTCTCCTCCAACGTGTGTACTGTCTCCACATTGTCATCGTCTTACGCAGACGCACCTCCCTACAAGAAACAGTGGACAGATATCTCAACCAGGCACGGGGCAATTAACTTGAAAAGTTAACTAATTAAATTACAATTAACTAAGAAACTCTCTAATTAAATTAATTTAACCTCACACATTTCTGAGGTCAATTAAATTAAATTAACCTCCCAAATTATTCAATTAAACGTAACCCTAACCCTAATCTAATTAACAATTAACAATTAAATCATGCGTTGGTAGAAACGTTTACAGATTAAAAATAGTTCTGAAATCACAAAACTAAGTTCACAAGTAATATAAATGTGTTTTGTAACTTTGCTGGAAAGAGATTTGCTCATACAATATTTACATGCCAAGACATTTCTTCATGGGGCATTTGATCACCTATTAAAAGTTGTAGATACTTGTTAAAAAAGAAATAATTTTTTTGCAAAAGATTGAAACGTTGTGGCTGAAGATTTGTGAGTGTGGGGTTTCTTCCTATATTCAACCACCAAATTAATATAATTTTAGTTTTATACTAAATCATTAGGTTTCCACTTTACACAGTAGCATTTAATTATGCATACGGTATTTTGTATGCATCACCAGAACTGGCACGCTTTTGATTTAAGTTGGTACTGTAAAACGATCCAAAACTAAAGCCATATTATATTTCTCTACAGCTTCCCATAAACAGTTATATGAACACACAGGCGTAGATTTAACGGCCCCAAAGGTTCATTTGGTTGCAAGTTGCCAGCAACAAATGTTTACTTTAAACAAAGATTTGCAGAAACCAAAATTAACCATCAACTTATCACCCTACCAAAGAACATTTTATTTGTGGCAGTTGTAGTAACTGGGTAGATTTCGTCAAGTCTGGGTGCGAAAAGTCCTGGGCTGAGGTCCAGGCAGATAGTTTTAATTTTGAGTGTAGGGGATGCGCAAGGATGAAGGAAATAGAGGTGGAGTTGGAAAAGCTGAGACTGCTCGTTGTGGCAATGGTGGGAAGGGAACAGGGGAGTTGTGCCAGTAGTTCCGGTGAGGGAACAGTAGACGATAAAGTGGGGAAAGACACAAGAGATGCTAGGGAGAGCTCACCTCAGCCTGGGAGGAAGCTGAGAGGAGGGAAGGTGACAGGTCATAGGGAGACAGGACGTAAGGAGACGGGAAGGAAAGGAACGGGAGGGAAGACAACCGGGGTGAAGGAGAGGGGAGTAGGGGAGACAGGAGGGAAGGAGAAGGGAGTGGGGAGACGGGAGGAAGACAACCGGGGTGAAGGAGAGGGGAGTAAGCGGAGACAGGAGGGAAGGAGAAGGGAGTGGGGGAGACGGGAGGGAAAACAACCGGAGTGAAGGAGAGGGGAGTAGGGGAGACAGGAGGGAAGGAGAAGGGAGTGGGGGAGACGGAAGGGAAGGGGTCAGGACAGAATGTGATGGAGGGATCGAAAGGAAGAGTTATTCTGCAGCAGTGATAGAGGGGGTGAGGAAGAGAGCGAGGGTGTTTGTGGGGGATTCGATAGTTAGGAAGACCGACAGAGTCTTAAACAAGGGAGATGATGTGGTGGTCTGCTTGCCTGGAGCCAAAATAGAGGCGATAACTGAGAGGGTAAAAAACATCGTAGGCTCGGGTAAGGGTGGATCTGTTTTAGTACATGTAGGGACAAATAACGTAGAGGAGGGAGGGTACAACTGCCATAGTTAGGAAATATAGGCAGTTGGTCAGAACACTAAAACAGACGCGGGTTGAGCAGGTAATACTGTCAGGGATTTTACCTGTGATGGGCAGGAGGGTCATAAATATCGAAATTGTCGGGGATGGCAATTAACATGTTAGTCCAGAGGCTGTGTAGGGAAGAGGAAGTTGGATTTGTGGATTTATGGGAAAGTTTTGTTGGGAGGGTGATATGTACATGAAGGATGGGCTTCATTTAAGTGGAAAGGGGGCGGCAGTATTCGCGGACAAACTTTCAGCAGCAGTAGATAGCGACTTGGGTACAATGACAAATATTTTTGGAAGTAAACATTCTTTAAACTAGAAGTGCAGGGGGTTACCTAGAGGTGTCTCAAGCAGAACAAGAGACCACTAGCACAGATAAACCAATATCAAATCATCCGAAAAACATCTCTGAAAAAGGTTATAGATGCGTATGTTTAAATGCAAGGAGCATAGTAAATAAGAAAAACGAATTAAACATTATGGTAGAAGATATTGACCCTCACATAATTGGTATAACTGAATCATGGGCCAACATAGATATAACAGATGCTGAATTAGGACTGACAGGATACGTAATGTTTAGGAAAGATCGAATAGGAAGAAGGGGCGGGGGAGTTATTTTATATGTTAAAGAATCTATTCAGGCTTATGAAATAAAACTAGAAAGGGAAGCAGATTGCGATGAAGCTGTTTGGTGCAAAATTGTTTCAGGAAATTCAAAATTAACTGTTGGATTAGTTTACCGAAGTCCAAACATAAACGAAGAGGACAACACAAAAATAAAAAATGCTATAAAGGAAGTTAGTAAAGGGGAATGTATCATAATGGGAGATTTTAACCATGGACACATACAATGGAATTCTCTAGAGAGCACAGGGATTGAGGATCAACAATTTCTATGTTTAATCCAGGATAGCTTTCTTACTCAGCATGTACTAGAACCAACCAGGGGAGAAAATGTATTAGATATAGTTTTGTCATCACAAAAAGAATTAGTGGACAATGTAAAAATATTTGAACCATTGGGTAATAGTGACCATAATCAAATACATTTTGACATCAATGTAAAATCAGAAAGTAAAAATAAGAAAACGTACAAGAGAAACTTCCACAAAGGTAACTACAAAGATATGAGAAAATACTTAGCACAGCTAGATTGGAATAACATGCTGATGAATAAGACTGCAATTGAATGTTGGAATATTCTAAAATATGAAATTGAGAGTATCATTGATAAATTTTTTCCCTTCCGAAAACAAGGAAAACGGTGTAGAAAGAAACAAGTGTCAAAAGAGGCAATTAGAAAAATAATGCTAAAACAAACTATGTGGAGGGTTTATAGGCGTACCAGAAAGGAAGAAGACTATGCAAAATACAAAGAGGCACTTAATGCAGCTACAACTGAAATCAGACAATCTAAAAGAAGCTATGAGCAAAAACTGGCATGTAACATAAAAACTGACAGCAAGAGTTTTTATGCATATGTCAGGAGTAAACAAAACGTACAAGACAAGGTTGGACCTCTAGAAGACAGTGCTGGAAATATAATATCACAGGGTTTTTAATGGCGGAAGACCTAAATGGTTACTTCAGTTCAGTGTTTACAAAAGAAGATATTAGTTCATTACCAGTTGCTGATGCTAAATTTCAGGGGGCTAAATCTGACTATTTAGGACCGTTAGTTGTAACTCCAGAATTGGTAGCTAGGAAAATAAAGGCAATGAAGGATAACAAATCACCGGGAGTGGATGGGATTCCTCCAAAATTACTAATGGAAACAGTAGATCAAATCAGTATACCACTTGCAAGAGTATTCAACTTGTCATTAAAAGAGGGAGTTGTTCCGTTTGAATGGAAAGAAGCAAACATCATACCATTATTTAAAAAGGGTTCGAGAAATAAGTCAGAGAATTACAGACCAGTGAGTTTAACGTCAGTGATTTGTAAATTATTAGAAAGGTTAATTAAAGACCATATGGTGGACTTCCTCGTTAAGCATAAATTATTAAATTCATCTCAACATGGATTCCTTAAAGCGAGGTCATGCTTAACAAATGTGTTATGTTTTTTGGAAGAAATCACTAAGTGGATAGACGAGGGATCGCCAGTAGATATTATCTACTTAGATTTTCAGAAAGCTTTTGACAAAGTGCCACATCAAAGATTGCTACTTAAATTAAAAGCCCATGGTATCGGGGATAGCATAACTGACTGGATAGAACAATGGCTGACTGACAGAAGACAACGAGTTGTAGTAGATGGAGAAGTTTAAAATTGGAAATCGGTTTTGAGTGGGGTACCTCAAGGATCAGTATTAGGACCTATATTATTCTTAATTTATATCAATGACTTGGACGAGAGTATAACAAGTAACGTACTGAAATTTGCGGACGACACAAAACTGTTTAGAAAGGTTAATACTGATGGTGATAAACAACATTTACAAAACGATCTAGACAGATTACTGAAATGGTCTGAGAAATGGCAGATGCTGTTCAATTTTGGGAAATGTAAATGCCTACATACAGGACATGGGAACTTGAATGTAAACTATAAAATGGGAGCTACTGTTCTTGGTACTACTGTAAAAGAAAAGGACTTAGGAGTTACAATAAGCGCTGATATGAAAGTTTCAGAGCAGTGTGGTATTGCAGCTTCAAAGGGTAATCAAATTCTTGGATTGATTAGAAGAAACATAACATACAAGGGAAAAAAGTTAATTATACCTCTTTATAAAGCAATAGTTAGACCTCATTTAGAATACTGTATACAAGCATGGAGACCATATCGTAAGAAGGATATAGATACGCTTGAACGCATACAAAGGAGAGCAACTAAAATGATTCCAGAACTTAGAGACCTTAGTTATGAAGAACGCCTGAAAGAATGTGGTTTAACAACTCTAGAAACAAGGAGGTTAAGAGGAGATCAGATTGAAGTTTTTAAGATATTAAATGGGTATGAAAATATTGATAGAAATATGTTTTTCTCACTCAAGAAGGATAGCAGAACTAGAGGACATGAGGTAAAATTAGTAAAGGATCAATGTAGATTGGACATCAGGAAGCACTCGTTCTCACAGAGGACAGTAAATGAATGGAACAAACTGTCTACAGATTGTGTAACTGCTAGCAGCGTGAATATGTTTAAAAACAAGGTTGACACATATATCAGGAGGGCGGGTTATAAGTAGGTGAACATTGTTGGACTCTCGATAAGCCAATGGCTTCCTTGTCCACTTGCCATCTGGGCCTTTGGCTTGGATGGCAAATCTTGTTAAATCTTGTTAAATTTTTCTATACGTTCCCTTCAATTCACAGGTGCCTGAATGATCACCCCTGTTGGCACAGTGCACTTGTGTTCTGTGATGTTCTCCCTCCTATTCACACATGCCTGAACCTGATTTCTCTCAAGCTAGTGACTGCACTACTTACTGTGGGCTTTCTGAAAACATGGCTGTTAATTATCCAGTAATTTCAACTGTTAAATGAGCACTTACTTGAGAGTTAATTGGGAATTTGTAAGTTAAATTAAATTAACCCCTTTTGGAAAAGTTTATTAATTTAATTAAATTAGCTTTTCTGAAAAAGTTAACTAATTAAATTACATTAATTGAGTTAATTAAATTAACAATTAAAATTAACCCATGCCTGATCTCAACACACTACGCAACAAGAAACAGTAGACATATGTCTCAACACATATCCCTACAAGAAACGGTTGATATATGTTTCAACACACTTATCCAAAGACAACAAACAACAACAAGAAAACAACAACAATAACAGCAAGAAACATCATTAACAACACAGACCTACAACAAGACAGAACTAAAACAAGATGGAACTACAAGACAGATCTACAACAAGACGGAACTACAACACGACAGAACTACAACAAGACAGAGCTACAAGACAGACCTACAACAAAACAGAACTACAAGATGGAACTACAACAAGACAGGACTACAACAAAAAGAACTACAACAAAACGGAACTACAACAAAACAGAACTACCACAAAACAGAACTACAACAAGACAACTACAACAAAACAAAACTACAACAAGACAGAACTACAACAAGATGGAACTACAACAAGACAGAACTACAACAAAACAGAACTACAACAAAACAGAACTACAACATCATTAACAAGACAGACCTACAACAAAACAGAACTAAAACAAGATGGAACTACAAGACAGACCTACAACAAGACGGAAATACAACACGACAGAACTACAACAAGACAGAACTACAAGACAGACCTACAACAAAACAGAATTACAACAAGATGGAACTACAAGACAGAACTATAACAAAACAGAACTACAACAAAACGGAACTACAACAAAATAGAATTACAACAAAACGGAACTACAACAAGACAGAACTACAACAAAACGGAACTACAACAACACAGAACTACAACAACACAGAACTACAACAACACAGAACTACAACAACACAGAACTACAACAAGATGGAACTACAAGACAGATCTACAACAAGATGGAACTACAACACGACAGAACTACAACAAGACAGAACTACAACACAACAGAACTACAACAACACAGAACTACAACAACACAGAACTACAACAACACAGAACTACAACAAGATGGAACTACAAGACAGTTCTACAACAAGACGGAACTACAACACGACAGATCTACAACAAGACAGAACTACAACATGACAGAACTACAACAATACAGAACTACAACAACACAGAACTACAACAAGACAGATCTACAACAAAAACACAACTACAACAATACAGAACTACAACAAAACAGAACTACAACAAGACAGAACTACAACAAGACATAACTACAACAAAACAGAACTACAACATGAGAGCAAAAACAATAAGACAGAGTGAACAACTATGAACAGAAAGAGCATGCATAGTTATGCAGTAGCAAGTATTGGGTCTCACCTGTAGTGTCGCTGAGCAAGCTGTGTGGCAGGTAACTGGTGCAACTCATACCTGTCTTGACACCTGAGATTCCAGGTGTGCCACACTGCAGCCAATATCTGGAACATACAATATATCTAACATGTCACCAGACTGCAGCCAATAACTGGAACATACAACATCTCCAACTAACATGTCACCAGACTGCAGCCAGTATCTGGAACATACAACATCTCCAACTAACATGTCACCAGACTGCAGCCAATATATGGGACATACAACATTTCCAACTAACATGTCACCAGACTGTAGCCAACATATGGGATATACAACATCTCTAACTAACATGTCACCAGACTGCAGCCAATAACTGGAACATACAACATATCTAACTAACATGTCACCAGACTGTAGCCAATAACTGCAACATACAACATCTCTAACTAACATGTCACCACACTGTAGCCACTATATCGGACATACAACATCTCCAACTAACATGACACCAGATTGTAGCCAATATGTGGGACATACAACATCTCCAACTAACATGTCACCAGACTGTAGCCAACATAACATATGAGATATACAACATCTCTAACTTACATGTCACCAGACTGTAGCCACTATATCGGACATACAACATCTCCAACTAACATGACACCAGATTGTAGCCAATATGTGGGACATACAACATCTCCAACTAACATGTCACCAGACTACATCCAGTATATGGGACATACAACATCTCTAACTAACATGTCACCAGACTAGATCCAGTATATGGGACATACAACATCTCTAACTAACATGTCACCAGACTACATCCAGTATATGGGACATACATCTCCAACTAACATGTCACCAGACTGTAATGTCTGGAACATACAACATCTCTAACTAACATGTCACCAGACTGTAGCCAATGTATGGGACATACAACATCTCTAACTAACATGTCACCAGACTGCAGCCAGTACATGGGACATACAACATCTCCAACTAACATGTCACCAGACTGTAGCCAACATATGGGATATACAACATCTCTAACTAACATGTCACCAGACTGCAGCCAATAACTGGAACATACAACATATCTAATTAACATGTCACCAGACTGTAGCCAATAACTGCAACATACAACATCTCTAACTAACATGTCACCACACTGTAGCCACTATATCGGACATACAACATCTCTAACTAACATGTCACCAGACTGTAGCCAATATCTGGGACATACAACACCTTTAACTAACATGTCACCAGACTGTAGCCAATATCTGGAACATACAACATCTCTAACTAACATGTCACCAGACTGTAGCCAATATATGGGACATAAAACATCTCTAACTAACATGTCACCAGACTGTAGCCAATATCTGGGACATACAACATCTCTAACTAACATGTCACCAGACTGTAGCCAATATATGGGACATAAAACATCTCTAACTAACATGTCACCAGACTGTAGCCAATATATGGGACATACTACATCTCTAACTAACGTGTCACGAGACTGTAGCCAATATCTGGAATATACAACATCTCTAACTAACATGTCACCAGACTACATCCAGTATCTGGGACATACAACATCTCTAACTAACATGTCACCAGACTGCAGCCAATATCTGGGACATACTACATCTCTAACTAACATGTCACCAGACTGCAACCAGTATCTGGGACATACTGCATCTCTAACTAACATGTCACCAGACTGCAGCCAGTATATGGGACATACAACATCTCTAACTAACATGTCACCAGACTGCAGCCAGTATCTGGGACATACTACATCTCTAACTAACATGTCACCAGACTGCAACCAGTATCTGGGACATACAACATCTCTAACTAACATGTCACCAGACTACATCCAGTATCTGGGACGTACAACATCTCCAACTAACATGTCACCAGACTGTAGCCAATATATGGGACATCCAACATCTCCAACTAACATGTCACCAGACCAACATTGTCAGTCAAGTAAGACTGAGCGAGTCAGTGTAAATATTTTGAAAGAATACAAAGATACAAAATATAAAAAAAATTTGTCATTATTACGGTTATTACTAAAATCAAGAAAATCATGCCAGTGGTTTACTCAGAACGTATCCTAAAAGTGGGAGATTTCAATCATCTCTCCAGTTGACTGAGCACTGACATGTTAACCAGTGAGACCAATAACCGCATGTGCAGTTCTATGAACATCAGATAATTTAGACTATGTGTGACATACTAAATGATACACAGAACAAACACAGAACCTCACACAAATGTGCTATTTTCTCAGAAACAGGACTAGTTCAGTAAACAAAGGCCAAAATATGTTGCATAAGTTGAGTTTGAACGCAAACAGCATGACCATATCATATTGGCAAATATAGCAATAGACATATACAAATATGTTTTCATTTGGCGAGCAGATTTTGCTACACTTTGACACTGGTGACGTAGGATTATTAGTTCAACAAGGTTTTCCTAGCATACCACTGGTGTGATATTTTTCACTATAGTTTGGCCGGAAACAGCATCGCTGTATCCTTGATTGCCTAGAGAATGAAGTGAGGTTGTTACAACCACTTGTTTGACTAGAGAAGGACGTGTGTTTGTTACAACCACTTGCTTGCCTAGAGAAGAAAGTGCGGTTGTTACCACCATTTGCTTGCCTAGAGAAGGAAGTGAGGTTGATACAACCACTTGCTTGCCTAAAGAAGAAAGTGACGTTGTTACAATCACTTGATTGCATAAAGTATGAAAGTGAGGTTGTTACAACCACCTGATTGCCTAAAGGAAGTGAGGTTGTTGCAATCACTTGATTGCATAAAGAATGAAAGTGAGGTTGTTACAACCACTTGCTTGCATAAATAATGAAAGTGAGGTTGTTACAACCACTTGCTTGCCTAAAGGAAGTGAGGTTGTTACAACCACTTGCTTAACTAAAGAAGGAAGTGAGGTTGTTACAACCACTTGCTTGCCTAAAGGAAGTGAGGTTATTACAACCACTTGCTTGCCTAAAGAAGGAAGTGAGGTTGTTACAACCACTTGCTTGCCTAAAGAAGGAAGTGAGGTTGTTACAACCACTTGCTTGACTAAAGAAGGAAGTGACGTTGTTACAACCACTTGCTTGCCTAAAGGAAGTGAGGTTGATACAACCATTTGCTTGCCTAAAGAAGGAAGTGAGGTTGTTACAACCACTTGCTTGACTAAAGAAGGAAGTGAGGTTGTTACAACCACTTGCTTGCCTAAAGGAAGTGAGGTTGATACAACCACTTGCTTGCCTAAAGAAGGAAGTGAGGTTGTTACAACCACTTGCTTGACTAAAGAAGGAAGGTTAAATGGATGGGACAAAAAAATTAAGTTAATTTCTACTTGGGTGTCTATATCCGGGGAATATAAGATCTCTGAGAACATAGTTCACCTTTCGCGGCCGCACAGCCCTACAAGTCCACAGAAAATATAAAAATAAAATAAATTGTAAAATTAAAAACATTAGTAAATAAACCATGGTGTTGTACTTTATTTGATGCATGTTGTTGACTGTGTTTGTTGACATGCAACTTTGCTACATACTGATACAAACTAAAATTACAGTATGCATATAATAAATTATATGTTAAGTTTCAGAAATGCAAATGCAGAAGATTTATACGTAAATTGGAGGGTCTCAGGATATCAGAGAATTGTACGTAAATTGGAGGGTCTCAGGGTATCAGAGAATTGTACGTAAATTGGAGGGTCTCGGGGTATCAGAGAATTGTACATAAATTGGAGGGTCTCAGGATATCAGAGAATTTTACATAAATTGGAAGGTCTTAGGGTATCAGAGAATTATGCATCAATCAGAGTATTTCACATCCTCACCACTCGTAAAAATTACCACCATATCAGCTTTGCTTCAAACTACATTGCATATGTACTATTAAATGGTACACTTGCATGTTAATAAATATTTTGGCCGCAAACAAATTCTTTGTGGACTAGAAAAATATAATTATTATAACATGCTTACACTGCTAGAACTGAAGCATGACGGAGGCGTTTTTTATGAAAATCTTTTTTTAACCATTCCAGTACTACAGCCCTGATATGCTGTGACCACTGAATACTGCATTCTCAGTGAATATGCAAGAAAATTGACTGCATCACTTCAAGTCAAGATTTCAGCAACAAAAATGCATTTTATGAATAGGAATATTATATATATATTTTGAAAGTACGATAATCAGCGAGGAAAATGAGTCACATCATTTTACCTTTCATTGTCATGGTAACCAACAATCCAAGATGACCACCATGATTTCAACGTGTTTGCAGTTGCTGAACATAGTTGTATACCAGTGTACATGTAACATGTAACATACATGTACATGTAATGTAAACTACTCATGTTGATTATGCTACAGGAGTGTACTATGATATAAAATACAATATCAAGTACATTTTGTGGAGTACAAGAAAGTGAAAAACAAGCTATTTATCTGTATTTTATACATATATGACAGAAGTGTTTATTTGTATATTTGCTAACACATCCATCGATACTGGACCAATTCCAATCAAACTTTGCATGTTGACGGATTCACAGACACCTTTTCCTTCTTACAAAAATCAAACTCCGGCAACAACGCATAATCCAACATTGATAGTACAGTGATAGTACATTGATAGTACAGTGATAGTACAGTGATAGTACATTGATAGTACAGTGATAGTACAGTGATAGTACATTGATAGTACAGTGCGCAGCTCATCCTCAGGGTTTACACCGTCACTTTCATCACCACTGATGTCCAAGTAGCGATCGAAAATGCTCCTGCTGTCAGTGTCCGCTTCGCTTCCAGCTCGGTCGTTAAGTTAGACAACATCATCGTTGTATCGATTGTCAACATCCAACAAAGATTCGTTGCTAAAACTATCAAATAATCTGTCCAAAACATATGGCAGTAAATCGCCAGTTGAAGTAATGCCATCTACCATTGCGGCCATCATAGATTTTGATAATTCATCATTAAAAATTATCAATGACAATTATCAAATAAATATGAATGAAATAAAACTTGTATATAATGGAGATGTATTGATGGGCAATATTTCAATTTGATGTGCACATGTGGGCGAGAATAGTGGGCCATCCGTCTAAAGCGTATAAATTACTTCAACAACAGCAAAAGACAAGTATATTGCTTAGCTAAGTCTCCAGTCTGCACAAAACTGAACTAACCCCTGCTGTTGTTGTGGGCGTGAGTAAAAGGAGAGATTAACAATCTTTTGTTAGGTGACACAAAAATATTTTTGGCTTCATCAGAAATCTGGGAGATTTGTTCTCCCATCCGGGTGAACAGGAGATTGGTGAATCCTGGAGACTTAAAATGTATGAGTATGTACTTTGCTTGCATATTCTGGCCCAATAAGACAATTTTATGATGACTGGAATATTTCTGTCATTTGACATCACCTTAGTTTTGTAGTACTGTTTGTGTCAATGTAAAAGTTAGAGAAGTTATTACAATAACATCAAATATTACATTATGCATATCTTCTTTTTTAACGCTCCATTATTGAAAGCATGCTGCACTATGCGATTAATGTCTGGTTAGGCAATCTGTCTGTTCAGTCGAAATCACAGCTTTCTCGCTTAATGAGAACTGCCATGAAAATAACAGGTTCCTCATCTCCCATGATCTCACTTCAGGAGATTTTTGAACAGACATTAAGAAGACAGTCAGTCAAGATTATTTATGATCAAATGACCAAACATGTTTTACACAATGAAATTCAGCTCCTGCCATCTGGCAGATGCTATAGAACTCCTCTGTGCAGGCTTAGCTAATAAAAATACTCATTTGTGCCACTGTCCATTAAGGTGAGACACGGCAGGTAAAATGACGATTTTCGGAAAAAAAAGTGAAACTCGTATTTTGCCATATTCGTATTGTTTATTATGTCGACCATCTACTAAGTTCACTTATAAAAATGTGCATGCAAATAAACACACTGTATTTCGTGAATAAAGTTACCCTACCAACAACTAAAATCTTGGTTTTGTCATGGCGACTCTTCATACGCTTGAAAATAAACGATCTTTACACCTTAGCAACGTGTCCGTCTTTTCGCTGTTCGCCATCTTGTTTGGTATGAATAGAATCCTTGATCTGTCATCTATCCATCAGTTTATGTCTAAACCCTGCCCCTTTTACCATAATACATACAGAACGTCTCAAACATGCCGCCTAAAACCGCCGAACATTGCCTAATAAGGTATTCGGATTTGTCCGCTGCGTATGCAAATGGCGTCGTGATGTCTCGTGACGTTCCGCTTGAACTTCGCGGGTTTCCGCCGGCCTATTTCCCCCAAGATGCAATATGTTGCTACTTCCGAATATAAACAATCATGGCGTGTGTTGAATTCGTAGAAATTGTCAACGAAATAATTTTTGAGAATGGCTGTCCCACAAAGCAAAAAGTAGCAAAACATTGTACAAAGAACACATTTGGCCGTAAGAAACGCGTCATTAACGCGCAGCAACTGCGGGCGGCGCGCAATTGCCGCCATCCAGCGTCGAAGCCGGTGACAGCTACGGGCGATATTGCGCTGTCGGCAAGTGCGATGCCGCGATCTACTACGTCGATCGACGAACGGGGCTGTCCGTTACAAAGTGTCAGTAGTAGCAAACTGGCTCTACTGAAGGCGGCCAGTGATCAGGAAGATTTGGTGCCTTCTGACGACACAAATGGTAAGTAATAGCTACAATATGGGGACTTTGACATTTATTAAAAGTTTTTACTTTTACACAACAAAGTAATTGTATTATTCCTATATTGTATGTGGAAACATGGGGTAACCTAAGTTTGTAACCAATGCCATAATGTTTAAAAATCATTGAGAAATTTATTTTTACTTGCCCTGACAATATTCGATATTACCTTTTTATCCTGACTTAGTTTCATTCTTAGGAAAATAGTCTTAGCCATATCCTAATGATATGTCCATAGACAGATGTGTGTGCGTACAGAAACACACGCACACACACACACACGCACACACACACACACACACACACACACACACACACACTTCATTACACTTTAATATTTTATGACAACAAACATATATTGATTACAATTTACAAATGGTATGTAAAAAAATTTTTTTGCATTTGTTCTCGGCTTGCTCGCCTCGCTGGTGTCTTCTAGACCTCAACAAGCTTGACACGCTGTTGGAGTTGGTGGAATGTCCACAGTGTCAATTGCAACTGGCACTATGCGCAACAACGTCTGAAGCAAAGCGTATGGGATTTGCGCTGCGTCTTGAGCTGGCGTGTCACAAGTGTGGCAACACATACTCGTCACCGGAGTTGCCAAGCAACAAGAAGCCATCGCCATTTGTTATCAACGACACAATGACCCTGCTCTTCAACTGTGAACGTTACATGTTTGATGTTCAGTGGACCTTAGTTATGTTGTTGGCCCTGTGTGCATTTGTTATGCCAACCTGCATGCACAGTCACTTCCTTATCCTGTATTCATTTTGTGACAACTTTATCAAAACCATGTACCACATTAGTATGAAGTTTCTCTGAAAGTAATGATGCAACCAACATAACGTTTTGTGCTAGCCAAATAAGATTTCAAGTGTTGTGTAAGATTCAGGTTATTCTTCTCTACGTAACTGATAGGAAATATTTTTAAATAATAAAAATATATAAAAATAAATACATCAGTATTAGTTACCAAAAATAATGTATTTTTGTGTCATAAAAAAAACACTCCTCTTTTTACAAATGTTTCCTACTAGTTGTGAAACAGAATGTTTACTGAATATAGTTATGCAAGAATTACACGATAACTTTATTCAAGAAGAAATTACAGTGTTTCTCAGATTACAAATATTATGTCCAAAATGGCGGCTATTTTGTTTGGTTCATGTATCACATTTGCAGGAAGCGTATCTCTGGAAGTACTTATGCCAGCAAAATAATGTTTACATTGTTATATTCAGCATACTAATTTCTAATAGCATGCCAAAGGAAATATCTATGTGACTCATAGTTTTAAAGTATCAGAAGTATTGATGGTAAACAAATCTTTGACGGCTGTTTTCTCAAAAACGTGTTTTCTGCATTTGGAAAAAGGATATCTCTGTGAGTAATTATGCTATCCAAATAAGGTTTCGAATGTTGCATTCAGCATACCCTACTCGTCACAATGACCAGAGAGATTTTAAAAATCATCAACAGTTTGAAAGATAAACCCGTATTTATTGCCAAAAACAAAGTTTTTTTTCGCACTTTACAAAAAAAAATTATAAAAAATAAAAACACAACATTTTAACAAATGCTCTGGTCATTGTACAGTAGAATGTGTATTGAACATGGATTTATGAGAATTATAATCATATATGTGTTCAATAAAAAATGGCAGTGTTTCCAAATTTGCCAATTTTTTCTCAAAATGGCGGACATTTTGTTTGTTACCATGGAAACGGGGGGTCTGGCTGACAAAAGTCCAATATATTTTTTACTCAGTAAGACCCATTCTATACTTTTGGCCGAAGAAATTACAAGATTTGCAGAAATAAAAAAATTATCCTATCTACCTGCCATGTGTGGCCTTAAACAACTCAACTCATGATGCCTGCTGCAACAGTGTCACTTGTCGTTCCTAGCATAACTAGTAATGTGTATGCAATGTATATATCGTCTAATCAGTATTTATGCGTGTAATTATTTTTATTATTATTACCATTATTTTTAGTCTGTTTTACTGTCTACTTATCTGCTGCTTTTATAGAATGGTTTTATGTATATATTGCAGTCATGTCTGTTCTTACCGAGACAAATTTCTCAATTTCATTGTTGAGACAATAAAGAATTATCTGATCTTATCTTATCTTACTACTACCTAACTACTACTATACATAATGGAAATACAAACATAAATGGTTCCACATGATCATATACTCAGTGCAAGACAAAGATAGTTTCAATGACTCACCCTGGTCTCATTGAATCTCTCTGCGGCAGCTGTGTGTGTACGCCAAGTCTCCTGCTGGCTCACGTGATGTCTCATCCCCCAGAGGACTGTCCTCTGGAATGTCAGACAGGACACACAGTGCATGAGAACACCATACAGGACACACACAGTGTGTGACAACATCAGACAAGACACAAACTGTGTACATATTCTATCCTTGGTGTAAGGACAACCTTTAGTTGAAATCAACATTAAACAAGATTGCCACCCAAAGCAAAAAATTGTAGGGAGAAAGTGCCCAGGTGTAGGGAATAGGTGCCCAGGGGTAGGGAGTAACTGCCCAAGTGCAGGGAGTAAGTGCCCACGTGTAGGGAGTAAGTGCCCAAGTGTAAGGGGTAAGTGCCCACGTGTAGGGAGTAAGTGCCCAAGTGTAAGGGGTAAGTGCCCAAGTGTAGGAAGTAAACGCCCAGGTGTAGGGAGTAATGCCAAGTGCAGGGAGTAGGTGCCCAAGTGTAGGGGTTAAGTGCCCAAGTGTAGGGAGTCAGTGCCCAAGTGTAGGGGGTAAGTGCCCAAGTGTAGGGAATAAGTGCCCAAGTGTAAGGGGTAAGTGCCCAAGTGTAGGGGGTAAGTGCCCAAATGTAGGGAGTAAGTGCCCAAACGTAGGGAGTAAGTGCCCAAGTGTAGGGGGTAAGTGACCAAGTGTAGGGAGTAAGTGACCAGGTGTAGGGGGTAAATGCCCCAGTGTAGGGAGTAAGTGCCCGAGTGTTGGGAGTAAGCACCCAAAAGTATGGAGTAAGTGCCCAAGTGTAAGGGGTAAGTGCCCAAGTGTAGGGAGTAAGCGCCCAGGTGTAGGGAGTAATGCCCATGTGTAGGGAATAATGCCCAGGTGTAGGGAGTTAGTGCCCAGGTGTAGGGAGTAAGTGCCCAGGTGTAGGGAGTAAGTGCCCACGTGTAGGGAGTAAGTGCCCAAGTGTAAGGGGTAAGTGTCCAAGTGTAGGGAGTAAACCCCAGGTGTAGGGAGTAATGCCCAGGTGTAGGGAGTTAGTGCCCAAGTGTAGGGAGTAAGTCCCCAAGTGTAGGGAGTAAGTGCCCAAGTGTAAGGTGTAAGTGCCCAAGTGTAGGGAGTAAGTGCCCAAGAAGGCCATGTGTTTATCAAGAGGCCAACAGTTGTTTACCTATCTATGGCCTGCCATAGTCAATTCTACCTTCAGACATATGGACATTGCTTGCATTTACATAATCAGTAGATTATTCGGTTTATTTATTTCAATTATATCAAGTCACTCCAAATGGGAATGGTTAATGAATAGGTAGATGCGCTGAGAGTGGACGGCAGAAGAAGGCAGAAGAAGGTGAGACTTCACTGAAATAAAATCAGTGATGGAACAAGAAGAAAAAAAGATCAACTAATAATATCTATGCCTCATCCCGGACTTCAGGGACAAAGACGACAACATGTAAAACTTCCAACCAGCAGCACAAGATTCTACAGTTATTTAACAAACCTGATATCAAGAAACATGTTCATGGCTTTGTGAAATTCCTATACAAATAAAACCATTGTGTAAAAATCACATCAGCATAATAAATATTTCACCAGCAATAAGTGCTTGTAGAACTCACCAGCAATAAGTGTCTGTAGAACTCACCATCAATAAGTGCTTGTAGAACTCGCCAGCAATAAGTGTCTGTAGAACTCACCAGCAATAAGTGTCTGTAGAACTCACCAGCAAGAAGTGTCTGTAGAACTCACCATTAATAAGTGTCTGTAGATCTCACCAGCAATAAGTGTCTGTAGAACTCACCAGCAATAAGTGTCTGTAGAACTCACCAGCAAGAAGTGTCTGTAGAACTCACCATTAATAAGTGTCTGTAGATCTCACCAGCAATAAGTGCCTGTAGGACTCACCAGCAATAAGTGCTTGTAGAACTCACCAGCAATAAGTGTCTGTAGAACTCACCAGCAATAAGTGTCTGTAGAACTCACCAGCAATAAGTGTCTGTAGAACTCACCAGCAATAAGTGTGTGTAGAACTCACCAGCAATAAGTGTCTGTAGAACTCACCAGCAATAAATATCTGTAGATCTCACCAGCAATAAGTGTCTGTAGAACTCACCAGCAATAAGTATCTGTAGAACTCACCAGCAATAAGTGTCTGTAGAACTCACCAGCAATAACTTGAATAAGCATATGTAGAACTCAACAGCAATAAGTGCCTGTAGAACTCACCAGCAATAAGCATCTGTAGAACTCACCAGCAATAAGTGCCTGTAGAACTCACCAGCAATAAGCATATGTAGAACTCACCAGCAATAAGCATCTGTAGAACTCACCAGCAATAAGTACCTGTAGAACTCACCAGCAATAAGCATCTGTAGAACTCATCAGCAATAAGTACCTGTAGAACTCACCAACAATAAGCATCTGTAGAACTCACCAGCAATAAGTGCCTGTAGAATTCACCAGCAATAAGTGTCTGTAGATCTCAGCAGCAATAAGTGTATATAGAATTCGCCAGCAATAAATGTCTGTAGATCTCACCAGCAATAAGTACCTGTAGAACTCACCAGCAATAAGCATCTGTAGAACTCACCAGCAATAAGTACCTGTAGAACTCACCAGCAATAAACATATGTAGAACTCACCAGCAATAAGCATCTGTAGAACTCACCAGCAATAAGTACCTGTAGAACTCACCAGCAATAAGCATCTGTAGAACTCACCAGCAATAAGTACCTGTAGAACTCACCAGCAATAAGCATATGTAGAACTCACCAGCAATAAGCATCTGTAGAACTCACCAGCAATAAGTACCTGTAGAACTCACCAGCAATAAGCATCTGTAGAACTCACCAGCAATAAGTGCCTGTAGAATTCGCCAGCAATAAGTGTCTGTAGATCTCAGCAGCAATAAGTGTATATAGAATTCGCCAGCAATAAATGTCTGTGGAATTCACCAGCAATAAGTGCCTGTAGAATTTGCCAGCAATAAGTGTCTGTAGATCTCACCAGCAATAAGTGTCTGTAGAACTCACCAGCAATAAGTGTCTGTAGAACTCATCTGCCAGGATTTCGTTATTTCTCTTCATCCACCGAAGTTCAACATCTGGTGGCATGTTAAGATTTAAAACCTTCAGAAAGTTACTTACACTATCAAATGGACAAATAAAACGCCAAAATTTCTCCAGTGTTAACTCCTGAACATGTTCTACATTCTTCATTTTTTATACTGTATACTGATCTTATATTGTTAGTACTAAACAGTGTGTGTGCATGCATGCGTGCGTGCGTGCATGCATATGTGTGCATGTACAGGACATAAATAAATACTGCTTCATGATTATGCATTTTAAGGACATAAACTTGTCAACTAGAAACCCTACAAGAAAGGATACAGTGACACCAGTGGACAAACACACGACGGCTTCTGGCACGGGAGGCAAGTTCTGCAAACTGCTGCTGATGTTGTGAAATGGTGCGTTGCACACACCACCGACGCTTCCACTGCCGGAAGACACTATCTAACAGGTTCCCACAATGCACCTTGCCAGCAAATGCTAAAAAACAAGGCACAGTGTTCACAATAAACTACTTGTCATTACATTTTTAAATTTGCTAATTGGGCAATTTTTCCAATATTGTGAACCATGTTCATTTGACTATTACTGTTGTGTCAGTGAAACATTTGACTATTACTGTTGTGTCAGTGAAACATTTGACTATTACTGTTGTGTTAGTGAAACATTTGACTATTACTGTGGTGTCAGTGAAACATTTGACTATTACTGTTGTGTCAGTGAAACATTTGACTATTACTGTTGTGTCAGTGAAACAAAGCTGGCTGTTTTACTTGTATAGAAATTGAATGAAACACTTTCATTATTAATTAAAACAAAAGAAAAAGTCAAGGAATAAAGCATTACAATATTTTTGTTTACCCCATTTTTTCTTTCTGAAATTTTAATATGATAACTAATAAAAAAAACGGAATCTGCTATTTACCTTGAAATGGTAAACTAAACACAATCCAGTGTAGTTAACTAACCACATGTAAAGCCTGCATACATACCATAGTTACGATCCTTGGCTATACGAATGGCAACATATTTGCACCATCTAGTGATACAGGTACCCAGTACATGCAGGTGATGATACTGATCGGCAGTCTGCATCCTACCAGCCTGTCTCTGTCTCTCTCTGTAGCGCCCCTTCCATCTCGTCAAGGTCTGGTCACACCAAACAAATCTTTTTCAGCATTTCCTGGACTCTTTTCGATGTTCGTTTTACAACTCCATCAGGAGGTGGTACCAGTAACTAACATTATGACACAAATTTACTCTAAATAAAAACGCTAATTTTCATGATGAGTTATTGCTTCTACTATTTCTATTACACTGACAAAATGTACAAGAAATGACAAACTTCCATAGTTAGTTCTTACTACATATGCATGTGGTTAGTTAACTATAATATGGGAGATACTGTTCTAGGTACTACTTAAAAGAAAAGGACTTAGGAATAAAATAAGTGCTGATATGAAAGTTTCAGAACAGTGTGGTATTGCAGCTTCAAAGGGTAATCAAGTTATTGGGTTGATTAGGAGAAACATAACATACAAGGAAAAAAGTTAATTATACCTCTGTAAAAAATAATAGTTAGACCTTATTTAGAATATTGTATGCACGCATGGAGACCATATCGTAAGAAGGATATAGATACGCTTGAACGCGTACAGAGGGAGCAACTAAAATTATTCCAGAACTGACCTTAGTTATGAAGAACGTCTGAAAGAATATAGTTTAACAACTCTAGAGACAAGGAGGTTAAGAGGAGATCAGATTGAAGTTTTTAAGATATTGAATGGGTATGAAAATATTGATAGAAATATGTTTTTCTCACTCAAGAAAGATAAACATATTTCTATCAATATTTTCATTTTCTCTGTGAGAACGAGTACTTCCTGATATCCAATCTACACTGATCCTTTACTAATTTTAAATCATGTCCTCTAGTTCTACTTTCTCACTCAAGAAAGATAGTAGAACTAGAGGACATGATGTAAAATTAGTAAAGGATCAGTGTAGATTGGATATCAGGAAGTACTCGTTCTCACAGAGGACAATAAATGAATGGAACAAATTGTCTACAGACTGTGTAAATACTAGCAGCATGAATACGTTTAAAAACAGAGTTGACACATATCTCAGGAGGGCGGGTTATAAGTAGATGAACATTGTTGCACTTTCGATAAGCCAATGGCTTCCTTGTCCACTTGCCATCTGGCCCTTTGGCTTGGATGGCAAATCTTGTTAAATCTAAATCTACGGCCAGATGAACCTTTAAAATGTCACATTTTACATATACAGATGAATGCACATGTGGTGTACATATGTATGTACATGTTGTGTATATGTGTGCACATGTGGTATACATATGTACGCACATGTGGTGCACAGACATACGTACGTGTAGTGTGCATATGTATGTATGTGTGGTGTACAGATAAATGATGATGTACATGCGTGTGTACCCACCGAGACATTGAGTGTATGCGCCCACGTCTGTACGGCCAACGACTGCTGCTGTTCCTTCAGTCGCACTTCCTCCCTCCGCCATACCCACAACCTCCATGCACTCCTGTAACACCACGGGCACAGACCACTTTTACGTTAATGCACTCCTGTAACATCACGGGCACATACCACTATTACGGTAATGCACTCCTGTACCACCACGGGCACAGGCCACTATTACATTAATGCACTCCTGTAACACCACAAGCACAGAAAACTATTGCATTATTGCACTCCTGTAACACCACGGGCACAGACCACTATTACATTAATGCACTCCTGTAACACCACGGGCACAGACCACTATTACGTTAATGCACTCCTGTAACACCACGAGCACAGACAACTATTACGTTAATGCACTTCTGTAACACTGCGAGAACAGACCACTATTACGTTAATGCACTCCTGTAACACCACGGGCACAGACCACTATTACGTTAATGCACTCCTGTAACACCACGGGCACATACCACTATTACGTTAATGCACTCTTGTAACACCACGTGAACAGATCATTATTACGTTAATGCACTTCTGTAACACCACAAGAACAGACCACTATTACATTAATGCACTCCTGTAACACCATGGGCACAGACCACTATTACGTTAATGCACTCCTGTAACACCACGGGAACAGATCATTATTACGTTAATGCACTTCTGTAACACCGCGAGAACAGACCACTATTACGTTAATGCACTCCTGTAACACCATGGGCACAGACCACTATTAAGTTAATGCACTCCTGTAACACCACGGGAACAGACCACTATTACGTTAATGCACTTCTGTAACACCATGGGCACAGGCCACTATCTTACCTCCACTTACACAGAAGAATTACATACCATTGTTTCTAAAAGAGATCGTACTTTCGAATGCAGAAGCAACTTCTCTGACACTAACAACTACGTATCTGCAACACATGAAAACTACTGCTGATCTGACCTCTACAACCAACACGTGACAATTACTGCTGATCTGACCTCTACAACCAACATGTGACAACTACCGCTGATCTGACCTCTACAACCAACACGTGACAACTACCACTGATCTGACCTCTACAACCAACACGTGACAACTACTGCTGATCTGACCTCTACAACCAACACGTGACAACTACCGCTGATCTGACCTCTACAACCAACACGTGACAACTACCACTGATCTGACCTCTACAACCAACCTCTACAACCAACATGTGACAACTACCACTGATCTGACCTTTATAACCAACACGTGACAACTACCACTGATCTGACCTCTACAACCAACACGTGACAACTACCACTGATCTGACCTTTACAACCAACCTGATGAGAGTTTTGTTTCAGCAGAGCTGGTGGACAGGAAGCATTCCATTAGTTTGTGTAACTTCTCATAGTCAATGTTTCTACAGTTTGATAGAGAATCAAGCCTTCTACCTGCACAGACTGAAGTGGTGAGTTTCTACAATTTGCCAGACAATCAAGCCTTCTGCCTGCACAGACAGAGGTGGTGAGTTTCTACAGCTTGTCAGACAATGAAGCCTTCTACCTGCACCAACCGAGGTGGTGAGTTTCTACAGCTTATCAGACAATGAAGCCTTCTACCTGCAGACAGAGGTGGTGAGTTTCTACAGCTTGTCAGACAATCAGGCCTTCTGCCTGCACAGACTGAGGTGGTGAGTTTCTACAGTTTGTCAGACAATCAAGCCTTCTACCTGCACAGACAGAGGTGGTGAGTTTCTACAGCTTGTCAGACAATCAAGCCTTCTACCTGCACAGACAGAGGTGGTGAGTTTCTACAGCTTGTCAGACAATCAAGCTTTCTACCTGCACAGACAGAGGTGGTGAGTTTCTACAGCTTGTCAGACAATCGAGCCTTCTGCCTGCACAGACAGAAGTGGTGAGTTTCTACAGCTTGTCAGACAATCAGGCCTTCTACCTGCATAGACTGAGGTGGTGAGTTTCAACAGCTTGTCAGACAATCAAGCCTTCTACCTGCACCGACTGAGGTGGTGAGTTTCTACAGCTTGCCAGACAATCAAGCCTTCTACCTGCACAGACTGAGGTGGTGAGTTTCTACAGCTTGTCAGACAATGAAGCCTTCTACCTGCATAGATTTAGGTGATGAGTTTCCTCTGCGGTTTTATAGAGTGCCTTCTTTGCTCGCCGCATGTCCGTGAAATGTCTCCAGGCACGCCAAGTCCACAACAGTCGCTGCACAGCAGCTGAAACCAATTCACAAACTTTCTAAGAATCCTAAGATGTGCTGAGCTAATTATATTAAAAGAAAAACCTTTTTTCTACATTCCATCACAAGACTATAAATCGTGTTGAGGTTGCAATAATGTTTACTATTGTTTCCAAGGGTGCAGAAATTTAGCACAACCATCCTAAAGCATACAACATCAGTATCTGCGCCTGATCCTGATACTTTTAAACGAGATGAAGACAGAGGCAGTACTGTTCTCAGCACCAAACAACCGTGTTCCACAGCCACCTCCTCTTCTCATCAACATCTGCGGATGTAACGTCAGCACTTCAGCCAACATACGTGACCTTGGCATATATCTCGACTCCACGATGTTGATGGCCGCACATGTTAGCCGTACTTGCCGGACTGCCTACGCCCAACTACGTGGCATAGCGCAAATACGATCATCTCTGCAGGTCCCACCCTCTGGAACACTCTCCCAATAGGGCTAAGAACGCAACGTGATTCTAAACATTTTAAGAGGGACTTGAAAACCTTTCTCTTTAATCAAGTTCTTTCGTAATTTTTTTGTATTTTGTGTATATATATATTGTATATATATATATATATATATATATATACATGTGTATGTGTGTATGTATATATATATATATGTATGCATATGTATATATGTGTGTGTGTATACGTGAATGTATATGTACGTATACATATATATGTATATGTGTGTGTATATATATATGTGTATATATATATATATATATATGTATGTATGTATGTGTGTATATATATATATATGTATGTATATATATATATATATATATATATATATATATATATATATATATATATATATATATATATATATATATATGTATATATGTATATATGTATATATATATATATATATATATATATATATATATATATATATATATATATATATATATAATTATATATATGTGTGTGTGTGTGTGTGTGTTATCATATTTTATTTTTTTATTGTCCATGTAAATATTGTCCAATATAGATGACACTAAAACATGGCTTAATACCATTACATGTAAGTGCAGAGATTATTGTTGAAACGCACAATATGGGGGTAGCAAAATTTTAGATATGCAGATGTTCTATTATTAAGTTAATTCACCACTATTTTTGATAAGTGTGTATGACAAAATTACAAATGTAATAATTTAGCTAGCGTTGAACCTTGAAGGGAATACAAACAACGATTCTTTGATATCATATTACATTCCATCTTGCAGTATATTTTCCTTTTCCACAACACCAAAAAATGTATTAGAATTCAATTATTGGCAAGCTTTGATGTGACATCACTGGTGACAGCTGTGACACAGAAGTACAACGAGACTCTGATTCCCCATTCATTCACCTATGTTTGATGTGATAGCGGTTGTTCTGAAGCGAGCATCAGAATGGTTTATTGTGTGGCTTTCAGTTGTAATGCAAACAGTAGTATGAATAGAGTAACATGACTTTTTCATTTAAGTTCCCTACGCAGCTGATGAATCACAGCCGGTTTTAGACTGGAATTGCATTCGTGCTCTTCCGGACATGCGCACTCCACATGGAAGGAAGTAACACAATAATGCACGCCAAGATGTGTCGAGTGCATTGTTGTTTCGTTCAAATTCTGTAACTTTTACGGTGTTTTGGAAGCTTCAAGTATTGTCAACTGAAGATGTAACATACCACATGGAATACGACCGAATAAAAATACAGGTTTCAAAAACTTATAAAAATACTGACACATGGTATATACCGTCATCCGGTACACAGCACTAATTTATATGGCTCATCAGAGCAATGTGAAAATACAAAAGCCACAATTTTCCAGCCACCCTTGTATTTTTAAGGTATTGTAGCATGTCTGTTCAATGTGTAAAAATTTTTTTGGGATTTTCCTACACATTTATACAGTCTTCTAGCACTGACATGTCATGTAGGACCCTGACTTTACTGCCTGACTTCATGTCAGGACACTGACTTCACATGTTAGGTCCCTGACTTCACTGACCATGTTTCTGAGCAAGTCGTTTCTCCACCGTCTTCATTCTGTGTTCTATAGTGAACTCTCTCCAGGCCTGCCATGCCACATTCCACAGACGGTACCTGTCAATCAAATAGCCAACCACCTGTCAATCAAACAGCCAAGCACCTGTAAATCAAAAAGCCAAGAGCATGTCAGTCAAACAGACATGCATGAGTCAATCAAACAGGGCTCATGGGTCAACAAAATATTTGCCTATAACATGTCTCTCCTGCAGTTGATTAATGAAGCTCCACAGTATCACAATTAATATGTCAATTAATTAATAACTGCAAACTAAGTTTGAAGAAACTGTCAGATTGCATAGAACAGGTTCTAAATCATATTTTTCATTGCTGGAAAGCAATCATATTTTACCTCTCTTCATTTTTTACTTAGACAATTAACACATAACTTAATAAATAGCAGGACGGCTGACATCAGCCTGTGTCTAGACAGCAGGTCGGGTGACGTCAGTCTGTGTTCAGAGAACAGGATGGATAACGTCCGTCTTTGTCTAGACAGCAGGACGGGTGATGTCAATATGTGTCCAGAGAGCAGGCGAGTGATGTCAGTCTCTGTCTAAACAGTAGGATGGGTGACGTCAGTCTGTGTCTAGAGAGCAGGTAAATGACATCAGTCTCTGCCTACAGAACAGGATGGGTGACGTCAGTCTCTGCCTACAGAGCAGGCGAATGACGTCAGTCTCTGCCTACAGAGCAGGCGAATGACGTCAGTCTCTGCCTACAGAGCAGGACAGGTGATGTCAGTCTCTGTCTAGAGAGCAGGACGGGTGATGTCAGTCTCTGTGTAGAAAGAAGGACGGGTGATGTCAGTCTATATCTAGAGAGCAGGACAGGTGATGTCAGTCTCTGTCTAGAGTGCAGGAGGCGGGATGTCAGTCGGACCTGTTGTGCAGTTCAGCCCGAACTCCGAGTCTCCATTCCTTTCTTGCCACCCACCACAGGTCTCGCCACTCGGTGAAGACAGTGCGCAACACAGCCCGTCTGTGGCACTCACTGCAACAAATGTAATCATCCACAACCACAAATATCATCATCCATAACAATAAATATCATCCACAACCACAGATATCGTCATCCACAACCACAAATATCATCATCCACAAACATAAATATCATCATCCACAACCACAAATATCATCATCCACAACCAAAAACACCATCATCCACAATCATAAATACCATCATCCACAACCAAATATCATCATCTATAACTACAAATATCATCATCCACAACCACAAATACCATCATCCACGACCATAAATATCACCATCCATAGCTAATACTGGAAAGTGTAGAGCTGGATCAATGCAATTATATATAATTATATCAGCATGCAGGGATTAATCTACGCACCCACAAATGAGACAATGTCTTTATTTTTTCGAAATGCTCCATATATCAAGGGTTCTTAGTTGTAAATCAACAAATGTTCGCTACGTAAAACTTTCACTTCCAACAATCGCATGCAGCGAATACTTTGTGTGCGCAGTGAATACTCCGACCATCTGGGTGGTTTATAATAATTACAGTAGAAAACATGTGTAGCAATTGTACATAACATTGACTAGGTTGCTTGGTGTGTGTATATCCCGTCCTGGGGACAGGCATTTTTACTAGTTGGTACAAATTATATATATATATATATATATATATATATATATATATATAATTTGTACCAAATTAAAGTATTATTAATTGTACATGTGGAAGTGAGTCATGAGCCAGTGCAGAAACATTGGTCAATTCTGATATCTCACAAGAGGAAACAACTGAATGAATATGTGCGTGCGAGCGTGCATGCATGTGCATGTGAGTGCATGTGTGCATGTGTGAGTGCATGTGCAATGTATGTGTGTGTGTGTGTGTGAGTGAAAGTGTCCTTACCATGCTTGAGATGGCAGCACTCTTCCAAATGTATTCTTGATCCAACAAAAGAGGAACTTCCTCGCAATACATCTGCAACATAGATGCAGACAGATGATATATAGCAGAGTGGTACTGCTGTGGGCAAATAAGTTCTGTGTTGTTCTAAGGTGTTCACAGGATTGCACAGTGGAATAGGTAGATAGACTAGACTTCCAGTCCATGAGCCAGTCCAGAGACATACAATGTGCCATGTACATCAACTGTTTAGATGTGTACGTTTCTATCATTAGTTGTCTAGGCATATCAAATGTTATGCATACAGATACACACACATGTATGTATGTAGGTACATAAGTACGTACGTGCGTATATAAATATACACATATATATATATATATATATATATATATATATATATATATATATATATATATATATATATATATATATATATATATATATATATATACTGTATTCATCCTAATAAGCATACACCCCCATGCGTCACTCAATTCCGTGGCAACATAGCATCACAAGGTATTTATTTAACCTTGCATATGCAAATCATGAAACCAGGCAATTCGAGTATAATTTTCACTCCATCGATGTCACAGTTCAGCGACGACAGACAAATTTCACTCATCAAATACTGCCAATATCAGCAGACCTTGGCATCCTCTTGACCATCAGTGAATGTATAAATATCTGGTAGCAAGCAACATGCATAAGTAGTTTTAGACACGTAGTAACCATCAATGTTTGACCAAAATGTTAATATGTCAAATTCGAAGTGATATGCTTCCTCGATGTACACTATTAGCATGCTCATGTGGCAAGACACCATGGTGCCATCTAGCGAGTCTACTGTATGGAGTGTAGTAAGGGCAGCTTAGTATTTATTCCATTGCATTAAGTGTCTTGGGGTAGCTGAGCAGAACAATTGAGCAGAGGAAAAATATTATTTTCCTGATGGAAAATAAAATAAGTGGAATGTAATAAACACCATTGAATTTAAACAAGTAATGAACACTACTGAATTGAAAATTAACTGATGAGCTATGGACTTTAAGCGAGTTTAAACAGGCGGGTTTTTAGTTGTTGACAAAATGCTGCTATATTTCTGGCCGACTTGACACTAATACTAATGGGAAGTGTGTTCCACAGATCTTGTCTAGGGCAAAGAGAACTGCCCAGTCACATATCTGATATTAACCCTGAACTTGATACGTGAATGTGAGAGATAGTGTTTTCGACAAGCTTAGGACCAATGACAAAGTGGTTTCATCAATGATGAGTTTCTTTCAAAATGCATAAATTTATGGTCGAATCCCGTGAAACTGCACCACTGGGATGTCTGAGGGGGACAAAATTAAAACACCTTTATATAATATAAAAAAATTATTTACAGAGGATATATTGAGGGAATAAAAAAAACAATCTGGGCAACTTAATTCCCAAAACTTTTGTTTGAGAGCTTGTTGAAGTGATATGTATAAAAGGCTTGATTCCGTACAAATGTATACATTTTGCACTGCTACGCACTGTCACTGCACATCTCCCATACTAGGTCATGATTCTGTAAGCTTTGAACACACCCATCTCCCATACTGGGTCATGATTCTGTAAGCTCTGAACACACCCATCTCCCATACTGGGTCACGATTCTGTAAGCTTTGAACATGCCCATCTCCCATACTGGGTCATGATTCTGTAAGCTTCGAACACACCCATCTCCCATACTGGGTCATGATTCTGTAAGCTCTGAACACACCCATATCCCATACTGGGTCATGATTCTGTAAGCTCTGAACACACCCATCTCCAATACTGGGTCATGATTCTCCCAAAAAAATTATGCACAAAGTTTGCATTTGGTTGCCTCACATCCCAAATGATTCTATGTGCATGCAATAGTTGTAGCCCAAAGTAGCACATTACTTTTATGCAATGAATCATTGAATGAATGAATTAATAAAGCACACATTTGGGTATATTGGACCAATGTCTTCGTCAGACATTTGGGGAGACGGGTCCTGGGCTAAGTCCTACAGATAAGATATATTCCATCTTGGATATCACCATGCTCTTGTAGATCATAGTCCGCTTGTTTGGGTTCAAGTAAGGTGAAACTCTTCAGGAGGCCAAGTCACTTTCCTACACCCTTGGCCATCTTGTCTACTGGGCCATTCCACGGTTACTCAGGTTACATTTTACCATGAATGTGTCCTTGTTTTTCTCAAAGAGTGGAAGTCTCTGTCTCTAACTACTAATGGTGTGAATGCACCAAGCTCAACAATACTCTACACATGGAGTAGTCACATAATTTGTGACAAACACACTCACAGAGGCATGAGCAGTAATGAAGGAAAGCTTTAGAGCAGCCAAAACCACCTAAAGCCAGAACTGCCTACTATCAATGCAGTTTCAGTGTGTCTGGTTTGAAGTTAAGGAATAGCTTAACACACGACATTCAAAACAGCCAGTCTGTTGGAAGCTTCAGGAAGTCATTACACAAATATTTAATTGCTACACCACCATTTTAAATATTCTCTGTTTTTATTCTATTGTTTGTTTGTTTTATGTATAATATGATTTTAATTTTTTATTTTTATTTATTTTTTATTATTTATATATATTTTTTTAATTTTTAATCCTATGTACAAATGTAAATATCTGTTGTATGATTGATATGTAAATGATGTGTGAATGGCTCGGCCATATAACTGAGTGAAAATAAAACTATCAATCAATCAATCAATAAATCAATCAAAGACAAACCTGATTTTGAGTTCTTTGAATCGTCCCCCTCTATTCCAGGTATAGCCTGGTCGATAGTTTTGTATGTTGACATTGTAGCGTCCAGCGATCTCCCTGTGGCATCTCCTGGCAGCCGATGTAGGAATTCGTGACACTGAAATTCGTTGGCTTGGTGTGTGTGGTGGGGACAGCTGAGCCCCAAGACTCAACTGAGTGACCTTCTCCACTGTCAACATTGATGGCAGTGTCACTGTGGCACTACTTGGGCCAGTGTCATCTACTACAGCTGGGATGTCACTGTCAACTCTTGTGGCTGACACAAGTCTACAAAAACGTATGCATAAAAAGTTAACCTTGAAGATAACAGCTTACAACTAGACAATTCATCCCATGTGAAGTTTTTTCCACTTGGTGGCTGTTAAACTTGCTGGAGCAACTTCCCAAGACCTTCCAACTTCTCTAAGTCTAACATACCATTCCCTGATTTCTAACTTTCTATGGCTATGCAGGACATTTTGCTAACAAAGCAATACATGTTCAGCTAGTATGTTTGCACGACAGTGGGTAATACACAAAAACACAACTGTGGAATGGTACTGGACAGGGTCATATTTACCAGTATTTACTATCTCCAACAAACCTGTGTTCTGAGGGTGTCAGATGTTTTTTCTATTTAGGCCACTGAGATATTTATATACCTCACAGAGGTCCGCATCAAGTTGTCTCTCTTCCAAAGGAACTGATTCAATAGGTCCTATGCTGAGTTTCAGCACTCTCTTCTGAACTTTCTCTAATTCACCTATATCCTTTCTATAGAAAGGGTTCCAAGCTTGTGATGCCTATTCCAGTACTGGTCATATCATTGTTTCATATAAGGTCTTTATTATCTTTTCCAATCTACTTTCAAAGCATTGTCTGTGTAAGCACATTTTATGTATATATATATATATATATATATATATATATATATATATAGTTTAGTTTAATATAAAGCATTCTATTCTTAGCGCATTTGTATGATTTTCAATATAACTTTAATACTTTAGCAAAAATAGTGAAATTAATAAACAATTGGTTCGAAAACAATAATAATGTAATGTACAACATTTCGCTAAAGCACACAAACAGTTGAAACTAGCGAACATAATAAATAAGTAATATTGGTTCGAAAACAATAATAATTTAGCTTATGGCATTTCGCTAAAACACTTAAACAGTTGTAGCGTATAACATTTTGCAATTACAACGCGTAACAAACAATAATGTAGCATACAACATTTCGCTAAGACACGCAAACAGTAGAAACTAACGAACGTAATAACGTATAACATTTTGCAATTACAGCACTCAATTCGCTAACAGTTACAATTCGTTAGTTGTTTCAGCCCAAGGAGCATGCATGCACTGGTTGCATAAATGGACGGTTCGGCCCATGCGAGCGAAAACATTTTCACAGTTCACCGGTCGTGCCGTTGGATGGTTCGGCCAATGGGCCAAATCCGTTAAGGGCTGAAACATCCTACACCCGTTCCTCACACTTCATAGACAGTTCCCATACGCAATAGTGTGGCGCGATGGCATATGGTAAAGCTTCAGATTTTTTGTAGAAGGAAACCGGGGTTGGAAACCAACCACCTCTGCTGCTTCAAAAATCGGGCAACTTCTTTCACCCCACTTTGCCTGTGTCCTTCGGAAGAGACAGTAAAAGCCGTTGGTCCCTTCTATGGCTATGCCAGTGCCACAGTGGCAGTGCTGTGGGATCCACGCTACGCAGAAACTAGCAACAATATTTGAAATTATAACTATCATATGGCTCATACCGTTCAATAAGTGCGCCGTCGTGTCTCATTCGTGTCCTGCCTTTGTAATATTGCTCCTCCTGTCGATCCTTCAGCCGAACTTGCTCGGCTCGGATCTGCAAGTCGCGGTTGAGTTCCCGCAGAATAGCTTGCTTTGCCTGGACGCGTACCGACCGCTCGATCGGCGCGGCGAATATGTCTGCATTCACCTTGACTTCTGATAGAGTCGACGTAGCATGCAGCGGGTCTTTATTCTCACATCCTTGAGACATTTCACTCATAGTAGTACAGTGTTTCAAAATAACGAATCACTAACATGTTAAACTCGAAAGCTTACAAACTAAACGTTTCCCACTTGCCTCAAAATATTGTGCTAATTTAATGACTGCACCCCACACTGCATGTGTGCTTCTAGCTCAATGACGGTTTAAAAACACGTACATACATACATCCTCTTCAGCTCTTCTAGGCTAGTAGCCTTTTAGCTGGTCTTGACAATTGTTTGTGCGCATGGGTGGGAAGTTGTAATTTTGTTCAAAACTGTAAGCGCACCAGAATTTGTCTAGTCTTGATTTGAAAATATTTAATACTCTGTGAGGGTGTTCCACCGGTTTACTACCCTGTGCCTAGGCAAAGTCTATCGCCCTACAATTTTTTCTATATGGCTGTTGCTGTAGTAGGGACGAAGATCTCGTTCATCAAAAGCTTAAGTATTTTCATGAAACGTGAAACCTTACAAAAATGCCAGAAACAGAGCAATAAACAATATTTCGTGTCTGTATGCATTCTTACATGTATATCACTAAAGTTACCTGACAATAACCATGTAAAAGTGTTAAATTATTACCTTTTTGTCAGAACGCATGTGCTTGTCAACATTTGTATATAACCGGATGTTGTTGTGAGCGAGAATACCAAGCGGGAATCCCGTGGATCTATATAAGGTTACGCTAAGAATTGCCGTCTGCTGGCCATGGAGTTACATCATTAATCATGCCCCTATAAACTACAAACTTACTAACGGTTGTTTTATTTATTTCTGTGCGGCTGGCCCATTCTGGCCTCATTCTACACGAAATCGCGTTTGATCATGCGACCCAAAGGCAACATCACGTGCATCGTATGGCGGGTAATTGTGGAATGTTTTCTATGTCGCCGATAAAAGTACTCATAAATAATTATTTGGAGCACATTTCTTCAGTTTCTTGACGCCAAAGTGTCGGTTGTATGTCACAGAATACACATGTGGAACGGTTAGTGCGTATTGGTTTTAAAACGTAAGTGATTAGTTCCGTAGCCCGATGACTCTGCCTACCTTGTGCCTGAAGTAATGCCTTGCAGTCACACGTTCTTTCTTGAGTTTCAGGCTGAGTCCCCTGGTTACCGTATTGTTGTCCAGCTCTAGTGGCATTCTGTCAACTTTATATATTCCATGGAGATATTTGTACGTCATTATTTAAATAATTCTATTTGGTGCACAGCAGAAGTGTGGTAGTCTGCCAGAGTGCATTTTTCCCTGTTCAAGAACTATTGTTTCAATGTACAAAAATCCTTGGTAAAACTGGTCTATATATATATATATATATATATATATATATATATATATATATATATATATATATATATATATATATATATATATATATATATATATATATATATATATATATATATATATATATATATATATATATATATATATATATATAAGGATACATGTGAATTCGGCCCACGGTGAATTCGGCCCAACTACCAGGTGAATAATAATGGTGTGAATGGGGTGGTGAATTCGGTCCATGTTATTGTGGCTTGGTGATTTCGGCCCGCAGTTGGGTGAATTCGGCCCGCATTTTCCCAAGTGTTCTTATTATGCTTATATCGTTGTGTGGTGTATGAATGTCATAAACATAACGCAATAATAAAAGTTTGTGGCTTGGTGGAATCTGTGCGTGCGTGAACTGTCCGGATCTAGCCAGGAAGCATTAACGTATTAGCATGGTGTTCACGATGGCAGTTTCAAACATTACAACATTTCCAATGAAATACCAAGTCAACAATTGTATAGACATTCAGTGTAACTGTATTAATATTGATTGTGCTATACAACGCCAACAGTGACATGATAATACAAAGGTGCAATAAAATAAATAAATAAAAGCTAAAACGTAATTTTATGCAATATATATATCATAATTGTATAATTGATTATATTGAAATGCGCGTGGGAAACTATAGGCTTTAAAAAATAGACCAACACACATACATACTCTTGAGTAACTGGGAGAAGTTTAATGTTAAGATAGGTTGCCTATAAAACCCAAGTTTGGGGAATACTGGAAAATGCACGGATCGCGTATTTCGCCAGAATATTCTCTTGCTTTCACGTCGTAGCTCTGTCGTTGAAAAATTATCTCTATGGGTGTTGCCAAGCGAAGATGTAAGTGTAAGTGGTAGTCTTCAGTGTCGAAGGTGCCTAGCGAGATGGCACGGCACATGCAGTCACCATCACCGGCGATGTTTCGTGGTGAGTACTCGTGCAGCGTTGTCGGTTCGAGCATACCCAGAATGTGTGCTGACTGGGTTTCATCTGTCGGGTCGGCGCCTTCACGTACGTCTGCAGTAGCAGTTGTTCACTGCGGGCCTTCTGCATAAGATGCGGAAGATTTTTCTTTTCTGCTGCACGAGATAACCTATAAGACGAAAACAGATTTGAAACAATACGCATATCGATCAAAACATTTGCAGTAGGGGAGACCGGGGATAGTTGTTATAGTACATAATATAGACAATGGCTGAGCCGTTATTAAAAAAAATGAAAAGACCAGTAGGCTAATTATTTATTCAGAAAAACCTGCTCAATGAAATAATGCTGGAGTAGCAATCCAGTTACTAATTGTTAAGATGCCCCATTGTGGTGGCTATGGCTTCACACATTCCTAGCACAAACAAAGGGCATGGTTTCAGATACCTGCTCAATGAAACAATGCAGGAGTAACAATGCGATTACTAATTATTAAGATGCCCCATTGGGGTGGCTATGGTTTCACACATTTTTAGCACACACAAAGGGCATGGTTTCAGATATGTGCAGGCCGACAACAAATATTATCTTAGTGCAGGAGCTGCAACCTGTATTGAATTCAAAATAAGCTTTGATGTTTTTACAAATATGTTCTCATCTCAGATCTTCAAATTGTATACGGGGCTACACAGAGCAATGGCTCGATAATTATTAGAGTCATTAGCTGTTTTTCTCCAGTTTTACCAAAGGTTGGATTATGCAAAGTATCATATCATTATTATCATTCACGCTATAAATACATTTTCACTTTCTCACTTCACTACACGCTATGAACATACACCAAAGTGCCATAATAAAAAACAATCCAAGTTTTCATTGACGGTGGGCTTTACTTTACTACAGTTTAATGTTGATAACTTTATATATATATTCTTTGCTTTCCTCATAAACTAAAATAAAAAATACGACGGGTGGCTCCTACAAGACTTTTAATAAGTCTTTGTCGGAGTGTCCATGTATCTCTCTGTATACAATAATATTGTATTACGTATAATTATATACTGATATATTATTATTTAATGCGTGTACTGTTTGGATCTAATAAATTACTCACTTACTTACTTACACGTAAGGGTCCTCGTCATATATATTTTTGTCAACTTACATTTTGCATGCCCTGAGTTTAAATCTGCATCCAAGACAAATACTTTGAGTAGAAATTACTGATAAACAAAATAAAATACACAATATATGAAGTACGCCACATACCTTTGTAGAGCCTTTACTATGTCGTAGCTGCCACCAGTGTACGCGCATGATTTGCAGAGGAAGTCTTTATCAGTGCCGCTCCAGTTTCGCAGCATCGTCTTGTCCATAGGTATGCAGAACAGCATGGGTCCAATATTCGCATTCTGAACACTCTATCACGTCCCGTACACATTCTTCTTGACACTGTTCACAAGGATAGCGACACTTCCTAGCGCGTTTGGATTCTCGTGCCATAGTTGTTGTTACAAATAATGATGATGTGACGCCCTTATATAGGAGATAGTAGGATTCATGTCCCAGGTTAACACGTTTCGGTTTTGAGTGGGGTACCTCAAGGATCAGTATTAGGACCTATATTATTCTTAATTTATATCAATGACTTGGACGAGAGTATAACAAGTAACGTACTGAAATTTGCGGACGACACAAAACTGTTTAGAAAGGTTAATACTGATGGTGATAAACAACATTTACAAAACGATCTAGACAGATTAGTGACATGGTCTGAGAAATGGCAGATGCTGTTCAATTTTGGGAAATGTAAATGCCTACATACAGGACATGGGAACTTGAATGTAAACTATAAAATGGGAGCTACTGTTCTTGGTACTACTGTAAAAGAAAAGGACTTAGGAGTTACAATAAGCGCTGGTATGAAAGTTTCAGAGCAGTGTGGTATTGCAGCTTCAAAGGGTAATCAAATTCTTGGATTGATTAGAAGAAACATAACATACAAGGGAAAAAAGTTAATTATACCTCTTTATAAAGCAATAGTTAGACCTCATTTAGAATACTGTATACAAGCATGGAGACCATATCGTAAGAAGGATATAGATACGCTTGAACGCATACAAAGGAGAGCAACTAAAATGATTCCAGAACTTAGAGACCTTAGTTATGAAGAACGCCTGAAAGAATGTGGTTTAACAACTCTAGAGACAAGGAGGTTAAGAGGAGATCAGATCGAAGTTTTTAAGATATAGAATGGGTATGAAAATATTGATAGAAATATGTTTTTCTCACTCAAGAAGGATAGCAGAACTAGAGGACATGAGGTAAAATTAGTAAAGGATCAATGTAGATTAGACATCAGGAAGCACTCGTTCTCACAGAGGACAATAAATGAATGGAACAAACTGTATACAGATTGTGTAACTGCTAGCAGCGTGAATATGTTTAAAAACAAGGTTGACACATATATCAGGAGGGCGGGTTATAAGTAGGTGAACACTGGTGGACTCTCGATAAGCCAATGGTTTCCTTGTCCACTTGCCATCTGGGCCTTTGGCTTGGATGGCAAATCTTGTTAAATCTTGTTTGCTCAATGAATGGAGCCGGACCCTGCCTGACCGGAGTGCACGAAGCTGCTTTGGAAGTAGCTGCTTTCTGTGATCTACAGGGACCATCTACAGTACGCTTACTTCCACTCTGACCGACTGAGGTGTCAAGCAAGATCTATTCAGTTGTAGTTAGTAATGGATTAGCCCTCACTTTAAAGGTTTGTTATTCCCGTGCTCGTCATCAAAGGGAGTTTCAATTAGATACTACTGAAGTACACTGTTTTGTCTGTCTGGTACACTGGGCAGGTGTTAATAACAGAAAAATGCTGCATAGATCAAAGACACTACGCGTGTGGCTTCGTTGCATTTACAAACAACAGTCCGTTACCTGTCATTGCTCTGTATTTAGAGTTAATTGAGCACATTTCTGGGTGAAATTTGGGAGGTAACGCATGAAAAAAAAACTTCACTATAGAAGCAGGCTATTACGATAATAGCACGTTTATGTTTTTAAGTTATTCAACTGTACATGTTTTTTTAGTAATATATTACATATAACAATACAATGAATTGTATAAGTCATAATGATCTCTCTCACTGACTATTTGTTAAACAACAGTGCCGTACATGGGCACTCGAAATGCGAAACGAAGTCTGTAAAAGTTGTTACAATTTTGGATTAATGTGGAACTAGATCAACAAATGAAACAAATCGTCAATTAACAAATGAGAGAATATGCTTTATTCACAGTAAAACAAACATTAAGCCACATGTGCTCGGCACACAATCGTTCGGGCCGAAATCGCTAAGCCCATTGTGCTCGGGGCCGAAGTCACCAGAGTTGCGGACCGAATTCACCAAAGAGTGCGGGCCGAATTCACCGGGCCGAATTCACCGTGGGCCGAATTCACCTGTATTCCATTTAAATGTAGTGGCGCCTCCTTCAGCCGAAAATGATAACTACAACATGGCGGTACCCTTGACGAAATGTTGCTGTTGTTACGTGGTTCAGAACCAGAACCATTTGATACGCAGGCAAGTCACTACAGCCGAGACAAACTATGAATATTCAACACGTGTACGGAATGTATTAAAAACACAAAGACAACTGTAATTTGTGCGTTACCATTAACCGCATGTGAGCGATAATGTGGTACAGCACTCATCGGGCACGACATTTTGGAGACACGTTTTCTAGAAACCTAAACAATAACTAGTAACACCTTTGTTAATATACTTTTGTCAGTACATGTGAATAAAAAATGTAGTGCACTTGATAAACTAAAACAACTAGCAAAAATGCTATCTTGGTCTATGAATATGTGACTATGTCCGTATGTGATTAGGCAAAATTGTCCGCCCCACTCTTCGTCTCTGGGACTGGGGCGAAAGTCCAGACCGGCATTTGCTAAAGCACCGTTTTGGCAGTTCCCTAGCCAAATGGCTACGGAACTAATAACTTAAGTTTTAAAACCAATACGCACTAACCGTTTCACATGTGTATTCTGTGACATACAACTGACAATTGGACGTCCAAATAATTACTTATGAGTATTTTTATCGGTGACATAGAAAACATTTCACAATTAGCCGCCATACTGTACACGTGATGTTGCCTTTGGGTCACATGATCAAACGCGATTTCGTGTAGAATGAGGCCAGAATGGGCCAGCAGCACAGACATAAATAAAACACCCGTTAGTAAGTTAGTAGTTTATAAGGACGATTAACTCCATGGCCAGCAGACGGCAATTCTTAGCATAACCTTATATAGATCCATGGGATTCCCGCTTGGTATTCTCGCTCACAACGACATCCGATTATATACAAATGTTGAAAATTAGTAATTTAGAAATCAAACGTAACGCCAGTTCAAGCCGGCTTGGCTTGTCTATGCGGAAAATTTTGAAGGTCGGAATGTTGGGAGCATTTTAGTAGCTTCCCTCATGGAGCATACACGTCATGTTTCGGTGAAATAGTCTTCCGCGCTCCCCGAGTGCGCAAATCTGTCACCTTTTAAAGCAAGCCAATAGCTTTCCCAGAAGTTTCCAGTACCAAAGTACGCAGGTGTGAACATCTCTTGATTCTACCAAAATCATCCAAAACCATCTCACACATGCATGCGTGAACAGGCCGATGCCACACCACCTCCCTGAAGAAAACCCATTTGCATTTTCGCATTATTATATGTGTATGGTGTGGGTGGCTGTACTACATCTTGCGTAACTTTTCCCGGCCCGCTTACAGGTCAGTAGAGGGTGAGATCTTGAGGAACCGGTTGACAACTCATTAATAAACTTCTAGGCGTGGGGAAGAGCGTCAACTTTCGACCCACGCCTGTAGCTTGGTTCGGACGAAATACCCATTACTCACGATTGAACTTCTGCCCCCAACGCTAGGCTACAAGTCTACATAAACATCCTGGATTTTCTTAATAGTAAAATTATTATCACTATTATATCTATATTTATTATTAGCCATGTAATGAAGGCAATGACTTTACAAGATGATACATTTGTTGGACTTGATAAGCCAATGGCTTCCTTGTCCACTTGCCATTTGGAACTTGTAGTTTGGGAGGACAATCTTATTAAATATATATATACCGGTATATATATATATATATATATATATATATATATATATATACAGTATATATATATATATATATATATATATATATATATATATATATATATATATATATATATATATATATATATATATGTGTATATACATAGACATATATAGACATACGTACATACACACACATATATACATATATTAGTTAGCAATATTGTCTGCTGAGTGCTGGAGCCTGGAGAGTAAGTATAAACTAACTAAACTGTACAATAGATATGTTCAACATCTCTCTACAAATTAGAAATGTTTATAGCCACAGACTTCATTGAATATGGAATTCAAGAAGTACTACATGGTACACCTGTGTTCACAATATGTCAGGCTTGTGTTCAAATGCGAGTCAGCGCATTTAAATGCAAATGTTTGAAATTACTCAAATGTAAATGCACCGAGATGTGAATGCATTTAAATGCAAATGCAAGGGTTTTGAATGATGCAAATGCAAGTGTTTGAAGTTATTCAGTTACAAATGCAAGTGTTTGAAGTTATTCAAATATGGATGCAAGTGTTTTAAATGATTCAAATACAAATGCAAGTGTTTTCATATTAAGCAAATACAAGTGTTTGAAACAATGCAAATGTTTTAAATGATAAAAACACTGGATGCTGACATATTGAATAACTCAATGTCGCGAATGGTGACTGATATGTGGCAGTTTGCTTATATGATTATAGTCAACAGCAATGAATCCTACATGTGATCCACTGAAATGCTCCAGTGGACAGCTCTGTTTTAAAAGTATTGTTAATTGCATAGCATTTCACAGGTCAAACAAAACATCCATGGCTTCCAGCCTTTCATGCACTGCTCAACATAATCAAGATGTGAGCATCCATGCTTTCAAGTGTTTTTAATAATTTAAAACACTTGCATTTGCATAATTAAAAACACTTGTATTTGCATATTATAAAAACACTGGCATTTGCATCATTTAAAACACTTGCATTTACATATTATAAAAACACTTGCATTTGCATAATTTAAAACTCTTTTATTTGCATTTGAATCACTTCAGACACTTGCATTTGAATCATTCCAAACCCTTGCATTTGTATTTAAAGTAATCATGTCTGTCCACACAGTCATTAGCGAGCACAAATTATATATGACGGTGTTACACTGGATTCCAAGGTTACATAATAGTATCGAAGTCTTGCTCTAAAATGAGGTGGAGTCAAAGACTAAAGTGGAAAAACAATTTGTAAGTTCAACAATGAGTTTATGAACTTCGTAAACATATATTTTGATGGAAATATTTATTAATAAAATGTAAATGCAAATGTTTTTAATAATATGCATATGCAAGTGTTTTTTTAATCAAATGCAAGTGGAAAAGCAAATGTTTTGATTCAATTGCAGCAGAAGATGTCTTGGATCATATGTTTTGGTTTCCAAAATACAAATACAAATGTTTTAATGCAAATGTCTTGGATTCCATACAAATGCAAATATGGCATTATCAAATGCATTTGTATTTGAACCCAAGCCTGTAATGTGTTTGCCCATTGAATCTTAGTCATCAATAAAGTCAGCAACTGTTGATAATCTATAGTACAATTAACTGTTGAATATCTGTATTACGTTTAACTGTTGATTATTTATGTTACGTATAACTGTTGATGATCTATATTATGTTTAACTGTTGATGATTTATATTACATTTATCTGCTGATGATCTATATTACATTTAACTGTTGATGATCTATATTACATTTATCTGCTGATGATCTATATTACATTTAACTGTTGATGGTCTATATTACATTTAACTGTTGATGATCTATATTACATTTAACTGTTGATGATCTATATTAAATTTAACTGTTGATGGTTTATATTACATTAACTGTTGATGATCTATATTACATTTAACTGTTGATGATCTATATTACATTTATCTGCTGATGATCTATATTACATTTAACTGTTGATGATCTATATTACATTTATCTGCTGATGATCTATATTACATTTAACTGTTGATAATCTATATTACATTTATCTGCTGATGATCTATATTACATTTAACTGTTGATGATTTATAATACATTTAACTGTTGATGATCTATATTACATTTAACTGTTGATGATCTATATTACAGAGGCCTTTGGAGGACATCCACAGTTCTTCAGGAAGCGTTGGGTGCCCAACCACCAGGGGGCAGCAGTGCAGGTTTGCATTGATCCATGCAATTTATTATGTACATACAAATATAACGCGGTGGTCGGGGTCTACGATTTCGGACTGCAGTGTACGAGGCACGTTAGGTATTCCCATATCTGCCACCAGGGAGCTACTAAACAACAGCGATCGCCACCCGCTGCACCAAGCCAAAGAACGCTGTCGAAGCCCTGTGTGCGTGCAGCACTGCTTATACGTCAATATGCAGTTTATAGAACTTATTAAACGAGTCAACTAGCATCAACATGTATTATGTTTAAATGTCACACCCTGTTTAATCTTGAACTGAACAAAATACATGTACGTATACAGTTATTGAATAGATCTACTACGATGATGATGTACTGGACCAATAGGCCTACGAATTGAAAATAATAACCTGGATATGAGCAGCCGAAAACGTATATGATTTGACACACGTAGTATGTAAGCTGATAAAACATAGAAAACGACAATAGGTAGAATTGATAATTGTTTCACTTCGTCTTTCAACCGATCTCGACCGAAGCATAAATTTATTACACACCACTTAACATCGATTCATCGTTTCATATGCGGATGATGAATTCATATTTTCACGCACCAGAAGAGCTTTGAGTTAGGAATTTGGCATGTTGGTTTTGCATCGCGAAAAAACGATTAAATTTACGATGTAATGGAAGCATACCGTTTACCTCAAGTGTTATGTCGGTATTGCATACTAAGTGCATTTATGCCCATTTGGCATTTTCCCCTGGCGGCAGAAAATCGGGGTTCATGACTGACCGCGTTATATCCGAATCCGCATAATAACGGGGTGCGCAATAACGAGGCGCGACTGTACCTACCTACCTACCTACCTACCTACCCACCCACCCATTCACCCACCTACCTACCTGTTGGTACCCTTTGATTGGGCTTTGAGCATGCATACATATAATGTAGATACGCATCTTGTCACTGTTAATAATCTGCATATTATCAAGTAGTATGTACACAACTGGGTGGACATATGCATGTGTATTACATATCATTTCTATTTCAGACATCAGCATTCCTACAATCCTGAAAACTAAACAAAGCCATTTACTTTTTATTTTTACTCATGTTTACTCACATGAGTAAAGTGGACAAGGAAGCCATTCACTTATCAAGAGTCCAACAGTTTTATCACCTATGCATAGCCTGCCCTTATCAGATATCTGTCAATTCTATTTTTAAACATTCACACTACTAGCAGTAACACAATCATTTGGCAGTTTGTTCCATTCATTTATCACCCTCTGAGAAAGACTACTTTCTCATGTCCAACCTACACTGCTCCTTAACTAATGCTGCTTTATGTCCTCTGGTTCTACTGCCTTCCTTAAGTGTTGTTTCATGTCGTATATATAAAGATATATATGTATTTGATATAATAAGAATAACATTTATTTTTCATCATCTGCTCAAATGCATAAAAATTAATGAATTTAAATTCAGATAGTGTTTCAGGAAATATTATACATCAATTATATCGGGTCATTGATACTGGCTTAATAGATACTTGGTGTATTTACAGATGGTGTTGAAAAAATTGTTATACCCAACAGGAAGAAAAGGTAAACATATATAGGTACTCTTTAATGCTAATATTGACATATATTTTGACATGTAAATTCAAACCTGTGAGTAATGTATAGAAGTTGCTCATCAAAGTGTTCATTAATACTTTAATGGTCATTACTAATCATGCTCATGTTTTATCTAAATTTGAATTACATTTATGAGATACACATTCGTATAGAAAAAAAATTTTTTTTATTAATATATCCATATTTTTATGTTACAATTTAATTTGTTGTTGTTTTCTTAAAGAAATATTTGTTGTGTTTATTTTCCAGGGATGAGCTGTCAATCCTGAAAGCCCTTGCCTCCACTGTCAGAAGGGTACGTAGCTTCTAATGAATATGGGGTAGGGTAGCTTCTAATGAATCTGGGGTAGGGTAGCTTCTAATGAATCTGGGGTAATGTAGCTTCTAATGAATCTGGGGTAGGGTAGCTTCTAATGAATCTAGGGTACGGTAGCTTCTAACGAATCCAGGATATAGTATCTTCTAATGAATCTAGGATAGGGTAGCTTTTAATGAATCTTGTGATGTTACTGGTAGATTTAAAAACAAGCACTTTAAATCAGTTTGTGCCAATTAAAATTTTACTTCAGGGCATAACACTGATATTTTGTCAGTATGATTAGCAAATGATGGACTTTGATCTATAAACATACTGATAGGTAAAATGGTTTGATTTGGTGTGTGCTACAACTAGGCAAGTTTTTGTATGTTATAATTAAAGTAAAAAATATGTCAATATTGTGAATAAAATGCATACAATGATGATGTCAGAAGTTGGATCTTCAGGAATAAATGAAATGATGATGAACGTGGAATACTCTGGTGTCAGTGATGAGTGTGCTCTTCCTATAGGACTACAGCGCGCCCCACTACAAGTACATTGACGACCCCTTCCTCATCCCCACCAGTGCCTTAGAGAAAGTAAGTCTTCCTCATCCCCACCAGTGCCTTAGAGAAGGTAAGTCTTCCTCATCCCCACCAGTGCCTTAGAGAAGGTAAGTCTTCCTCATCCCCACCAGTGCCTTAGAGAAGTTAAGTCTTCCTCATCCCCACCAGTGCCTTAGAGAAGGTAAGCCTTCCTTATCCCCACTAGTTCCTTAGATAAGGTCAGTCTTTATCATCCCCACCAGTTCCTTAGAGAAGGTCAGTCTTCATCATCCCCACCAGTGCCTTAGAGAAAGTCAGTCTTCATCATCCCTATCAGTGCCTTAGAGAAAGTAAGCCTTCCTTATCCCCACTAGTTCCTTAGATAAGGTCAGTCTCCCTCATCCCCACCAGTGCCTTAGAGAAAGTCAGTCTTCATCATCCCCACCAGTGCCTTAGAGAAAGTCAGTCTCCCTCATCCCCACCAGTGCCTTAGAGAAAGTCAGTCTTCCAGGGTGCTTGGTAACTACCTACTTTCTAATCATGTTACATACTTATGTCATGACTTACATTCGTTGAAGCGCATGTCGCTACTTTCAGGGTTTTCCTGGATATAGTTAACCCTGAAACTGAATCTTGTCTTGTATTCGTCCAGCAAGACAATTTAGATTTATTTTCTTAAAGGAATTATATATTACATTACATTTTTAAACTGTTGGAAAAGGCCTTTGAATGGTTCCTGTTTTTTAAATGTTTATTTAGTCTCCCACACTTACCACTGCAGCTGGGTGCAAGGAAACACTGTTGACTTTAGTCCTTAAACAACTGAAAACTGCCCTTTGCTGTTTTAGAGGAGCTACTCACTGGCAAAGGCATCGGGCAAAAAGGCAGCCAGATACGTGCTGCAGAAGTACCCTGGTAACTTCCAGCACAATCCAGCTGAGCCGAACATTGAGGTGGGGCAACTGTGTGCTGCATTGCTACTGGCTAATTGATGTGTCTGTGGTTTTATTCTTACTGGGCCTACTTTACAATGTTCATCCAGTCATGTATCCTTACTGGGCCTACTTTACAATGTTCCTCCAGTCATGTATCCTTACTGGGCCTACTTTACAATGTTCCTCCAATCATTTATTCATTTGGGCCTACTTTACGATGTTCCTCCAGTCATTTATCCTTACTGGGCCTACTTTACAATGTTCCTCCAATCATTTATTCTTACTGGGTCTACTTTACAATGTTCCTCCAATCATTTTTCCTTTCTGGGCATACTTTACAATGTTCCTCCAGTCATTTATCCTTACTTGGCCTACTTTACAATGTTCCTCTAATCATTTATTCTTACTGGGCCAACTTTACAATGTTCCTCCAATCATTTATTCTTACTGGGCCTAATTTACAATGTTCCTTCACTATTTTATCCTTTCTGGGCATACTTTACAATGTTCCTCCAGTCATCTATCCTTACTGGGTCTACGTTACAATGTTCCTCCAGTCATTTATCCTTACTGGGCATACTTTACAATGTTCCTCCAATCATTTATTCTTACTGGGCCAACTTTACAATGTTCCTCCAATCATTTATTCTAACTGGGCCTACTTTACAATGTTCCTCCAATCATTTAGCCCATCACGAGTATGGTTCAACTACATGATGCATGTTAATAGAGTTTCTTTTCAACAAGTCTCTAGAAGGATCTTGAATTACCGGGTATTCAAATGTTGCGTTTACATTTTGTGAAGTTGGTTAAGAACATCTTCAATAAGATTGTTTTGTATAAGATTCCATACAAGCAAATCCTACTATAGTTTTATTTCACACACACAGTCGGACGTTTTGATTACTTTTTAATGTGATTAATTATGATTATGTGGCATTACAAATCATTTACTTGAAATTACATAATTGGTAAAAATCAATACTTCATGTGGGAAGCAGGGATTGATCTGGAAAAAGACATACATGTGCCCTTCGGGCATATCAGAGGCATAACTGCCTTTTGGAAATGTTATGTACCCCAAACTAATTTAATAAAAGTGCAATTAATTTGCATAACATGGTCACTTTACATAATGTGGTAATTGTGAACATTACAGTTCATTTCATATTAGGCCAGTAATCCTGTTTGCAGTTTTTTTTATTACATTCAGTGCATTTGATTTTGCTTGCTTTGATAATTTAAATGTAAATTAAATCAGCTATTCCAAGGTGACTTCTGTGACAAAAGCTACTCAAATTTTAATGATGTCATTCTACTGCTTCCAAATTCATGAACAAATTTTAAATGTTGTACAGTTATTTCATAGACCTTGAAACAGCTCCTTAGCTTAGCCAAGCAAATTTTCAATTCAGTAACATTTTCATGTAAAAAGTGAGAGGAGAAAAACGTGACTTCCGTGAGAGCTACTATCCTAAATATAGTAGAGTAGATGTTTCATCCAGTTTGTAGCCTCCTAGGAGTGATCAACCATTTTGTCTCGCACAATAAGCTACGTGGAAGTTTGAAGGTTCCTAAATTAGACAAGCTATCAGAAATGAGTAAACTTTTGTTCTTAGAGAGCATTGGAAGTGCTTGAATTCCATGACAGAAAAAAAAACGTGACTTCTGTGACGAGTAGCTCCACTAGTATGAAATAAAGTACAAAAGTTGTTTTTTTAGTATTTATTTTCATAAATTCACAAAACACAAATAAAGACCAATGTACAACAAAGTTTTCCTAAATGTTCTTGGTTACAATTCCTTCCAAATGAATTAAAGTTCAAAGTATGGAGAAGGTTCACTTATACTTGTGACTACTTCAGATAAACAGATGTGATTTATGGCATGTTCAGAACTACGTTCCTAGCTTCCTCAAGACTGGAAAGATAAGTTCACCCCTATTGTTTACTACATCCGTGGTCGGCATTGCACATATGATATCCTTGGTGGGCTGCCAGGAGTGGTTCTTGTCATTGCACATATTATATCCTCGATGGGCTGCCAGGAGTGGTCCTCATCAGATGATATCCTAGATGGGCTGTCAGGAGTGGTCCTCATCAGATGATATCCTAGATGGGCTGCCAGGAGTGGTCCTCATCAGATGATATCCTTGATGGGCTGCCAGGAGTTGTCCTCATCAGACGATATTCTCGATGGGCTGTCAGGAGTGGTCCTCGTCAGATGATACCCTCGATGGGCTGTCAGGAGTGGTCCTCATCAGATGATATCCTTGATGGGCTGTCAGGAGTGGTCCTCGTCAGATGATATCCTCGATGGGCTGCCAGCAGTGGTCCTCGTCAGATGATATCCCCGATGGGCTGTCAGGAGTGTTCCTCATCAGATGATATCCTCGATGGGCTGTCAGGAGTGTTCCTCATCAGATGATATCCTCGATGGGCTGTCAGGAGTGTTCCTCATCAGATGATATCCTCGATGGGCTGTCAGGAGTGTTCCTCATCAGATGATATCCTCGATGGGCTGTCAGGAGTGTTCCTCATCAGATGATATCCTTGATGGACTGCCAGGAGTGGTCTTCATCAGATGATATCCTCGATGGACTGCCAGGAGTGGTCCTCGTCAGATGGCCAGTTGTAGAGGTTATCACTTTTATTCAGGAAACATCCTAGCTGCAGCACCTGGAAGAAAAGTCAAAGAAACACTAAATTTTATACAAGAATTTCACATGAACTGGGTCTATAATGGTACATGCACAGTGTAGTGAGCAGTTGGATAGTAAATTTGTACTGAATAATGTATACTATAAACTAATTTTTATTACACTATTTCTTCAGCTATGCAGTCCAGTCTTGCTTTCTTTATGTTTTGTCCTGATGACTCTTTGACCAGTATCCGGTGCACGGCCTTTCGTTTTCCTGGTCTTTTCGGCAGTGAACCTTTCACCCTTGACAGAATAGGCTCTAGGACTGTCCATGCTAGGTCCACCAGTGGGGGGGGCAGTGTTGAAGGTTTTGGAAATTTTCTGTCCCTACATTTCCACTGTAGGATTCTATTTGCTTCCCGTTTCTTCAGAAGTTCTAACTGTTATTCTTTTGTTAACTTAACAAATTCCCATATTTGCTTCTCGCAAAATTTTCTTTTGTATCTCCTGCAACTAATTGAGCAGACCCCCCCAGTTGATTCATTTCTCCCTCCTGCTTTCTGCAGGTGTGAGTGACATTCTGACTCATCTGATACTAATAATAGAACATTTAACAATCCATCACAAATGCTTATACAATGTTATGTCTTATGGATGGCGTGACTTCTGTGACAAATCAGAGTGACATCCGTGATAGACTACAGTGTACATTTACCCGCTACAATAAAGAACTTACATTATACATTAGGTCAGCATTAGTTAGTTTAATTATAGGATATTTACAAGCATAACATATTTTTTAAACTAGGTATTTTGTAGGAAGTAAAACAATATACTTACTTTTGTGACTTCTATGACGTCAAAATGAGGTTGAATTCATCTTCTCAGCTCGAGAAACTGTGAGCAACTGGCCAAATGCATTTTGCTGCAACAATGTTGCCAGTGGACCATTTTTAGCTGCCCATTTCAGCCTGGCCTGATCAAGCTTTCCTGGGAAAATCCCAGTAAAAAAAAATACAGCATTGGCTATACTGGAGAGCATTCCAAAAGGGGTTTGTCTTCCCCAACCATGGTGATAGTAATGAACTGACCTATCCTTGGGATATTTCATATTTATTAGCCACAGATATACATCTTTGTAAAAAGTCCCAGTTTTTAACTCCAGGTGATGTTTGAAAAAATGAGTATGATGTGTACGTTAGCTTGGAATGGCTGAAATGCATTAAATACTGTAAGCTGTTATTAATATTACCTTTATAATAGATAATCTCACACAATTATACAGCTGTTAACTGTCCTACTCCAGCATATCAATATTCTTCAGTTATATAAATGTCACACTGCTAAATATCATTGACAAAACTTGTTTCATAGAATTTCCCAAGTGGATTTGTGTGCCTGGGAAGTGTAGACGGCCAGTCGTCACAATGTCTGTCACTACAGTTTACTATGTAGCCCAATAACAACAACATTTGGCTGGGGGGAGGCTGTTTATTGGATTTTCCAGTTAAAGTCTGACTTGCTGGCAACATGTCTTTGATGTTAATTATTGGCTTGTTACAACCTGGCGCCCCCAGGAAACCAGTGATTTCTTCCCAGGCACTGACTAGGACTGCACTGAAAATTGACATGAGGCATATTTATCAGTAGCCCAGTCGGGCTCCTCTTGTCTCGTAATCTGGTAGCCCGACGGATATTCTTGTATATCTACTGATTTCCAACCCTACCATAGCAGATAAATGATATAACACCCTAGCGGATAAATGACATACCACCCAAGCGGCAAAAAGTGCGGTACCGAAATTGCAACATGCGCGTTTGCGGTCGAACACCGACTGCACCTTAATTTTCTCAGATAAAAACATCGCTATTATGTATGTATATATTAGCCATATATATATATATATATATATATATATATATATATATATATATATATTATATATATGCAACAGTGCCACAAGGGCACACACTGCAAAAAACAATACGGCATTTAAAAATGCTGCAAGACCACTGTCCAGATTGATCCCTGGGGAAGTGTTCGCTAAGGAGTTAATTTTGTAGATAACATTTTAAAAACAATCCTGTTTTAGTTATGCATTTACCACAGCACATGGAAAGTTCTGATACAGTTACTCACAACATCTGGTAACAATGTGTAATGCCATTTATTTTGTCAAACGCGTTCTGTTGTAGGTGTTTATGCCCAAGGCAGGTCCTCAGTTGCCAGAAAGTGAAGTTGCTGGACTGCAGGAAAGGGTTGACATGCGGCTCCCAGCAGATGCCTATCAATCCTATCTCAGTCTGAAGGAGAAAGGTATTTAGTACTGTCACTAGTGTCTCCCAACATACGCCTATCAGTCCTACTTCAGTCTGAAGGAGAAAGGTATTAAGTACTGTCACTATTGCCTCCTAACAGATGTGTTGTTAATCCACTCATGTAGGGTGTTTTAACAATTTCTGTGGACAGTTGTAAATTGTAATGATTTTTTAAAGATAATTTATTAACACATGTAGACACGAGAGTTTACGGGAGAGAAAATGTCTTGTTTCTTATAGATAAGTGCCCTTAAGAAGAAGAAATCAAGGCAACAAGTGTCTCAGAGACATTCATTGATGTGACATATCATTGTTTATGTCAGTGTCATCATGTGACACGTCATTGTTTGTGTCAGTGTCGCCAGTTTCTTTATTTGAGCATGTCACTGGTCATTATGTGACATGTAATTGTTTGTGTCAGTGTTGCAAGTTTCTAAATTTGACCATGTCACTGGTCGCGATGTGACATGTCATTGTTTGTGTCAATGTCGTGATTTTTTTTAATTTGACTATGGCACTGGTCATTGCCAATTGTATTCTAGCCATTGTGATTAAAGGTCATGGTTTTGGGCATATGCACCTATAAGAGTTATTAAAACAACCATTTCCAACTGCAATTAAGAGTATCACGCGAGTGCTTTATTAGGAAAACCATGAATTCATGGGCCACGTCATACTCTTAGATAACCCTACATCACGAGTGTCAAAGTCAAGCAAAATTTGCTCACCAAAAGAAAATAGATTTGTATACACCTATTCCTATATTTGCCAATGCGATATGGCTATGCTGTTTGCATCCAAACTCAACTTATAAAACATATTTTGGCCTCTGTTTGCTAAACTAGTCCCCTTTCTGGCAAAATATCATGTTTGTTTGAGATAATACGTCACAATAGTTTATTAGAACTGAGCATGTGCTTAGTGGTCTCACTGGTAAACATGTCAGCATTCAGTCAACTGAAGAAATAACTGCAATCTCCCACTTTCAGAACACATTCTGAGTAAACCAGTGGCATGATATTGTGATATTGATTTTAGTTGCACATGTTTAGTTTTTATTATCTCTTAGGTGCACACCCTCCAAAACCATTTCAATAAAGCGAAACTGTTGACCATGTCATTGGTCAAGGCCCATTGTATTCTACTATTTTATTTCTAGCCATTGTGATTAATGCTGTTTGTTGACCATTGTGATTCCCTTCTTGGAAGGGCACGTTGAATAGCAATCTGATTGTTATTTGTACTGCATGCTACAATACTAATCAATGTTTAACGGCAGTATCAGACAAACCTGTGCATTGCACTGTCAATATCATCAATGACATGTTTTAACTGATACATCAAAACTTACAAAAAAGTATATTTACATTTTTATCAAGCTTTTTTTTCTTTTGAATAAAACTTCAAATATAATTTAATATTATAAAATAATGAGTGTTAACTCATTGAGTAAACAACTTTCTATAGAGGTAGGAATTATTTATTACCATCAGTTGTGACAATAGGGAGAACGTCATATCCTCCAGAGTGAGACCAACATGTACACAGACATTGGTTTTATAATATGGTCCTCGACAGGCAAAGACGTACCACAAGAGACCCTGGTAGACCTTCTGGACCTGCTGTGTGTGTACAACAGTGAGGACCCAGACCCAAAACAGTTTCCTGATGAACTTTACTTCAACCGGGAGGTCGGCCAGGACAACTCTCGCAAGATCCGCAAGACCTGGCAGTACGTCTCCCTGTCAAGACTGTCTTGTCTAGCAGTGTCTCCCTGGTTTGTCTGTCTTGTCTAGCAGTGTGTCTCCCTGGTTTGTCTGTCTTGTCTAGCAGTGTGTCTCCCTGGTTTGTCTGTCTTGTCTAGCAGTGTGTCTCCCTGGTTTGTCTGTCTTGTCTAGCAGTGTGTCTCCCTGGTTTGTCTGTCTTGTCTAGCAGTGTGTCTCCCTGGTTTGTCTGTCTTGTCCAGCAATATGTCTACCTGCATTGTCTATATGTCTTGTCCACTAATATGTCTACCTGGTTTGTCTGTCTTGTCTAGCAGTGTGTCTCCCTGGTTTGTCTGTCTTGTCTAGCAGTGTTTCTCCCTGGTTTGTCTGTCTTGTCTAGCAGTGTGTCTCCCTGGTTTGCATGTCTTGTCTAGCAGTGTCTCCCTGGTTTGTCTGTCTTGTCTAGCAGTGTGTCTCCCTGGTTTGTCTGTCTTGTCTAACAGTGTGTCTCCCTGGTTTGTCTGTCTTGTCTAGCAGTGCGTCTCCCTGGTTTGTATGTCTTGTCTAGCAGTATGTCTCCCTGGTTTGTCTGTCTTGTCCAGCGATATGTCTTCCTGCATTGTCTATCTGTCTTGTCCACTAATATGTCTACCTGGTTTGTCTGTCTTGTCTAGCAGTGTGTCTCCCTGGTTTGTCTGTCTTGTCTAGCAGTGTGTCTCCCTGGTTTGTCTGTCTTGTCTAGCAGTGTGTCTCCCTAGTTTGCCTGTCTTGTCTAGCAGTGCCTCCCTGGTTTGTCTGTCTTGTCTAGCAGTGTGTCTCCCTGGTTTGTCTGTCTTGTGTAGCAGTGTGTCTTCCTGGTTTGTCTGTCTTGTCTAGCAGTGTGTCTCCCTGGTTTGTCTGTCTTGTCTAGCAGTGTGTCTCCCTGGTTTGTCTGTCTTGTGTAGCAGTGTGTCTTCCTGGTTTGTCTGTCTTGTCTAGCAGTGTGTCTCCCTGGTTTATCTGTCTTGTCTAGCAGTGTCTCCCTGGTTTATCTGTCTTGTCTAGCAGTGTGTCTCCCTGGTTTGTCTGTCTGATCTAGCAGTGTGTCTCCATGATTTGTCTGTCTTGTCTAGCAGTGTGTAACCCTGGTTTGTCTGTCTTGTCTAGCAGTATGTCTCCCTGTCTAGTCTGTCTTGTCTAGCAGTATGTCTCCCTGGTTTGTCTGTCTTTTCTAGGATTGTGTCTTCCTGGTTTGTCTGTCTTGTCTAGCAGTGTGTCTCCCTGGTTTATCTGTCTTGTCAAGCAGTGTCTCCCTGGTTTATCTGTCTTGTCTAGCAGTGTGTCTCCCTGGTTTGTCTGTCTGGTCTAGCAGTGTGTCTCCATGATTTGTCTGTCTTGTCTAGCAGTGTGTAACCCTGGTTTGTCTGTCTTGTCTAGCAGCATGTCTCCCTGTCTAGTCTGTCTTGTGTAGCAGTGTGTCTCCCTGGTTTGTCTGTCTTTTCTAGGATTGTGTCTCCCTGGTTTGTCTGTCTTGTCTAGCAGTGTGTCTCCCTAGTTTGTCTGTCTTGTCTAGCAGTGTGTCTCCCTGGTTTGTCTGTCTTGTCTAGCAGTGTGTCTCCCTGGTTTGTCTGTCTTGTCTAGCAGTATGTCTCCCTGATTTGTCTGTCTTGTCCAGCAATGTCTACCTGCATTGTCTATCTGTCTTGTCCACTAATATGTCTACCTGGTTTGTCTGTCTTGTCTAGCAGTGTGTCTCCCTGGTTTGTCTGTCTTGTCTAGCAGTGTGTCTCCCTGGTTTGTCTGTCTTGTCTAGCAGTGTGTCTCCCTGGTTTTCCTGTTCTGTCTAGCAGTGTGTCTCCCTGGTTTGTCTGTCTTGTCTAGCAGTGTGTCTCCCTGGTTTGTCTGTCTTGTCTAGCAGTGTGTCTCCCTGGTTTATCTGTCTTGTCTAGCAGTGTATCTCCCTGGTTTGTCTGTCTTGTCTAGCAGTGTCTCCCTGGTTTGCCTGTCTTGTCTAGCAGTGTGTCTCCCTGGTTTGTCTGTCTTGTCTAGCAGTGTGTCTCCCTGGTTTATCTGTCTTGTCTAGCAGTGTATCTCCCTAGTTTGTCTTTCTTGTCTAGCAGTGTCTCCCTGGTTTGTCTGTCTTGTCTAGCAATGTGTCTCCCTGGTTTGTCTGTCTTGTCTAGCAGTGTGTCTCCCTGGTTTGTCTGTCTTGTCTAGCAGTGTGTAACCCTAGTTTGTCTGTCTTGTCAAACAGTATGTAACCCTGGTTTGTCTCTCATGTCTAGCAGTATATCTCCCTGTGTGGTCTGTATTGTCTAGCAGTGTGTCTCCCTGGTTTGTCTGTCTTGTCTAGCAGTATGTCTCACTGGTTTGTCTGTCTTGTCTAGCAGTGTGTAACCCTGGTTTGTCTGTCTTGTCTAGCAGTGTGTAACCCTGGTTTGTCTGTCTTGTCTTGCAGTTTGTCTCCCTGTCTAGTCTGTCTTGTCTAGCAGTGTGTCTCCCTGGTTTGTCTGTCTTGTCTAGCAATGTGTCTCCCTGGTTTGTCTGTCTTGTCTAGCAGTGTGTCTCCCTGGTTTGTCTGTCTTGTCTAGCAGTACATCTCCACGTTTAGTCTGTCTTTTCTGGCAGTACATCTCCCTGTATAGTCTTGTTTTGTCTGGCAGTACGTTTCCCTGTCTATCCTGTTTTTTTTTGGCTGTACGTCTCCCTTTTGTGTTGTATTTTCTGCGTGTGTGCGTGAGTGTGTGTGTGCGTGTGTGCGTGCGTGTGTGTGTACATATATTTATACGAATAGCCCCTACCTCATTACTATGGATGTAATTAATGTTGTTGTTTGTTAGCTTTGATGTAACAAAGACGTCTGTCGCTTGTAGAGACAATGGCCCGGCTGAGCGACTGTTTAAGGAGATGGAACAGAAGGACGCAACAGTCTATGGAAGTGTCATCAAGGGAAGGGCAAAGGTAGGGACAGTCTATGGAAGTGACATCAAGGGAAGGGCAAAGGTAGGGACAGTCTACGGGAGTGTCATCAAGGGAAGGGCAAAGGTAGGAACTGTCTATGGGAGTGTCGTCAAGGGAAGGTCAAAGGTATGCACAGTCTACGGAAGTGTCATCAAGGCAAAGGTAGGAACAGTCTATGGGAGTGTCATCAAGGGAAGGTCAGAGGTAGGGACAGTCTACAGAAGTGTCATCAAGGGAGGGCAAAGGTATGGACAGTGTACGGAAGTGTCATCAAGGGAAGGGCAAAGGTATGGACAGTCTATGGGAGTGTCGTCAAGGGAAGTTCAACGGTAGGGACAGTCTGTGGGAGTGTCGTCAAGGGAAGGGAAAGGTAGGGACAGTCTACGGGAATGTCATCAAGGGAAGGGCAAAGGTAGGGACAGTCTATGCAAGTGTCATCAAGGGAAGGTCAAAGGTAGGGACTGTCTATGGGAGTGTCATCAAGGGAAGGGAAAGGTAGGGACAGTCTATGGGAGTGTCATCAAGGGAAGGTCAAAGGTAGGGACAGTCTATGGGAGTGTCATCAAGGGAAGGGCAAAGGTAGGGACAGTCTATGCAAGTGTCATCAAGGGAAGGTCAAAGGTAGGGACTGTCTATGGGAGTGTCATCAAGGGAAGGGAAAGGTAGGGACAGTCTATGGGAGTGTCATCAAGGGAAGGTCAAAGGTAGGGACAGTCTATGGGAGTGTCATCAAGGGAAGGGTGAAGGTAGGGACTGTCTATGGGAGTGTCATCAAGGGAATGGCGAAGGTAGGGACAGTCTATGGGAGTGTCATCAAGGGAAGGGCAAAGGTAGGGACAGTCTATGGGAGTGTCATCAAGAGATGGTCAGAGTTAGGGACAGTCTATGGGAGTGTCATCAAGGGAAGGGAAAGGTAGGGACAGTCTATGGGAGTGTCATCAAGGGAATGGCGAAGGTAGTGACTGTCTGTGGGAGTGTCATAAAGGGAAGGGTGAAGGTAGGTACTGTCTATGGGAGTGGCATCAAGGGAAGGACAGAAGTAGACAACAACATCATAATGTGTTGGTATAAATTCCATCCTAGATATAGTTTGACCCTGATGAAGAGCAGTGCATCTAAGATAAACAGGGAGCTCCACTCAAGAGGTGGATTCTGGGAGCTGTATACTCAATTGATATTGGCAGGGCTGTGTCCAGTTGTCATTGTAATTATAACTGATTATTTTTCTTATGTAATTGCAACAGTTACATACATTATGATTAATTACAATATTTGTTTATATGACAAATTGTACCTGAAAAAAACTATAGTTGGTCCTGCATGACTGATGATCTGTCTTCTTCTTTCAACATGTCTTCTGTCTTCTCCTTCTGTGGGACTCCCTGTCTTCACCTGCTGTGGGACTCCCTGTCTTCTCCATCTATGGGACTACCTGTCTTCTCCTTCTGTGGGACTCCTTGTCTTCTCCTTCTGTGTGATTCCCTGTCTTCTCCTTCTGTGGGACTCCCTGTCTTCACCTTCTGTGGGACTGCCTGTCATCTCCATCTGTGGGACTCCCTGTCTTCTCCTTCTATGGGACTCCCTGTCTTCTCCATCTATGGGACTCCCTGTCTTCTCCATCTATGGGACTCCCTGTCTTCTCCTTCTGTGTGACTCCCTGTGTTCTTCTGTGGGACTCCCTGTCTTTCATGGGGACATCAAGCAGTGGAACATCTAATAGTAGCTAGTGTGTCATGCTGTTTCATGGGACATCAAGCAGTGGAACATCTAGTAAACAGCTAGTTTGTTGTGGTGTTTCATGGGGACATCAAGCAGTGGAACATCTAGTAAACAGCTAGTGTGTTGTGCTGTTTCATGGGGACATCAACCAGTGGAACATCTAGTAAACAGCTAGTGTGTTGTGCTGTTTCATGGGGACATCAAGCAGTGAAACATCTAGTACACAGCTAGTGTGTTGTGCTGTTTCTAGGGACATCAAGCAGTGGAACATCTAGTAGTAGCTAGTGTGTTGTGCTATTTCATAGGGACATCTAGCAGTGGGACATCTAGTAGTAGCTAGTGGGACATGAAGCAGTGGAACATCTAGTAGTAGCTAGTGTGTTGTGCTATTTCATAGGGACATCAAGCAGTGGGACATCTAGTAGTAGCTAGTGGGACATGAAGCGGTGGAACATCTAGTAGTAGCTAGTGTGTTGTGCTGTTTCAATAGGGACATGAAACATTGGGACATCTAGTAGTAGCTAGTGTGTCGTGCTGTTTCAGTTCTTCCAAGTCGACCATGCCTATGAGTTGTTCCGTGAACTGAAGGAGAAGGGGCTTCAAGGTGACATGTTTACTTACACACATTTTTGCAAATTTTTATTGAATTTAAAGTGAAACCAAAGGTATTGTTTTGGGTCTTTGCACCTATAAGAGTGCCTAAGAACTAACCATTTGCAACTATAGTCAAGAATATCACGTAAGTGGTTTACTGAGAATATGTTCTAAAAGTGCGAAAATCTGGTCTAATGTAATTTTTCGTGGAGGCTGACATATTTATCAGTGTTTGCAATTTTGACCAATCAGCCTCAATACTGGGTGAAGCTCTCTAGCAGCCTCAGTACTGGGTGAAGCTCTCTAGCAGCCTCAGTACTGGGTGAAGCGCTCTAGCAGCCTCAGTACTGGGTGAAGCTCTCTAGCAGCCTCAGTACTGGGTGAAGCACTCTAACAGCCTCAGTACTGGGTGAAGCTCTCTAGCAGCCCCAGTACTGGGTGAAGCTCTCTAGCGGCTTCAGTACTGGGTGAAGCTCTCTAGCAGCCTCAGTACTGGATGAAGCTCTCTAGCAGCCCCTGTACTGGGTGAAGCTCTCTAGCAGCCTCAGTACTGGGTGAAGCTCTCTAGTAGCCTCAGTACTGGGTGAAGCTCTCTAGCAGCCTCAGTACTGGGTGAAGCTCTCTAGCAGCCTCAGTACTGGGTGAAGCTCTCTAGCAGCCCCAGTACTGGGTGAAGCTCTCTAGCAGCCTCAGTACTGGATGAAGCTCTCTAGCAGCCCCTGTACTGGGTGAAGCTCTAGCAGCCTCAGTACTGGGTGAAGCTCTCCAGCAGCCCCAGTACTGGATGAAGCTCTCCAGCAGCCCCTGTACTGGGTGAAGCTCTCTAGCAGCCCCTGTACTGGGTGAAGCTCTCTAGCAGCCCCAGTACTGGGTGAAGTGCTCTAGCAGCCTCAGTACTGGGTGAAGCTCTCCAGCAGCCCCTGTACTGGGTGAAGCTCTAGCAGCCTCAGTACTGGGTGAAGCTCTCCAGCAGCCCCAGTACTGGATGAAGCTCTCCAGCAGCCCCTGTACTGGGTGAAGCTCTCTAGCAGCCCCTGTACTGGGTGAAGCTCTCTAGCAGCCCCAGTACTGGGTGAAACTCTCCAGCAGCCCCAGTACTGGATGAAGCTCTCCAGCAGCCCCTGTACTGGGTGAAGCTCTCTAGCAGCCCCAGTACTGGGTGAAGCACTCTAGCAGCCTCAGTACTGGGTGAAGCTCTCAATTATTCCTACGCAGTGCATATATTACACAACATGAAAGTAGTTCAGTAGAATTGTTATAAAATAATTATGGGGTGTGTTTAGCTGATGTTCGTGTCTACAGTGCCATCCTGTCCATTGCTGTACGGTGTGTTTGTGTTTAGCTGATGTTCATGTCTACAATTCCATCCTGTCCATTGCTGTATGGTGTGTTTGTGTTTAGCTGATGTTCACGTCTACAATTCCATCCTGTTCATTGCTGTATGGTGTGTTTGTGTTTAGCTGATGTTCACGTCTACAATTCCATCCTGTTCATTGCTGTATGGTGTGTTTGTGTTTAGCTGATGTTCACGTCTACAGTGTGTTTGTGTTTAGCTGATGTTCACGTCTACAATTCCATCCTGTCCATTGCTGTATGGGATGTTTGTGTTTAGCTGATGTTCACATCTACAATTCCATCCTGTCCATTGCTGTATGGGATGTTTGTGTTTAGCTGGTGTTCATGTCTACAATTCCTTCCTGTCCATTGCTGTATGGTGTGTTTGTGTTTATTTGATGTTCACGTCTATAATTCCATCCTGTCCATTGCTGTATGGGGTGTTTGTGTTTAGCTGATGTTCACGTCTACAATGCCATCCTGTCCATTGCTGTATGATGTGTTTGTGTTTAGCTGATGTTCACGTCTACAATGCCATCCTGTCCATTGCTGCCTTCCTCAAGGATCGGCCAGATCTTCGCTGGCAACTGGGGCAGGTGGGTCCGTTAAGCCATGACATGACAAGGCTGGTCTACAATAACTTTTTTCGCCGACGAGTTTGTCATTATGTGTGCATTCTTATGATGCGACACTTTTGTCGTAGACAGTTTTTATCCAGTGTTTGTCGCGTCGTGGACTATATGAAGCATGTTTGATATTAAAGGCAAGTTGTCAGGGACAAATCGTCACCGATGAGTCATGTCATGACGTGTATGCCAGTACATGTCGTGACGTATATGCCGGTACATGTCGTGACGTGCATGCCTTTACATCTTCATCATCATCAGCTACAAGTTTTCTGCCTCCTGAAATGTTTTGAGGCCCTCGAGACAAATTGTTGCCGACAAGTTGTCACGTAGTGATATGTATGTAGTGACATGTACGTAGTGACATGTACATAGTGACATGTACGTAGTGGCATGTTTGTAGTGGCATGTACGTAGTGACATGTACATAGTGACATGTACGTAGTGGCATGTTTGTAGTGGCATATATGTCGGGCTTTAAACATTTTAATTTTTAAAGCGGAAACATTTTTATATAATATTTTTGTGATTAGTCTCTTTGTTAATTCTTTCTCATCAGTAACACACAAGAACAACAACCATTTTATTTGATGCAAACACCAATTGAATTGTGTTTTAAATGTGAGTGATGTATGATGTATAGATCATATTTCTAGATGGTTTTGTCATAAATATTCTTTCTCAGTGAGTAATGTTTTAATACTAAATAATAGTAATATGATATGAAGCAGACAAAGTTTTTATCAATCAATACCTTTGACCTGACTTAACCTCAATAAAACCTTGACCTCAATAAAAATTACTGGCTTGAATGCAGCAGGTGTCTGCAGCCTGTGCCTGGTGGGCCAAAATTGGTGAAGACATGACCACCTCAGAATATACATGTGGCCCACTGACTTTAAAAAAAATGTGCTGATTCCAGCAATAGGCAAATCCAAGTTTCGTTTTCTGTAAATCTGCCATTAATGACTGTAGGAGATCAATGAAGACATTGTAGTGTCCAGCCTAATCTGCAGACATTCAACAGTGTCTTGTATCTATGTCACTGTAGGAGATCATGGCAGACATGGCAACCTGTGGCATCCAGCCAAATCTGCAGACGTTCAACAGTGTCTTGTATCTATTGTCACGTGGACTGCGATTCAGAGAGACGCCCCATTGGATGATGCAAGTTATAAACGAGATGAAGCGTTGTTTTATAGGTTAGTTGCCTGCCACATCATAGGATATATATATTTATATATATATATATATATATATATATATATATATATATGATGTGGCATATATATATATATATACATTTGTGTTTGAAAGTATTTAAATATTTTTTTAGTATTTACTTTTGTATTTGACAGTAATGAAATGAAAGAATATTTGTACTTAAATACTTCCCTAAAGTATTTGCCATTTTCAAATACTTTCAAATACTATTCCAAATACCTTGGGCATGGGTATCAATAAATGGCAAGTTAAATTTTTTTTGTAACTTATAATGACTTTTCATAACACACAACATTGTCACATGAAAGTACTCTTATAATATATATTTTGTAATCATAATCTAAATAACCTCTTACTTTCTGTCCTGTTACTTTCTGCCCAACATTCATCAGACTGCATGTCACCAAACAGTATATGGGTGAATCCACGCTATTACAAAGTGAAGTATCAAGTTTGCCTTCTTTTATGTTCTATACTACTATAAGTGCTACTAAAAAGCTTGATCTTATTTGCAAAATAAAGTTTGATTTTAAAAACCATGTCTGAAAAAATCAAGTTTGCCATCTGTTAAGTTCTATATAACTACAAGTCAAGTGCTACTAAAAAATCTTGATCTTATTGGCCCATATGAGGACACTTCGTTGTAATTAGTAACAACAGGACTCTGTTGCACTGGCTTGTCTGTCTTTTGATCATGGATTCCATGCCCCAGCTAACCAACCCTGCTAGCTGCTAAGGCCTGCAATAGTGTCAATGCTTGTGTGAGCTGATAAGACATATCTCAATATAGGATTTGCTATTGTTTTTGATAAAGGGCTATATTATAAAAAAAATATGTTGATCAGTATTTTAAATACTCCCCAATGTATTTGTATTTAAATACTTTTGCATTTCATAGTATTTGTATTTGAACCTCTCAAGAGTATTTGTATTTAAATACATTTCAATGTATATGATATTTAAATACATTTCAATGTATATGACCCTATATCTATTATATATATATATATATATATATATATATATATATATATATATATATATATATATATATATATATATATATATATATATATATATATATATAAGATATGAAGATCTTTAACTCAAATGTTAGCTCATTGTGGATGTATGGATAGAAAACTAAAAGTACAGACAAGCAATCAGAAATAAACTAACTGTCTTTGAGAACAAATGCTGCCGAACAATTAGAGGAATCCAATGACAAAAAAACAACAAAAAAGGTAGTGAAGAAATATATGTCAACAACTATCAGGAAGAAGAGATTTAACAAGATTGCCATCCAACACTACAAGTTCCAGATGGCAAGAGGACAAAGAAGCCATTGGCTTATCGAGAGTCCAACAATTTTATCATCTATGTATAGCCCACCCTTATCAGATGTCTGTCAATTTTATTTTTAAACATATTCACACTACTAGCATTAACACAATCATTTGACAGTTTGTTCCATTCATTTATCACCCTCTGTGAGAAAGAGTACTTTTTCATGTCCAACCTACACTGTTCCTTAACAAATGCTGCTTTGTGTCATCTGGTTCTACCGCCTTCTTTAAGTTTGAAGACCACGTTCCTATCACTATCCTCATAACCATTCACTATTTTAAACACTTCTATTTGGTCTCCTCTTAGTCTCCTGGTAGTGTTGTCAAACCAAATTCTAATAAGTGGCTTTCATAACTAAGATCTCTCAATTGTGGAATCATTTTAGTTGCTCTTCGTTGTATTCTTTCTAGCTTGTCTATGTCCTTACAATATGGCCTCCATGCTCGTATACAATATTCAAAATGTGGCCTATCTATTGTTTTGTACAGGGATACAATTAACTGTTTTTCCTTATATGTGACAGTCCTAATTAGCCCTAGAATTTGATTTCCTTTTTGAAGCAGCAATCTCACATTGCTCTGAAACTTTCATGTGAACGCTAAATGTTACTCCCAAGTAATTTTCTTTTGTGGTTCTACCTAGTATAGCGTCAATTAATGTTTCTATTATAGTTGTGGCTAGGCTCTTTGTAGTTTGTGTAGTCTACATTTCCAGTGTGTTTATATACCCCCCCACACACGCACGCACGCACGCACGCACGCACGCACACACACACACACACACACACACATTATTTATTAAATAATTAATTATCCTGTTCGTGTATTTTTCTTAACTTTTTCTATACCAAAATCTAAAAAAATTACTGACAGTTCATGTGCCCATTTTAAATCTTTTATTAATTCAGTAACACTTATTTCGTGAGACTGTTGTGACTTTGTTCATTATTGCTGCACTGCAGTCTCTGGATTACTTCCAGACTGTTGATATCTTTCATTGCCCATATTAGTTGTACTGGATTACTTCCAGACTGTTGATATCTTTCGTTGCCCATATTAGTTGTACTGCTTTGTATTTTGGTAGAATTAAAACAAAAAATGTGGCACATGAATTGTTGGTAAATGACATTAGTGGTCATCTCCCTATATTTCTCGGTGCAAATGTAACGTAAAAAACAATGTAAGTAGGTCTTCCAACAAATATGTTTGTCACATTAGTGAAGAAAAAATCAATGCATAGAAAATTTACTTAACCAAACATTCTTTGAATATTGTTGTTAATAATGAAGATGCTAATTTAGCATATGACCATGTTCTACATTCATTTACGAAAATGTACAATAAACACTGACCACTAAAATATAGCCAGCCTAAAGTAGCCAAGTTGAATTTGAAAAATGCATGGTTTACCAAAGGACTGAAGAACGCATCAAAAAATAAATTATTTAAAGCAATTTTATTATGTAGATCAATTAATTTGGAAACCAGGTATAAAACATGTAAATAAAATAGATTAACTGGTAAGATCTACTAAAAAACAGTATTTTAACAGTCTTCTTGAAGAGAAAATAAATTATATTGCTGGTACCTGGAAAATACTAAAAAATGTAATGGGAACATCTCATCTAAGGAATCACTGCCCCAACCATCTTGTTAATAATGTAATAGGTCTAATAAAATTAGTAATAAAAATTATGTGGCAAATATGTTAAAAAAAATGTTTACTAACATCGGTCTGGACTTGTCAAAGGATATAACTGTGCCAGCAAATGTTTAAATTTATGAATATTTAGAAAATAGAAATAAACACAATTTATTTCTGTCTCCAGTTAATGAAGAGTAGGTTATCGGAGTTGTGAAAATATGGGAAAGTAAAACATCAACTGATTATGAAGATATAAGTATGAATTTGGTCAAAATAGTTATTAATTGTATTGCAAAACCTACTTATATTTGTAACCTATCTTTCAGCACTGGAATATTCCCGGGAAAAAAAATTGCAAAAGTTGTCCCACTTTTTAAATCTGGGGATAAGTGTACATGCACTAACTATATACCTATTTCATTGCTACCACAATTCTCAAAATTTTAGAAAAATTATTTAATCCTCACTTAGATAGTTTTATTACCAAATACAATTTGTTAAGTCCAAGCCAATATGGATTCGTCAAGATATGTCAACATGTCATGCATTAGTAGATCTGGAATAAGCCAATCATTAGATGCCAAAAAGTAGGTTGATTAATTTAAAAAAGCATTCGACACGGATAATCACCAATTATTATGTAAAAAAGTGCAATTTCTTGGTATCCGCAGAGTGGCATAAATGGTTAAATAGTTATCTAGAAAACAGAAAACAATTTACCGGTATGTCAATTGACAAATGTCAGTCTGCTGTATGCAATATATCATGTGGTCTGCCCCAAGGTTCGATTTTAGTCCCCAAACTATTTATACTGTACATTAATGATATGTGCAATATATCTAAGCTTGTAAAATATATCCTCTTTGCAGATGATACGACAAATTTTTATGCAGATAACAATATCAGAAGACTTGAGTTATACAGTGTGTACCGTGCTGGACAAAATGTCTACTTGGTTTGCAGTAAATATGTAGGTTAACATTAAACATAGCTAAAACTAATTATATGTTATTTGGAAATTGCATGCTCAGTGAAGATGTCATTATAAATACACAAAATGTTAATATTGAAAGAATAAGAGTTGCAAAATGTTTGGGTGTACATTTTCTCACAGAGGGTGATAAATGAATGGAACAAACTGCCAAATGATTGTGTTAATGCTAGTAGTGTGAATATGTTTAAAAATAGAATTGACAGATATCCGATAAGGGCGGGCTACACATAGATGAGAAAATTGTTGGACTCGCGATAAGCCAATGGCTTCCTTGTGCACTTGCCATCTGGAACTTGTTGTTTGGGATGGCAATCTTATTAAATTACCAAAAGTTTTGAAAAACATCAAAAACATACTTTTAGCTCACATGTTCTGGCCATTGTGACAAATGTAACCTATTATACATCAATCGTGTTATAATAAAATGTTCAATCACTGGGTGGTACTATGTACCTATCGCTGCTGTAGTTACCTGGGAAACATGGGTGGCTCAACTAACCCAGTGGCTCAACTAACACTGCCTTCCCCTATACATGGTTGTCTTGTATAATGTTGCCAATGTTTGAATAAAATGAATCAATCAATCAATCTCGAGTCTAAACCTACTGAATGAATGAATTTATTATCTCGAGCGTAGACCTACTACCTCCTTTTTTGCCATATTATAAATGATACAAAAAAGGCTTCTAAATTTAACACTTTTTAGTGAAACGACATGGATGTAACCCCGCAGACAGCTAAGCACTGTTCTACTCATGATGATGTTATCTTTCAGAGCCGAGTCTTGCAACGTGGTACTACCTCATGCAGGCCTGCTACGCATCAGATGGTGAGACATTAGTTCTTCTATTACCAACGTTGGTCTTATGCCATCAATCTAATAATCTTTTAATAAATAACTATCCAGTCAACCGAAGTGCTATCCCACAGGAAATTGTCACAATTAAAATAAAAAACAAATTTACACATTTTATGCATAGACTTTTTTTTTCAGATCAATTCCTACAATTATTATTTAAGTATATAAGTTCTCTTATAATTGGTTATGGTAAATTTAAATCATATATATATATATTATATTTATCTTAAATTTTTATATATATATATATATATATATATATGTATATATATATATATATATATATATATCCTTATGACCGCTCAAAGCACTCTACACATTACACAGACTTAATCAATCACATATATTTTGTGAGAGTAGAATGATTAATGTTTGCTAAACATTCACAATAACCTTCTGTATGTGCCTGTTTGTATGTGTCTGTGAGATTGTGTGCCTGTTTCTATGTCTCTGTGAGATTGTGTGTCTGTTTCTATGTGTCTGAGAATTTGTGCCTGTTTCTATGTCTTTGTGAGATGGTGTACATGTTTCCGTGTCACAGATTGTGTGCATGTTTCTTTGTATCTGTGGGATTGTGTGCATGTTTCTATATCTCTGTGAGATTGTATGCATGTTTCTATATCTCTGTGAGATTGTGTGCATGTTTCTATGTCTTTGTGAGATGTGTGCATGTTTCGTTGTATCTGTTGGATTGTGTGCATGTTTCTATATCTCTGTGAGATTGTGTGCATGTTTATATATCTCTGTGAGATTGTGTGCATGTTTCTATGTCTTTGTGAGATGGTGTGCATGTTTCTGTGTCACTGAGATTATGTGCATGTTTCTATGTCACTGTGAAATCGTTTGCATGTTTCTATGTTATTGTGAGATTGTGTGCATATTTCTATGTCACCGTGAGATTGTGTGCATGTTTCTGTGTCACAGTGAGATTATGTGAATGTTTCAGGTGCACAGTCAGATATCTTGTATGAGGTCGTAACCCAGCTGGAAGGGAAGGAGTTCTCTGTGCAAGATCCCAATGACTGTGAGTTGTTCTACTTGGTTATGTTAAGCTGATCCTAATATTGTTTTTCTGTGTTGTTCTACTTGGTTATGTTAAGCTGATCCTAATATTGTTTCACCGTGTTGTTATATTTGGTTATGTTAAGCTGATCCTAATATTGTTTCTCCATATTGTTCTACTTGGTTATGTTAAGCTGATACTAATATTGTTTCACCGTGTTGTTCTACTAGGTTATGTTAAGCTGATCCTAATATTGTTTCTCCATATTGTTCTACTTGGTTATGTTAAGCTGATACTAATATTGTTTCTCCATATTGTTCTACTTGGTTATGTTAAGCTGATCCTAATATTGTTTCTCCATATTGTTCTACTTGGTTATGTTAAGCTGATACTAATATTGTTTCACCGTGTTGTTCTACTAGGTTACGTTAAACTGATCCTAATATTGTTTCTCAATGTTGTTCTACTTTTAACCTGGTTATATTAAGTTGTTCCTAATGTTATGCGAAAGTTAGATTACATGTTTATGAGAGTGACTTCCCACAATCCTGTGATTTATTTAGTGATAATTTTTTACAAATTATGTTTTAATTGTAGATGAATTCTTCACGACGGCCATGATCAAAGTAAGTAGAAGAAATATCACAATGATCTTATTTTCTCAAGAACATCTCATTTCACTCTTCCCCAAAGAAGTATTTCCATGGATCACTTGCAGTAACTAGTTGATGCCCTCACAAATCCTTACTTATGCAGTAATGTGTAATGTACCAATAACACATTTCTGTGACTAATAAAATAACAATAGATTATATATCATACTGCTTTATAGGAAAGTTTTACTATAGTTTTATCACACTAACACGTGCTGTTAAAGTTGCATCCGTTCAGTGTTTTGTGGTATGTCATCGGTTAGTTATATTTTACCTATTATAAAACTTTCCAAATATAAATTAATGCAGTTTTAATGTTACAACATTGTGTTACATGTTACAGTGTTACACCAATGTAAAGGACATGCAGCTGGCTTACCACATCGACGCAGTCCTCAACATTGGCTCCAACGTTCAACTACTTGGGGACGGCTACAAGGAAGGACTGTACTAGTGGGTGCTCTCTGTCTCTCAGTCACTACAGGGTTAAACTGACAGCTACAAGGAGGGGCTGTACTAGTGGGTGCTCTCTGTCTCTCAGTCACTACAGGGTTAAACTGACAGCTACAATGAGGGGCTGTACTAGTGGGTGCTCTCTGTCTCTCAGTCACTACACTGTTAAACTGACAGCTACAAGGAGGGGCTGTACTAGTGGGTGCTCTCTGTTTTTCAGTAACTACAGGGTTAAACTGACAGATACAAGGAGGGGCTGTACTAGTGGGTGCTCTCTGTCTCTCAGTCACTACACTGTTAAACTGACAGCTACAAGGAAGGACTGTACTAGTGGGTGCTCTCTGTTTCTCAGTCACTACAGGGTTAAACTGACAGCTACAAGGAAGGACTGTACTAGTGGGTGCTCTCTGTCTCTCAATCACTACACTGTTAAACTGACAGCTACAAGGAAGGACTGTACTAGTGGGTGCTCTCTGTCTCTCAGTCACTACAGGGTTAAACTGACAGCTACAAGGAAGGGCTGTACGTGTGGGTGCTCTCTGTCTGTCAGTCACTACACTGTTAAACTGACAGCTACAAGGAGGGGCTGTACTAGTGGGTGCTCTCTGTCTCTCAGTCACTACAGGGTTAAACTGACAGCTACAAGGAGGGGCTGTAATAGTGGGTGCTCTCTGTCTCTCAGTCACTACAGGGTTAAACTCACAGCTACAAGGAAGGACTGTACTAGTGGGTGCTCTCTGTTTCTCAGTCACTACAGGGTTAAACTGACAGCTACAAGGAAGGACTGTACTGGTGGGTGCTCTCAGTCACTACACTGTTAAACTGACAGCTACAAGGAGGGGCTGTACTAGTGGGTGCTCTCTGTCTCTCAGTCACTACAGGGTTAAACTGACAGCTACAAGGAAGGACTGTACTAGTGGGTGCTCTCTGTTTCTCAGTCACTACAGGGTTAAACTGACAGCTACGAGGAAGGACTGTACTAGTGGGTTCTCTCTGTCTCTCAGTCACTACACTGTTGAACTGACAGCTACAAGGAAGGACTGTACTAGTGGGTGCTCTCTGTTTCTCAGTCACTACATTGTTAAACTGACAGCTACAAGGAAGGACTGTACTAATGGGTGCTCTCTGTTTCTCAGTCACTACAGGGTTAAACTGACAGTTACAAGGAGGGGCTGTACTAGTGGGTGCTCTCTGTCTCTCAGTCACTACACTGTTAAACTGACAGCTACAAGGAAGGACTGTACTAGTGGGTGCTCTCTGTCTCTCAGTCACTACATTGTTAAACTGACAGCTACAAGGAAGGACTGTACTAGTGGGTGCTCTCTGTCTCTCAGTCACTACACTGTTAAACTGACAGCTACAAGGAAGGACTGTACTAGTGGGTACTCTCTGTCTCTCAATCACTACACTGTTAAACTGACAGCTACAAGGAAGGACTGTACTAGTGGGTGCTCTCTGTCTCTCAGTCACTACACTGTTAAACTGACAGCTACAAGGAAGGACTGTACTAGTGGGTGCTCTCTGTCTCTCAGTCACTACACTGTTAAACTGACAGCTACAAGGAAGGACTGTACTAGTGGGTGCTCTCTGTCTCTCAGTCACTACACTGTTAAACTGACAGCTACAAGGAAGGACTGTACTAGTGGGTGCTCTCTGTCTCTCAATCACTACACTGTTAAACTGACAGCTACAAGGAAGGACTGTACTAGTGGGTACTCTCTGTCTCTCAATCACTACACTGTTAAACTGACAGCTACAAGGAAGGACTGTACTAGTGGGTGCTCTCTGTCTCTCAGTCACTACACTGTTAAACTGACAGCTACAAGGAAGGACTGTACTAGTGGGTGCTCTCTGTCTCTCAGTCACTACACTGTTAAACTGACAGCTACAAGGAAGGACTGTACTAGTGGGTGCTCTCTGTCTCTCAGTCACTACACTGTTAAACTGACAGCTACAAGGAAGGACTGTACTAGTGGGTGCTCTCTGTCTCTCAGTCACTACACTGTTAAACTGACAGCTACAAGGAAGGACTGTACTAGTGGGTGCTCTCTGTCTCTCAGTCACTACAGGGTTAAACTGACAGCTACAAGGAAGGACTGTACTAGTGGGTGCTCTCTGTCTCTCAGTCACTACACTGTTAAACTGACAGCTACAAGGAAGGACTGTACTAGTGGGTGCTCTTTGTCTCTCAGTCACTACATTGTTAAACTGACAGCTACAAGGAAGGACTGTACTAGTGGGTACTCTCTGTCTCTCAGTCACTACACTGTTAAACTGACAGCTACAAGGAAGGGCTGTACTAGTGGGTGCTCTCAGTCACTACAGGGTTAAACTGACAGCTACAAGGAGGGGCTGTACTAGTGGGTGCTCTCTGTCTCTCAATCACTACACTGTTAAACTGACAGCTACAAGGAAGGACTGTACTAGTGGGTGCTCTCTGTCTCTCAGTCACTACACTGTTAAACTGACAGCTACAAGGAAGGACTGTACTAGTGGGTGCTCTCAGCCACTACAGGGTTAAACTGACAGCTACAAGGAGGGGCTGTACTAGTGGGTGCTCTCTGTCTCTCAATCACTACACTGTTAAACTGACAGCTACAAGGAAGGACTGTACTAGTGGGTGCTCTCTGTTTCTCAGTCACTACAGGGTTAAACTGACAGCTACAAGGAAGGACTGTACTAGTGGGTGCTCTCTGTCTCTCAATCACTACACTGATAAACTGACAGCTACAAGGAGGGGCTGTACTAGTGGGTGCTCTCTGTCTCTCAGTCACTACACTGTTAAACTGACAGCTACAAGGAAGGACTGTACTAGTGGGTGCTCTCAGCCACTACAGGGTTAAACTGACAGCTACAAGGAGGGGCTGTACTAGTGGGTGCTGTCTGTCTCTCAGTCACTACATTGTTAAACTGACAGCTACAAGGAAGGACTGTACTAATGGGTGCTCTCTGTTTCTCAGTCACTACAGGGTTAAACTGACAGTTACAAGGAAGGACTGTACTAGTGGGTGCTCTCTGTCTCTCAGTCACTACATTGTTAAACTGACAGCTACAAGGAAGGACTGTACTAGTGGGTGCTCTCTGTCTCTCAGTCACTACACTGTTAAACTGACAGCTACAAGGAAGGACTGTACTAGTGGGTGCTCTCAGTCACTACAGGGTTAAACTGACAGCTACAAGGAGGGGCTGTACTAGTGGGTGCTGTCTGTCTCTCAGTCACTACATTGTTAAACTGACAGCTACAAGGAAGGACTGTACTAATGGGTGCTCTCTGTTTCTCAGTCACTACAGGGTTAAACTGACAGTTACAAGGAAGGACTGTACTAATGGGTGCTCTCTGTCTCTCAGTCACTACACTGTTAAACTGACAGCTACAAGGAAGGACTGTACTAGTGGGTGCTCTCAGCCACTACAGGGTTAAACTGACAGCTACAAGGAGGGGCTGTACTAGTGGGTGCTCTCTGTCTCTCAGTCACTACACTGTTAAACTGACAGCTACAAGGAAGGACTGTACTAGTGGGTGCTCTCTGTTTCTCAGTCACTACAGGGTTAAACTGACAGCTACAAGGAAGGACTGTACTAGTGGGTGCTCTCTGTCTCTCAATCACTACACTGATAAACTGACAGCTACAAGGAGGGGCTGTACTAGTGGGTGCTCTCTGTTTCTCAGTCACTACACTGTTAAACTGACAGCTACAAGGAAGGACTGTACTAGTGGGTGCTCTCTGTTTCTCAGTCACTGCAGGGTTAAACTGACAGCTACAAGGAAGGACTGTACTAGTGGGTGCTCTCTGTCTCTCAATCACTACACTGTTAAACTGACAGCTACAATGAGGGGCTGTACTAGTGGGTGCTCTCTGTCTCTCAGTCACTACACTGTTAAACTGACAGCTACAAGGAGGGACTGTACTAGTGGGTGCTCTCTGTCTCTCAGTCACTACTGGGTTAAACTGACAGCTACAAGGAGGGGATGTACTAGTGGGTACTCTCTGTTTCTCAGTCACTACAGGGTTAAACTGACAGCTACAAGGAAGGACTGTACTAGTGGGTGCTCTCTGTCTCTCAGTCACTTCATTGTTATACTGACAGCTACAAGGAAGGACTGTACTAGTGGGTGCTCTCTGTCTCTCACTCACTACAGGGTTAAACTGACAGCTACAAGGAGGGGCTGTACTAGTGGGTGCTCTCTGTCTCTCAGTCACTACAGGGTTAAACTGACAGCTACAAGGAAGGACTGTACTAGTGGGTGCTCTCTGTCTCTCAGTCACTACACTGTTAAACTGACAGCTACAAGGAGGGGCTGTACTAGTGGGTGCTCTCTGTCTCTCAGTCACTACAGGGTTAAACTGACAGCTACAAGGAGGGGCTGTACTAGTGGGTGCTCTCTGTCTCTCAGTCACTACATTGTTAAACTGACAGCTACAAGGAAGGACTGTACTAGTGGGTGCTCTCTGTCTCTCAGTCACTACAGGGTTAAACTGACAGCTACAAGGAAGGACTGCAGAGGTGCCAACTCTACCGCTTTGGCGGTATATCTACCGCTTTTCGTTAATTTTAGGATTATCTACCGATCTACCGCTTTGGTTCTGAAATCTACCGCCAAATTTATATTTTTGGGGAAAATTCGTGGTCACCAGATAGGCCTACTTCGTACAGGGTCAGATAAAGTTCAGTGGGTCAGCGGCTAAAAGCCGGAGACACCTCTGAAATAACTTCTGCCATATATTTTGTTGCGTTCAATTACATCGACGATTCTGATTGGCCAAATTGTTTAACATTTCGCGAGTGATCGTTCTTGCGACACCGATTGTGAAACAAAATGTCTACCTCTCGGAAGAAAGCGCGTTACCGCAACAAATTCAATTCAGAATGGTCCGCGGAATTTCCGGGTATCGTGAAATGCAATATGAGTGCAGAAAAGGCGCGGTGTATCTACTGTAACACAGAGTTTGGCATTGGGCACGGCGGGCGAAGCGACTTGAAGCGCCATGTGGAGCGAGAAGCCCACAGCAGTGCAGTTGCGGACGCGAAAAAGCTGACAGGCAAGTAAGGCTTTCAGATATGCGCTGTCCGCCGAGGGCAAATGCTACACTTGACGAAGGCGGAAGCCTTGTGGTGCAAGTTTATCACAGAACATAACTTGCCATTTGCGGTGTCGGATTGTTTCTGTGAATTGGTCCCTATCGTGTTTACGGACAGCTCCATCGCCAGCAAATTCGCTTGCCGTCGGACGAAGACCGCAGCGGTGGTGACGGAAGCATTGGCCCCAGACGAGATCAAGAAGACAGTCCAATACGCGAATGAGGGGCCTGTGACTTTGATGTTAGATGAGTCAAACAAACGAAACAATGATAAAGGTTGCGTTATTCTACTCCGCATGGTTAATCCTGTGAGCGGTCTCGTTCAGAATAGGTTTCTGGACACGCCCATCTGCAACAAAGCTGCTGGTGCAAATCTATTTGCCGCGGTCGATGAATCCATGCAGTAAGTAGGCTACTCTACCCATGCAGTAAGTAGGCTACTCTACCCATGCAGTAAGTAGGCTACTCTACCCATGCAGTAAGTAGGCTACTCTACCCATGCAGTAAGTAGGCTACTCTACCCATGCAGTAAGTAGGCTACTCTACCCATGCAGTAGGTAGGCTACTCTACCCATGCAGTAAGTAGGCTACTCTACCCATGCAGTAAGTAGGCTACTCTACCCATGCAGTAAGTAGGCTACTCTACCCATGCAGTAAGTAGGCTACTCTACCCATGCAGTAAGTAGGCTACTCTACCCATGCAGTAAGTAGGCTACTCTACCCATGCAGTAAGTAGGCTACTCTACCCATGCAGTAAGTAGGCTACTCTACCCATGCAGTAGGTAGGCTACTCTACCCATGCAGTAAGTAGGCTACTCTACCCATGCAGTAAGTAGGCTACTCTACCCATGCAGTAAGTAGGCTACTCTACCCATGCAGTAAGTAGGCTACTCTACCCATGCAGTAGGTAGGCTACTCTACCCATGCAGTAAGTAGGCTACTCTACCCATGCAGTAAGTAGGCTACTCTACCCATGCAGTAAGTAGGCTACTCTACCCATGCAGTAAGTAGGCTACTCTACCCATGCAGTAAGTAGGCTACTCTACCCATTATTATTATTTTATCTCATACAAAAAGTTTAGGCCATCGATAGGAAGCACGACTGTGTGTGCCGCATGCAAGATAAACAGTGGTGTACTATGCCAACAACTCAATGTCAGTGAGCAGCTTCTACGTGATGTTAGAGCTGCTGCAAGTAAGCGCAATAATGACTTGCGAGTTGTGAGAGAAGAAGCGCTGCGGCTGCCAACGAGGTTGCAGTCGGGTCAGATGATGAGAGTGATGACGATTGGCTGTAGAGTTAGTTAGTATGATATCTGCTCCCTTTGGTTATTGTATGTTATTTTGTTGCATAAATTTGTTTTACATTCTTTGCTCCTGATCCTTTCTTTTCAACAACTTTGGTATTTGTCATTGTGAGTGGATAGTTTCAAACACATTATTCTGCTGACTGCATGTTGAGGCAACATGATATCTTGGGGGTAATTTTTTTATTTTCCAAAAAAATTTAATTTAAAATTATATCACAAGGACAAATTAGGCTACATAATTACTCACAAAATAGGCTACAGAATTACTCAGATTGCAGTATTTGCAATCTAGATTTTCAAAATTTTCCGGACCCCCTCCTTTGCCGCCTCGCTTCGTGAGACTACGCTCCACGAGGATACGCTCCGCGCATGCCGCGCGTTGTCTACCTCCTTCACCACCTTCCAGGAGGTAGATCTACCTCCTCCAGTATATTTCTACTTGGCACCTCTGGGACTGTACTAATGGGTGCTCTGTTTCTCAGTCACTACAGGGTTAAACTGACAGTTACAAGGAAGGACTGTTCTAGTGGGTGCTCTCTGTCTCTCAGTCACTACACTGTTAAACTGACAGCTACAAGGAAGGACTGTACTAGTGGGTGCTCTCAGCCACTACAGGGTTAAACTGACAGCTACAAGGAGGGGCTGTACTAGTGGGTGCTCTCTGTCTCTCAGTCACTACACTGTTAAACTGACAGCTACAAGGAAGGACTGTACTAGTGGGTGCTCTCTGTTTCTCAGTCACTACAGGGTTAAACTGACAGCTACAAGGAAGGACTGTACTAGTGGGTGCTCTCTGTCTCTCAATCACTACACTGATAAACTGACAGCTACAAGGAGGGGCTGTACTAGTGGGTGCTCTCTGTCTCTCAGTCACTACACTGTTAAACTGACAGCTACAAGGAAGGACTGTACTAGTGGGTGCTCTCTGTTTCTCAGTCACTGCAGGGTTAAACTGACAGCTACAAGGAAGGACTGTACTAGTGGGTGCTCTCTGTCTCTCAATCACTACACTGTTAAACTGACAGCTACAATGAGGGGCTGTACTAGTGGGTGCTCTCTGTCTCTCAGTCACTACACTGTTAAACTGACAGCTACAAGGAGGGACTGTACTAGTGGGTGCTCTCTGTCTCTCAGTCACTACTGGGTTAAACTGACAGCTACAAGGAGGGGATGTACTAGTGGGTACTCTCTGTTTCTCAGTCACTACAGGGTTAAACTGACAGCTACAAGGAAGGACTGTACTAGTGGGTGCTCTCTGTCTCTCAGTCACTTCATTGTTATACTGACAGCTACAAGGAAGGACTGTACTAGTGGGTGCTCTCTGTCTCTCACTCACTACAGGGTTAAACTGACAGCTACAAGGAGGGGTACTTGTACTAGTGGGTGCTCTCTGTCTCTCAGTCACTACAGGGTTAAACTGACAGCTACAAGGAAGGACTGTACTGGTGGGTGCTCTCTGTCTCTCAGTCACTACACTGTTAAACTGACAGCTACAAGGAGGGGCTGTACTAGTGGGTGCTCTCTGTCTCTCAGTCACTACAGGGTTAAACTGACAACAGCTACAAGGAGGGGCTGTACTAGTGGGTGCTCTCTGCCTCTCAGTCACTACATTGTTAAACTGACAGCTACAAGGAAGGACTGTACTAGTGGGTGCTCTCTGTCTCTCAGTCACTACACTGTTAAACTGACAGCTACAAGGAAGGACTGTACTAGTGGGTGCTCTCTGTCTCTCAGTCACTACAGGGTTAAACTGACAGATACAAGGAGGGGCTGTACTAGTGGGTGCTGTCTGTCTCTCAGTCACTACTGGGTTAAACTGACAGCTACAAGGAGGGGCTGTACTAGTGGGTGCTCTCTGCCTCTCAGTCACTACATTGTTAAACTGACAGCTACAAGGAAGGACTGTACTAGTGGGTGCTCTCTGTCTCTCAGTCACTACACTGTTAAACTGACAGCTACAAGGAAGGACTCAGTCACTAGTGGGGACTGTACTAGTGGGTGCTCTCTGTCTCTCAGTCACTACAGGGTTAAACTGACAGATACAAGGAGGGGCTGTACTAGTGGGTGCTGTCTGTCTCTCAGTCACTACACTGTTAAACTGACAGCTACAAGGAAGGACTGTACTAATGGGTGCTCTCTGTCTCTCAGTCACTACAGGGTTAAACTGACAGCTGCAAGGAGGGGCTGTACTAGTGGGTGCTCTCTGTCTCTCAGTCACTACATTGTTAAACTGACAGCTACAAGGAAGGACTGTACTAGTGGGTGCTCTCAGTCACTACAGGGTTAAACTGACAGCTACAAGGAGGGGCTGTACTAGTGGGTGCTGTCTGTCTCTCAGTCACTACATTGTTAAACTGACAGCTACAAGGAAGGACTGCAGAGGTGCCAACTCTACCGCTTTGGCGGTATATCTACCGCTTTTTCGTTAATTTTAGGATTATCTACCGATCTACCGCTTTGGTTCTGAAATCTACCGCCAAATTTATATTTTTGGGGAAAAATTCGTGGTCACCAGATAGGCCTACTTCGTTACAGGGTCAGATAAAGTTCAGTGGGTCAGCGGCTAAAAGCCGGAGACACCTCTGAAATAACTTCTGCCATATATTTTGTTGCGTTCAATTACATCGACGATTCTGATTGGCCAAATTGTTTAACATTTCGCGAGTGATCGTTCTTGCGACACCGATTGTGAAACAAAATGTCTACCTCTCGGAAGAAAGCGCGTTACCGCAACAAATTCAATTCAGAATGGTCCGCGGAATTTCCGGGTATCGTGAAATGCAATATGAGTGCAGAAAAGGCGCGGTGTATCTACTGTAACACAGAGTTTGGCATTGGGCACGGCGGGCGAAGCGACTTGAAGCGCCATGTGGAGCGAGAAGCCCACAGCAGTGCAGTTGCGGACGCGAAAAAAGCTGACAGGCAAGTAAGGCTTTCAGATATGCGCTGTCCGCCGAGGGCAAATGCTACACTTGACGAAGGCGGAAGCCTTGTGGTGCAAGTTTATCACAGAACATAACTTGCCATTTGCGGTGTCGGATTGTTTCTGTGAATTGGTCCCTATCGTGTTTACGGACAGCTCCATCGCCAGCAAATTCGCTTGCCGTCGGACGAAGACCGCAGCGGTGGTGACGGAAGCATTGGCCCCAGACGAGATCAAGAAGACAGTCCAATACGCGAATGAGGGGCCTGTGACTTTGATGTTAGATGAGTCAAACAAACGAAACAATGATAAAGGTTGCGTTATTCTACTCCGCATGGTTAATCCTGTGAGCGGTCTCGTTCAGAATAGGTTTCTGGACACGCCCATCTGCAACAAAGCTGCTGGTGCAAATCTATTTGCCGCGGTCGATGAATCCATGCAGTAAGTAGGCTACTCTACCCATGCAGTAAGTAGGCTACTCTACCCATGCAGTAAGTAGGCTACTCTACCCATGCAGTAAGTAGGCTACTCTACCCATGCAGTAGGTAGGCTACTCTACCCATGCAGTAAGTAGGCTACTCTACCCATGCAGTAGGTAGGCTACTCTACCCATGCAGTAAGTAGGCTACTCTACCCATGCAGTAAGTAGGCTACTCTACCCATGCAGTAAGTAGGCTACTCTACCCATGCAGTAAGTAGGCTACTCTACCCATGCAGTAAGTAGGCTACTCTACCCATGCAGTAAGTAGGCTACTCTACCCATGCAGTAAGTAGGCTACTCTACCCATGCAGTAAGTAGGCTACTCTACCCATGCAGTAGGTAGGCTACTCTACCCATGCAGTAAGTAGGCTACTCTACCCATGCAGTAAGTAGGCTACTCTACCCATGCAGTAAGTAGGCTACTCTACCCATGCAGTAAGTAGGCTACTCTACCCATGCAGTAGGTAGGCTACTCTACCCATGCAGTAAGTAGGCTACTCTACCCATGCAGTAAGTAGGCTACTCTACCCATGCAGTAAGTAGGCTACTCTACCCATGCAGTAAGTAGGCTACTCTACCCATGCAGTAAGTAGGCTACTCTACCCATTATTATTATTTTATCTCATACAAAAAAGTTTAGGCCATCGATAGGAAGCACGACTGTGTGTGCCGCATGCAAGATAAACAGTGGTGTACTATGCCAACAACTCAATGTCAGTGAGCAGCTTCTACGTGATGTTAGAGCTGCTGCAAGTAAGCGCAATAATGACTTGCGAGTTGTGAGAGAAGAAGCGGCTGCGGCTGCCAACGAGGTTGCAGTCGGGTCAGATGATGAGAGTGATGACGATTGGCTGTAGAGTTAGTTAGTATGATATCTGCTCCCTTTGGTTATTGTATGTTATTTTGTTGCATAAATTTGTTTTACATTCTTTGCTCCTGATCCTTTCTTTTCAACAACTTTGGTATTTGTCATTGTGAGTGGATAGTTTCAAACACATTATTCTGCTGACTGCATGTTGAGGCAACATGATATCTTGGGGGTAATTTTTTTTATTTTCCAAAAAAATTTAATTTAAAATTATATCACAAGGACAAATTAGGCTACATAATTACTCACAAAATAGGCTACAGAATTACTCAGATTGCAGTATTTGCAATCTAGATTTTCAAAATTTTCCGGACCCCCTCCTTTGCCGCCTCGCTTCGTGAGACTACGCTCCACGAGGATACGCTCCGCGCATGCCGCGCGTTGTCTACCTCCTTCACCACCTTCCAGGAGGTAGATCTACCTCCTCCAGTATATTTCTACTTGGCACCTCTGGGACTGTACTAATGGGTGCTCTCTGTTTCTCAGTCACTACAGGGTTAAACTGACAGTTACAAGGAAGGACTGTTCTAGTGGGTGCTCTCTGTCTCTCAGTCACTACACTGTTAAACTGACAGCTACAAGGAAGGACTGTACTAGTGGGTGCTCTCAGCCACTACAGGGTTAAACTGACAGCTACAAGGAGGGGCTGTACTAGTGGGTGCTCTCTGTCTCTCAGTCACTACACTGTTAAACTGACAGCTACAAGGAAGGACTGTACTAGTGGGTGCTCTCTGTTTCTCAGTCACTACAGGGTTAAACTGACAGCTACAAGGAAGGACTGTACTAGTGGGTGCTCTCTGTCTCTCAATCACTACACTGATAAACTGACAGCTACAAGGAGGGGCTGTACTAGTGGGTGCTCTCTGTCTCTCAGTCACTACACTGTTAAACTGACAGCTACAAGGAAGGACTGTACTAGTGGGTGCTCTCTGTTTCTCAGTCACTGCAGGGTTAAACTGACAGCTACAAGGAAGGACTGTACTAGTGGGTGCTCTCTGTCTCTCAATCACTACACTGTTAAACTGACAGCTACAATGAGGGGCTGTACTAGTGGGTGCTCTCTGTCTCTCAGTCACTACACTGTTAAACTGACAGCTACAAGGAGGGGCTGTACTAGTGGGTGCTCTCTGTCTCTCAGTCACTACTGGGTTAAACTGACAGCTACAAGGAGGGGATGTACTAGTGGGTACTCTCTGTTTCTCAGTCACTACAGGGTTAAACTGACAGCTACAAGGAAGGACTGTACTAGTGGGTGCTCTCTGTCTCTCAGTCACTTCACTGTTATACTGACAGCTACAAGGAAGGACTGTACTAGTGGGTGCTCTCTGTCTCTCACTCACTACAGGGTTAAACTGACAGCTACAAGGAGGGGCTGTACTAGTGGGTGCTCTCTGTCTCTCAGTCACTACAGGGTTAAACTGACAGCTACAAGGAAGGACTGTACTGGTGGGTGCTCTCTGTCTCTCAGTCACTACACTGTTAAACTGACAGCTACAAGGAGGGGCTGTACTAGTGGGTGCTCTCTCTCTCTCAGTCACTACAGGGTTAAACTGACAGTTACAAGGAGGGGCTGTACTAGTGGGTGCTCTCTGTCTCTCAGTCACTACATTGTTAAACTGACAGCTACAAGGAAGGACTGTACTAGTGGGTGCTCTCTGTCTCTCAGTCACTACATTGTTAAACTGACAGCTACAAGGAAGGACTGTACTAGTGGGTACTCTCTGTCTCTCAGTCACTACACTGTTAAACTGACAGCTACAAGGAAGGACTGTACTAGTGGGTGCTCTCTTTCTCTCAGTCACTACATTGTTAAACTGACAGCTACAAGGAAGGACTGTACTAGTGGGTGCTCTCTGTCTCTCAGTCACTACAGGGTTAAACTGACAGCTACAAGGAAGGACTGTACTAGTGGGTGCTCTCTGTTTCTCAGTCACTACAGGGTTAAACTGACAGCTACAAGGAAGGACTGTACTTGTGGGTGCTCTCTGTCTCTCAGTCACTACACTGTTAACTGACAGCTACAAGGAAGGACTGTACTAGTCGGTGCTCTCTGTCTCTCAGTCACTAAAGGGTTAAGGTCTGTAAAATTTTCTTAATTTGGGGTTGTTAAGTGATTGTTCAAAGTGTAGGTAAGAATTCTTCATGTGTGTCTTCTTGAGCTTCAAGGATGTGCTGGAATTGCAATGTTCACAGGAAAAGAAAGTAGTATAAACATCTGGACACATTTCTAGGATGCTTTGAGTTACTAAAACAATAAGACGTATTAAAAAAGAAACTAGTTTCTCTTCTGAATTTTTTTTGAAGAAAAAACGACAGCCTTAATATTTACTATTGATGGACTTTTTGCTATATTTTTTGAAGATGGCCACCATGTCTTATACCCTGTGGCTAATTTAAAGACATGCTGTATTTTTTTCGATGTATGGAACATGCCAGTGATTTTTATTACTATAAAGCCTGCTGTTCCATTTGTAAATTAGTAAATACAATATGTTTTAGCAGGAATCGTCAAAATAAAGTATGGCCTATACTTGCTACACCAGAAAACTGCTTAAATTGACTAGAAACAAGCAAGAAACAAACACAATGTTGAATGCATTTTTTTGAATGTCGTGTGGGTTTGGCCATGGTTTCATTAGTTTGTATCGCAGGCATACAACTGAAAGGCTTTACCCCTGGTATACTGATTGATACTGGTATTATGTAAATGAATCTGCATAAAGACCCTCATATTTGAGACTCTGTAGAAGGAACAGGCAACCCTACATCCGGTATAATACATAAAGAGTTAATTTGAAAGAGTCTAACAGTATTTCGCGTGTCAAGTTTTGGACAGCGATTTCTTCACAGAACCAAACAACTTAAAATAATTTTTTTGTTTTTCAATACAGTAGTAGCTCTCTTGTAGGGACACCAGTGGGGACATTTGTGGAACATGCAGTAGTAGCTGTCTTGTAGGGACACCAGTGGGGACATTTGTGGAACATACAGTAGTGGCTGTCTTGTAGGGACACCAGTGGGGACATTTGTGGAACATACAGTAGTAGCTGTCTTGTAGGGACACCAGTGGGGACATTTGTGGAACATACAGTAGTAGCTGTCTTGTAGGGACACCAGTGGGGACATTTGTGGAACATACAGTAGTAGCTGTCTTGTAGGGGCACCAGTGGGGACATTTGTGGAACATACAGTAGTAGCTGTCTTGTAGGGACACCAGTGGGGACATTTGTGGAACATAGAGTAGTAGCTCTCTTGTAGGGACACCAGTGGGGACATTTGTGGAACATAGAGTAGTGGCTGTCTTGTAGGGACACCATTGGGGACATTTGTGGAACATACAGTAGTAGCTGTCTTGTAGGGACACCAGTGGGGACATTTGTGGAACATAGAGTAGTAGCTCTCTTGTAGGGACACCATTGGGGACATTTGTGCAACATACAGTAGTGGCTGTCTTGTAGGGACACCATTGGGGACATTTGTGGAATATACAGTAGTACCTGGTAGTTGTCTTTTAGGGACACCAGTGGGGACATTTGTGGAACATACTTACAGTCTTTGTGTATACATCCACAGCATATTAACATTCAAATTACCAATATGTCAGCATCATCTGCATCATCAATCCCGTAACCCGTAGTGTCGTTGGGGCACCACCGATGACCTTGTAACCAGCTGTCTCCACTTCTTCCTGTCGTCTACTGACCTTTATGTCTGTGAGAAGTCCAGGCCTGTCCACTCTTTGATGTTGTCCTCCCACCTCTTCCTCTGTCTTCCTCGTCTTCTTGCTCCCCTAACAGTGCCTTGCAGGATGGTCTTTATCATGCCGGATGTTCGTGAGACTTGCCCATACAATTTCAGCTTCCGTCTCTTTACCGTCGTTAGGAGATCTTCGTAGTGCCCGATGGCTTGTTTGATTCTGTTGTGGACCTCTTCGTTGGTTACATGGTCCTTGTATGAGATGCAAAGGATCTTTCGATAGCACCTCATTTCCATGGCTTGTACTCTTCTTTGCAGTTCGGCTGTAAGAATCCATGTCTTGCATGCATATAGAAATACTGACATGACAAGTGATCACATCAGTCTGATTTTGGATCGAAGGGTGATGTTTTTATCTTTCCATATTGGTTTCAGTCTTGTCATTGCTGCTGTTGTCTGGGCAATCCTTGTAATGATCTCAGGTTTGGATCCCTCATCTGTGATAACTGAGCCCAGGTACTTGAACTTGGACACTGTTTCTAATCTTTGTCCATTCACTGTGATCATCTTATTGATGCCATTGGTGTTATTGGTCATTAGCTTAGTTTTCTCAGTACTAATTCCCTGCTAAGCCATCGATATCATCTGCAAAGCGTAAATTTGTTATTGTCCTGCCTCCGATGCTGACTATTCCTACGTGATCTTCAAGGGCATCAATCATGATCATCTCTAAAAATATGTTAAATAGAGTGGGTGATAGAAGGCAGCACTGGTGGACTCCAGTGGTGGTGCGAAACCATTCCCCCAGGGTGCCATTCATAAGGACTGCGCTGGTGGCCTTGTCATACAGATGTTCTATGGCTCGAACAAGCTTGACACCAATGTTGTATTTCCTCATGCAGCCCATAAGGCTGCATGCCATACCCTGTCAAATGCCTTCTTGAAGTCAACAAAGACATGGTAGAGATCTTCTTGGTGTTGCAAGTAGTTTTCGCAGAGGATTCTAAGGTTGACAATTTTTTCTGTAGTACTGTGTCCTGCTCGAAAGCCGGCCTGTTCTTCAGCGATTATGTCCTCTGCTTGTGGCTTGAGTCTGTTAAGGATGACCTTCAACATGACTTTACTTGAGTGGCTGATGAGGCTGATTGTCTGGTAGTTTTGACACAATTGTATGTTACCTTTTTTGGAAGTGTGATGACCATTGATTGGGTCCATGAAATAGGCCAATCTCCTGTCTGCCAGATCTTGTTGCAGATTGCTGTGAGGATGTTGGTCACAGCTTCTCCCCCAGCTTGTATTAATTCAGCTGGTATGTTGTCAACTCCAGCTGATTAACCAAATCATATTACCCATATGTATTAACATCCCAATAACCCATATCATATTTAAAATTTTAATATGATATGGGTTATTTGGATGTTAATTATGGGTAATTTAAATTTAAAATTACCCATAATTAACATTCCAATTACCCATATTTTCATTTTATTTACAGTATATCTGCATCTGCGTTAACATCACATTTATATCCACATAGCTCCACATCACATTTACATCCACATCACTGGGCAGAGAAGACATCCCTAACGGATTCCTTGGCAATGAGGGCCACCTCCCATTCATTGCTAGCGATGTCAGTCGTGCTGGAGTCATTGTCCATGGATACATAGTCAGCCCACAAGGCCTACCTGCTGTAACGCGTCAGCGTCTTTGGGCAAATCGTCACAGGTGTCACTGCTAAACCCACACTTTGCGAAGCATTTCACAATCGTGGACTCCGTCACGCAGGCCCACGCCAAATGCAGCCAACCGATCGCATCAAGCACGTCTGTCACCATCCTTGCTTTGTCCATCTCAACCACGATGTGCCACATGAGTCGCTTGCGATAGTGCACCTTCAGGGTCGAAATGATTCCTGTGTCACATGGCTGCAGGCAAGATGTCATGTTCGGCAGCAGGAACACCATCTTCACAATCAACAACTTGACCTCAGGGTAGGTGCCACAAACAGCAAGATGTTGCGTCCCTGCAGCTGTTGAGCTTGTCCAGCCACTCTTTGAATTGCATAGACGTCATCCAAACCTTGCAGTTTGCTCGGTACGTGACGGGGAGTGCTGGGCACGGTAGTAAAGCCCTGTCTCGTTGGTGTTGTAGATGTCCGCCAGAGCATAACCAGTGGTCAGCTCTGGCAGACGCATCATCCAGTCGGCAACGATGTCTTGCAGCACCTCCGCCACCACGCTTGCACCCGTTGGAAGCAGAAAAGTCGTTGTGACCCCATCTCCAATGAGCATCATGGCTTTCTCCTAAAACACATTTCCACACATATTAAGTTCATGTAAATAAATGCACATAATAAAGAGACTAATGTAATGACATGTGTTAACTAGAAAATAAAAAGGCAAAAACATTTCAATAAGCATACCAACACGTTCATTTATAATGCACAGAACATGTAATTGTTTATAATAAAAGTAAATCCAGAGACTAATATCACAACATGTGTTAATTAGAAAATAAAAGGACAAATAATTTATGTTGGTTTGTTTACATTTTGAAAATGCTGAGCAGATTTTAAATCGTGACGTCAGTCATAGAGTTGTGTAACGTTAATGGTAAAATTCACCAACATTGTTTTAACTGAACATTTGTAACATGTCTTACTTCGCAATAAATCAAACTAAAACGCACCTGTTAAAGACAAGGTGCCACAAATTTGCGGAGAAATGCAAATGACGACAAGATAATTTTACAGGGTCCGAATTTACAAGCATTCACAGAAACATACCTGGAACCGTCTTCCACTGATTGGAAGTTCTTTGGAACGTGCGGTGCAAAACCACTCCCTGACCGTTGAGATCTTTGTAGATCATCTTTCGGCGCTTTACGTATTTCAGGTCGGGTCATCCGCCTGCCTCCCACTCCAGCATTATGGCCATTTGGTTGGAACGAATTCGACCAATCTGGGTCTTGCCGCAACCAACTTCAGTGGCAGGCGTACGACAAGACTGGCTGTTGTTAAGTCGTCTCAACACATGAACCCGCTGATCTAAACTCAAAACCTTCCTCTTTCCATCGCTTGCCATAACTTCTAATAAATTCTAAAACACGTGATTTCATTGAATGTAAAAACTGTTGTGGATTTAAATCACAGGCTGTGCATTGCTCTCATACAGTTTGTGGTCTCGCGTTACTTAAAAATACTCACCGTTCCCATGCAGTGCTGTGCAGGAAATGGCCGATGCCATAATTAAAAGGTTTTTTCGAAGAAAAACAACCAGAAATAAAGATGACTGTCCACCTTAGCAGGGAATATTAATAAAAAATTGTAGTCCGCGTTTAGCAGGTGTCTAAAGGACGTTTAGCAGTTGTCTAAAGGGCATTTAGCAGGTGCCTAAAGGACGTTTAGCAGGTGTCTAAAGGACATTTAGCAGGTGTCTAAAGGACGTTTAGCAAGTGTCTAAAGGATGTTTAGCAGGTGTCTGCTGATCTAAAGGACATATTAGTTAAAAAATGATCGGGACATTAAAAAAGTGTCTGTACAACATTACATATAATGATATGTTTAATTCCAACATTACATATATGCAATGTATATACATACATTACTGATACAAAATATTATATACAAATGATGCATATAAAAATGTAAATGAAATGAATAATTACACAATCATATTGTGCAACAATCTTGTCCTGGAAATGGAGCGAATGGAAGTGTAAACTTAAGTGCACTCTCCCGTATTACATTGATTTGTTGTATGTATACATATATATATATCTATGCTGTTCCTCTGTTAGCTAGTTAGTTATATTGCAATCCCTTGCATCAAACTGCTAAAACACAATGAATGCATAAATATAGCAAAGTTAGTGACATTGTTGTTTACGTTGCAGCACACACTTCCTCAGACTGCTTTGTATGTTTGAACAAATTGACACCATTATGGAGCAGTATGAACGTATCACTCCGCATGTAAGTAGTTCCAACAGTCACTTGCTTCTGTGAAATTAGTTCTGATGTAAGGGTATTTGGTTCTGTAGGGCAACTCATTTAGAAAGTAGCTACACTAGTGATATAAAGAGTCTCATATGTAGAAATTATGCTTTGTTTTGTAAGATTGAGAGAATACAGTTTTTAGGACACTTGATGTTGTCTTTAGCTTAATTGCAGATCTGATTTGAAATTGTTGGAAATTCTTGCATTTTACTTTATTTACACACAACATTTTACTTTATTTACACACAACATTTTACTTTATTTACACACAGCATTTTAACATGAAGTGAAAACTATGAAGTGTTTTCTACATATGTGTGATTTTACTAGAAACCTTTTATTAACAAATATTGAACTAACGAATGCTGCCTTCTTTTGTACAACTGTTGGTTACACCCCAACATAATATACCTTGTTAGTTGACAGGCTTACACCCAACATAACATACCTTGTTGATTGACAGACCTACGCCCCAACATAGCATACCTTGTTGATTGACAGGCCTACACTCCAACATAACATACCTTGTTGTCTGACAGGCTTATACCAGCATAACATGCCTTGTTTATTGACAGGCTTACACCAAGCATGACATACCTTGTTGATTGACATGCTTACACCCCCACATAACATGCCTTGTTTATTGACAGGCTTACACCAAGCATGACATACCTTGTTGATTGACATGCTTACACCCCCACATAACATACCTTGTTGATTGACACGCTTACACCAAGCATGACATACCTTGTTGATTGACATGCTTACACCCCAACATAACATACCTTGTTGATTGACAGGCTTATACCAAGCATGACAGGCTTACACCCCCACATAACATACCTTGTTGATTGACAGGCTTACACCACACATGACATACCTTGTTGATTAATAGGCTTACACCAAGCATGACATACCTTATTGATTGACAGGTTTACACCACACATGACATGTGTTCTTGATTGGCATGCTTACACCCAGACATTACATTATTTGTGTATGGGGTGACAGGGTGGGGTAGTACGTCTGGCTGGGGGGTTGCCATGTCCTTTTCAGGACAGCTCGTCCACCTTTGGTCTCCACCCTGCACTCAGCTCTCACCTGTGGTTCCCCGAACTGTTTGCATGTGACAGTGGCCACACCAACGGCTTTGGCAGACCGGCTAAACCAGGTGAGGGTAGCCGACGGGTCTCAAACCCTCGGTGAGCTAGGGCTTGTCTACCTAAGCATGTGAAGACTGGACTCAGCGGACTGCGCGGAGGAAACCACCAGCTGGTTCAACGGGCAGAAAGGCGATTCCCAGCAACGCGTTGTGGAGCGCAGAGAGCACGACGAGACACATAGGACGTCATGGTCATCCACTGCACCCGACTCCGTCTCCAGCTGTCTCGGCCTTGTCCTGCTGCTGGATTCAGATGGTTTCAGGCGAGAGAGTGAGGTCGACTAAATGTGCAACTCTTCCTCACTTTAATCAAAGTCACCGCGCAAGTCACTTTTGTCATCCACCCATCCCATCCCAATCATCATCCTCCAGTCCTGTGGCGACAGGCAAGCGACGAAGCGGTAGGTGTGGGTACCCTGGCAGCCATAACCGCAAACCTGCACACAGGCGGCTCAGGCCATATGGTCGCTCTTCACTGACATGGAGCAGCAGTGGAGTTCAGCAGCCACCTGAGCGACTGAGCAGCCCTATTCAGGAACGCACTGCTCACCTCCTGGCATGAGGAAGAGGGTAGAAAAGGTGCCCTAAACATTGCCTGCTCCACCCTTCCCTAGCCAGCTTACCGTGGTTGGCGGGGACCCTACTTCAGCGGTCGAAACTCAAAGAAAAAGACGAGGATTGTTCCTCTCACCCTTGGTGCATGGAACATGCACACACTCCTGGACAGAGACGATGCGGACAGACCTCAGAGGAAAACCGCTCTGGTTGGAAAGGAACTCGCCAGATACAACATTGACATCGCAGCCTTGAGTGAGACCCGGCTTGCAGGAAAAGGCAAGCTTTATGAAAGGGACTGTGGCTACACGTTCTTTTGGAGTGGAGAGTGATGTGGGGCTGGTGTTGGCTTTGCAGTGAAGCCAGCTCTTGTTGGCAATCTGGCTGGACCTCCCAATGGAGTGAACGACAGGCTTATGACCATGAAACTCCCCCTCTCGTTTGGAAGGAAGCATCTTACCATCATCAGTGTCTATGCTCCCACCATGACCAACTCGGATGAAGTGAAGTTCAAATTCTATGAGGAACTTCACTCTGCCATTGCTGCTGTTCTGAAAGCGGACAACCTCATCATTCTTGGTGACTTCAATGCTAGAGTCGGCTCTGACAACGTCTCCTGGGATGGGGTCATTGGAGAGTATGGAGTGGGCCACTGCAACACCAACGGTCTCCTACTGCTCCAGACCTGCGCAGAGCATGAACTACTGATCACCAACACAGTCTTCCACCTCCCTACCCGAAACAGGACGTCATGGATGCACCCTCGATCTAAGCACTGGCATCTTATTGACTACGTCGTCGTCAGGAAGAGGGACAGACAGGATGTGCGGGTGACAAAGTCTATGTGCGGTGCTGATTGCTGGACAGACCACCGCCTCATCGTCACCAAGCTCAACATCCGAGTCCAACCTAAAAGACGCCCCCAAAGCAAGAAGGCTCCAAAAAGGCTTAACATCACCCAACTGAAGAACACCAACACCAAACAGTGTTTTGTGGACATCTTGGAAGTACATCTGGAATCCACCCCTCTGGACAGCCAGAATTTGGAGGCCAACTGGGCGACCTTCAGAGAGCTGGTCTACAACACAGCTACTGAGTTCCTGGGTCCCTCGACCAGAAAGCACAAGGACTGGTTTGACAAAAACTGCGACGAGATCAAGCAGCTACTAGACGAGAAACACCGTCTCCATCAAGCCTACCTCAGTAGCCCCAAGTTCTCCTCGAAGAAAGATGCATACAACACCATACGCAAAACTGTAAAGCAGAAACCCCACCAGATGCAAGACACTTGGCTGAGAAACAAACCTGATGTGATCCAAAGCTACGCTGACAGGCATGACCTGAAGAACTTCTACGATGCCCTGAAAGAAGTCCAACATCCTCAGGATCATCCCCTCTCCTCAGTGCAGACGGGAACACACTGTTCACAGACAAGGAGAAGATTCTCATACGGTGGGCTGAACACTTCAACAGCGTCCTGAACCGCCCTTCATCCATCAACAATGAAGCCATAAACCGTCTTCCCCAAGTGCCCATCAATGAAGCGCTGGATGACCCACCAACTTTGCTTGAGACCCAGAAAGCGATCAGTCTGCTCTCCAGTGGCAAGGCTCCTGGTTCAGACTCCATTCCAGCCGAGGTCTACAAGGAAGGTGGCTCAGCTTTGCCTGAAAAGCTCCATCATCTGTTTCTACTCATGTGGCAGCAGGAGACGATCCCCCAGGAGTTCAAAGATGCTTCTATCATACACCTGTACAAGCGAAAAGGAAATCATCAGGTCTGTGACAACCACCGAGGTATATCCTTGCTCTCCATTGCAGGCAAGATACTTGCCAGGATCCTGCTTAACCGTCTCACAACGCACCTTGACCAGGGACTCCTACCAGAGAGCCAGTGTGGATTCCAGAAAGAGCGTGGGACCACCGACATGGTGTTTGCTGCAAGGCAAGAAATGTCAGGAGCAGAACTCTGACCTGTTCTCTTCCTATGTCGACCTGACCAAGGCCTTCGATACGGTTAGCAGAGAGGGTCTGTGGAAAATCATGGCCACGTACAGATGCCCACGGAAGTTTATATCCATGGTGCAGCAATTCCACGCTGGCATGCAAGCACTAGTTCAGGACAACGGTGAGATATCTGAGCCATTTCCTGTCTCTAACGGCGTCAAGCAGGGCTGCATCTTGGCATCAATACTGTTCAGCCTCATGTTTTCCGCAATGCTGACTGACTCTTTCAGAGATGGTGACATTGGAATCGACCTCAGGTACCGTACAGATGGCATGCTGTTCAACCTCAGGAGGCTTCAAGCAAAAACCAAGGTCAAGACAGACATCATCAGGGATGTTTGCTGATGACTGTGCCCTCAACGCCGGCTCAGAAGCTGATATGCAGCGCAGCGTACACAAGTTTTCCATAGCCTGCCCAAACTTCGGTCTCACCATCAGTATAAAGAAGACTGAAGTCAATGGTCAGAGACTCAGTGCAGTGAACAGGTTCACCTGTCTTGGCAGCACACTGTCTCAAAATGTCACCATTGATGACGAGGTGAACGTCAGAATTGCAAGGACCAGCGCGACCTTCGGCAGACTACATGCCAATGTCTGGAACAGAAGAGGCATTAGTCTACACACCAGGCTGAAGGTGTACAGGGCAATAGTGCTCCCCACGCTGCTCTACACATGTGAAACATGGACAGTGTACCAACGCCATGCCAAGAAGCTAAACCACTTCCACACAACGTGCCTCAGGAAACTCCTCAACATCAAGTGGCAGAACAGGATTCCAGACACTGAGGTACTTGCCCAAGCAGACCTGCCCAGCATCTATACCATCCTAATGCAGTCCCAGCTATGCTGGGCAGGACATGTAGCCCGCATGCCAGACCATCGGCTCCCAAAAAGGCTCTTCTATAGCGAACTACAGCCATGGAGGCCAGAAGAAGCACTTCGAAGACACTCTAAAAACATCCCTGAAAGCGTTTGCCATCACCCCCGACTCCTGGGATCATACCGCCATGGACCGGGCCAAGTGGCGTTCCTCCATGCACAAAGGCTCCAAGATATGCGAGGCCAACAGGACAGCTGCAGCAGAGCAAAGGAGGCAAGCCAGGAAAGCCCGAGCCAGCAATCCTCAGGATGACGTCCGCCTTATCCCCTGTCCCAACTGCCAACGTACCTTCTGTGCACGGATTGGCCTTGTCAGCCATCTGCACACTCACCAGATCCAGCCCCAACTACCCCCAGATGACTAGAGTGGTCCTCGTCGACTCGACGGACGAACATGACATTATTTGTTGATTGACAGGCTTACGCCCCACATAACATACCTTGTTGATTGATGTGCTTACACCCAGACATAACATAATTTGTTGATTGACAGGCTTACACCACACATGACATGTTTTTGTTGATTGACAGGCTTACACCCCAACATTCACTGCCCTGGAAGACCTACTCAAGGCCATTGACCTCAATGAGGGCTACAAATACTTGCCCCAGATCTGGTCTGGTAAGAGCATTCTCCATATTGTTGTACTAAGTGGATTTTTTCACAAAGTTCTACAAACTTGTGCATACTTTCAGACCATCAGTCAGTATTTGCACATTTTGTTTGTAGCTTTTGAAAACACATAAATGAGTCTGTTGGATGGTGAACTGTCCAGTGAGACGTGGCTCATATATCTACATTTCATAGTATAGCCAGGACATTAAAGAGTTTCAACTAGAACTTTTTCATTGGAAGTGGGAGGTTGGTCCTAAAAATTGGTAGGAGGTTGGCCTTAAAAATAGGTGGGAGATTGGCCTCAAAATAGGTGGGAGGTACGATTGGTGTGAGGTTGGATTGGTGGGAGGTAGGATGTTGGATTGGTGGCGGGTAGGAGGTTGGATTGGTGGGAGGTGGACTCTAAAAATTGGTTAGAGGTTGGAGGCTAGCCCCAAAAACAGGTTGAACTGAGGTTGAGACCGCTACCACACCAGTGTATTTATTTAGCATCTCATTCTTGTTAAGAATTACTGGTGTTTTCCCTGTTCCGTTTAAACTGATTTAGCCTATCATGAATCTGGTTCGTTTTTGTCCAAATATGTAGTTTGTGAATAGTAAGTAAGTAATATCCGCAGTCGATTTAATGCAATCACATGACAAAGGTATGAAATATCACCAAGGGTTTTCAGTGTTTCCTTTATCACTTCAATTGATGTTTGACCAAACATCAAATAATATAATAGTTTATCTGATGATTTCATATAAATGTTGCACAAATGATATAGCCTGTTGTAGTGGATACAAGGTAGGTTAATTTTTTCACAACATGGATTAGAAATGAGACAAGCAAAAAAATCAAATTGAGGAGAGACCTTTAAGTTCTTGAGGAGAGAGAGACCTTTAAGTTATTGAGTAGGGATCTTTAAGTTCTTGAGGAGGGACCTTTAAGTAACTGTTCTTAAACATCTTGATTACATTGCATATCAACTTAAGTATTCTTTGAAATAATGTCTAAAAACTGATAAGTAGCATATTCACTAATGCAGGCCATTCTATCCGTATTTACGTATGTATTATAAGTTATAAGAAGATGTTTATTCCACAGATTTTGTGTTGTTTGAGTGTTATAAGTTATAAGCAGTTATAAGAGATGTTTGTTCAACATATATCATGTTGTTTGAGTATTGTTAATTATAAGAACTTATAAGAGCTGTTTGTTCCACAGATCTCGTGTTGTTTGAGTATTCGCGCCGAGAGGATCTCGTGGAGCACCTACTCAACATCATGGCCAAGAAGAAACAGAATCAACAGGTGAGGATGGCCACATCAACTTTAATGACAGTTATGTCAACTGTAATGAAAGTCCTGTCAACAGTGAGGACAGTCATGTCAACAGTAATGACAGTCGAGTCAACTGTAATGAGAGTCGTTTCTACAGTGATAATAGTCGAGTCAATTTTCATTACAGTTCTATTAACTGTAGTGACAGTTGTGTCAACTGTAATGACAATTGTGTCAACTGTAATGGCAGTCATGTCAACTGTAGTGGCTGTCATGTCAACTGTAATGAGTCATGTCAACTGTAATGACAGGTGTAGTAACTGTAGTGACAGTTATGTCAACTGTAATGACAGCCATGTCAACTGTAATGGCAGTCGTGTCAACTGTAGTGGCTGTCATTTCAACTGTATTGACAGCCGTGTCGGCTTTATTGAAAGTCGTGTAAAATGTAACAACAGTTGTATCAACTGTAATTAATTAATTAATCATTTCAACTGTAATTACACCCATATTAACTGTAATGACAGTTATGTCAACTGTAATGACACTCATGTCAACCATAATGACAGTCATATAATAATATTGTTAAGACAGGGTTCAAATACTCTTGCTATCATTTCAAAACTTTAGCTATTTCATTCACTCTACATTGACCCATTTCATTTGGTGCAGTTATGTGAAGGATAGCTTTCGTGCAGTAATACCACTGTGGCTGAATGTTTCGTAGAGAAGTCGAGTTGGTGTTGCAAGGAACATGTCTACCAGGGGGTGAATTGTAATGGACCAGATCTACCAGGGGGTGAAGGGTAAAGGAACAGATCTACCAGGGGGTGAAGTGTAAAGGAACATGTATGCCAGGGGTGAAGTGTAAAGGAACAGATTTACCATGGGTGAAGTGTAAAGGAATATATCTACCAGGGGGTGAAGTGTAAAGGAACAGATCTACCAGGGGGTGAATTGTAAAGGAACATATCTACCAGGGGGTGAAGTGTAAAGGAACATATCTACCGGGGGTGAAGTGTAAAGGAACATATCTACCAGGGGTGAATTGTAAAGGAACATATCTAACAAGGGGGTGCAGTGTAAAGGAACAGATCTACCTACCAGGGGTGAAGTGTAAAGGAACAGATCTAGCAGGGGGTGAATTGTAAAGGAATATATCTACCAGGGGTGAAGTGTAGAGGAACAAATCTACCAGGGGTGAAGTGTAAAGGAACATATCTACCAGGGATGAAGTGTAAAGGAACAGATCTACCAGGGGGTGAATTGTAAAGGAACATATTTACCAGTTGGTGAAGTGTAAAGGAACAGATCTACCAGGGGTGAAGTGTAAAGGAACATATCTACCAGGGATGAAGTGTAAAGGAACATATCTACCAGGGGTGAAGTGTAAAGGAACAGATCTACCAGGGGTGAATTGTAAAGGAACAGATCTACCAAGGGGGTGAATTGTAAAGGAATATATCTACCAGGGGTGGAGTGTAGAGGAACAGATCTACCAGGGGGTGAAGTGTAAAGGAACATATCTACCAGTGGGTGAAGTGTAAAGGAACATATCTACCAGGGGTGAAGTGTAAAGGAGCAGATCTACCAGGGTTGAAGTGTAAAGGAACAGATCTACCAGGGGTGACTTGTAAAGGAACATATCTACCAAGGGGGTGAAGTGTAAAGGAACACATCTACCAGGGGTGAATTGTAAAGGAACAGATCTACCAGGGGGTGAAGTGTAGAGGAACAGATCTACCTACCAGGGGGTGAATTGTAAAGGAATTCAGTAGTACCTGCCTTCAACGGACACTTCTGTATCCAAGCAAAAGTCTCCCTACATGGGAGGTGTCCCCTCATCGGAGGGACAAGCATGCTGGATTGGAGGGCTGAGTTAGGTGTTCCCATGTCTGCCACCAGGGTGCTACAACTAACCAACAGTGATCGCCGCCTGCTGCTCCAAGTCCAAAAACGCTGTCGAAGCCACAGTGTGCTTGCAACATTGTCTTATACGGCAATATACAGTTTATAGAGCTTATTAAACGGGTCAACAGCCATCAACGTGTATTATTATTAAATGTCACACCCTGTTTAATCGTTAACTGAATAAAATACATGTACGTATACCGTTATGGAACTATGATGATGATGTACTGAACTAATAGTCCTACGAATCGAAAATAATAACCTGGATTTGAGCAGCCGAAAACGTATTTGAGTTGACACACGCAGTATGTAAGCTAATTAAACATAGAAAACGACAACAGGCAGAATTAATAATCGTTTCACCTCGATTTTCAACTGATCTCGACCGAAGCATAAATTTATGATGCACGACTTAGCATCAATTCGTCGTTTCATATGCGGATGACGAATTCGTATTTCCGCGCACCGGAAGTGCCTTTGGCATTTGGCATGTTGGTTTGGCGTCGTTTAGATTGGAGGCATGCCATTTCACCCCAGTGTCATATTAGTACTGCATACTAAATTGTATTTAAGACTGTTTATCTGATTCTTATGCGAGGCGTATATGTGAATCTCGATTGCAATTTCAAACCGCCTAAGCGAAGCCAACATCAGCGATTGATGTCGGTGGCAGCGCAAAACAAACAACTTGGCTCAAGAGATATGAACTTCCGGTTTGACGAAATGTTTACCTAAAAAGCTCCGTACTATAGCCATTCCTGTTCGCTCCTGAAATCGCTAAAAGAGAAATTTACCTCCCGGGTAGTGTTCTAAATGGGTACTAGTTATAAATATCGGCTTGATCAGTGAGGTTTTGCTGCCGATGTGATGTAATCAAAGTTTTTAAATTTCCAACTAACATCTCCGGATTCCCGCCAAACTGTCGGCCCTCTTTGTTATTTTTCTTCACTTCCGAGGTAGGTGCACAACTTACAAATAGGGACGCAGGTAAGGTCATTTAATATAAGTTAGTTAAACATGGAGACGAAACAGATCACTAGGCCTATTTAAAGTCTGTATGTGACTAAAAGTAAGACAAGCAAAGCGATATTAACGCAATTTTTGACAGGAGCACCCCTGCATGTTATCTTTTCACTGACAGGCTTTTCGGCAGGATGTTTCCCCAGAGTCGCCCTGGAGTGCATCTACAGTACTGTCTATAGACTGCTTTTCAAATGCAGTGGTAGCACAAAATCCTGCCTCCCTGCACGTACTTCTCAAGTACAAAGCACTTGAAATCAAGGTTAAAATTGTGAATCAGATTGACAAAGCTATATGTTGACATAATCTGATAAATAGAACTAAATGTTCAGTCAAATACAAATAAGAAAAATGGCAGCAGCAAGAAAGCAGAGGAGCACAAGCCAAAGTACTCATGTAAATGAATGTAATGTCTGCTTGAAAGATGTGAAGGGAAAGCATAAAGCTATGGCTTGTGAAATTTGTGAAAAGTGGTACCACATTGAGTGCCAGAACATCTCCGAACAAGTTTACAAGTTCCTTGTCAAAGAAGGTAACAGAGTGCACTGGTTTTTGTGACAAGTGCAATGGTGCAGCAGCAAAAATCTATAAAATGGTATGTGCAGTAAAAGTCAAACAAGATGAAATAGAAACGAAGATGGACTTTGTGACAGAAAAGGTCGAGCTCCTAGAGAATGCGATGGAAACTAAGATGGATGCAAAAATAGCAGAGCTCAGGAGAGACCAAGAAGAGATAGAAAAATGCAGAACAAACCTAATAATATACGAGGTAGCCCAGACAGTGGAGAACGCAAAAGGGATGACGAACATAAAGTGAGGTCAATATTCAGAAAGTTGCAACTGCAGGAACCAGATGTAAAGTCGGTCAGCCAACTAGGCAAGAAACAAAAAGGGGATGTTCGGCCAGTCAAGGTAGTCTTTGGCAGCGAGAGAAATAAACAGGCGATTATGAACAGGGTGAAATCACTGAGAATATCCAAACAGAAAGACGATGCAGAGGTATTGAAGGATATACACATTGCTCCGGACATGACTCAGAGACAACGAGAGGAGCGCAGAGGATTGATGAAGGAGTTGGAGAAGCATAAGCAAGAAGGAGAGAAAGATCTGGTCATACGAAATGGCAGAATAGTCCAAAAAAAATATATTTCGGAGGGAGGGAAATTCAACTGACCAGGCAGGGCCAGAGAGAAAACACTAAGAAAGCAGTGAATCACACCAAAAAAAGAATCACTGATAGCACAATCAGCACATGTGACTGATGAAGTACAGGTGGCACAACAAGCACAACATGAGACTGATGAGGTTCAAGTGGCACAACAAGCACAACATGAGACTGATGAGGTTCAAGTGGCACAACAAACTATAGTTGGACAAAGCACAGCACGATCTGCACCAATTATGAACAAAATAAATTGTATGTGCACAAATGCTGACTCGCTTATGAATAAACCATCTGAATTAAAAGCACAAGTGACACAATCACAACCAATGATTATAGGAATCACAGAGGTGAAACCAAAGAAATGTAGGTTCAACATAGTACCATGTGAACTTCAACTAGAAGGGTATGAATTATTCTAAAATTTGGAGAAAGACCGGAGGGGAATATGCCTATATATTCATAGGACACTTAAACCTACCGAGTGTACCATAAATGATACTGCAACATTTGAAGAATGTGTTTGGGCAGAGGTACGATTAACCGGAAAAGACAAGATACTTATTGGGTGCATATACCGTAGCCCAAACAGCAGTGATACCAATAATGAAAAGTTATGCCAACTAATAGGCAAGATAAACGAGGCAAATGCTTCCCACATCCTAATGATGGGAGATTTTAACTATCCACACATTGACTGGGTGGATGATTCAAAGATTTGTGAGAAAGCAAGCAGAACAGAAAACCAGTTCCTGGAAAGCATTAGAGATGCTTTTCTTACACAACATATGGAACCAACAGCAAAAGATATTAAAAGTAACCCAAAGCATTTCTGGAGCTATGCTCGGTCAAAGATGAAAACAAGACCAAGAATTGGTGATCTCCAAACGGAGGAAAATGCAGAACTGACAACCACAGATAAAGAGAGGGCAGAGGTCCTGTGTAAATTCTTTAGTGATGTCTTTACTAGAGAAGACCTAATAAATGTGCCAACATTTGAGGAGCATCAGGGAATTGATAATCTAGATGATATCAACTTCACTGCGGACGATGTTGAAAATAAATTGGAAAACCTCAAAATCGGGAAATCACCAGGTCCTGATGGCATACATCCCCGGGTACTAAAAGAATTGAAAATGCCATTGTTCATCATATTCAGGAAGTCACTGGATACAGGCGTACTACCAAAAGTCTGGAAAATTGCAAATGTATCGCCAATATTCAAGAAAGGCAGTATACATCTAGCGGCAAACTACAGGCCAGTTAGCTTGACGGCAGTGGCATGTAAAGTCATGGAATCCCTGGTCAAAGATGCCATAATAATACACATGAAAAAACAAATTAATTGCAGACCAGCAGCATGGTTTCGTTGCTGGGAGATCGTGTACCACACAACTTATTTTAACATTGGAAGACTGGACCAAAATATTAGATGATGGAGAATGTGTGGACGCAATATACATGGATTTAACGAAGGCTTTTGACTCAGTACCACACCAGAGGCTGCTTGCAAAGTTAAAAGGATATGGAATAAAGGGAAAACTTCTGAAATGGATTGAAACATTTCTCACCTGTCGCAAACACCGTGTATTAGTAAATGGAGCAGCTTCTTCGTGGTCGGAAGTAGTAAGTGGGGTACCACAGGGCAGTGTCATCGGACCTATTCTTTTGGTGTACAGTGATCTCGGCCTTTCGGGATCTCGGCCTAAGTGATCTCGGCCTGTTTTGGTGAACTCGGCCAGTGACCTCGGCCTGTGCGGCAGTGAATTCGGCCTGTACAGCAGTGATCTCGTATAGCTAGTGATCTCGGCCTGTTTGGCGGCGTGATGTTGGTAAGAAATAAGTGCCCAACAGTGAACTCGGCCTGTGCGGCAGTGATCTCGGCCTGTAATTTTCTATAAAAACGGACGTTAAATAAAACTTCTTCTTGTCTAGTCAGTGATCTCGGCCTGTTTAAGGGAGTGATGTTGGCCAGAAATAAGTGTTTGTAAAATAAAACTGTGTTATGTATTGTGATAACTGCTATATCATCGACTCAATAATGTTCACTATTGCATGGTCGGACTGACTTATATGACAGCGATCTCGGCCTGTATCTATAACGGGCCTTTTTATTATAGTTATGTCCGACATATTTAAATAAAAACTATAAATTATCGGCAAAATCTGCGTGTTAAATGTAGCCATTTTAATTCATCAGTTATAAGTAACATTTCATTAGTATGTACAGTCCGTTGCCGTAATGTGTACTGATATCATAGTATATATATATATATATATATATATATATATATATATATATATATATATATATATATATTATGTATAGACAGTTGTTGGATATAATGTAGATATATATTTATTTTTGTTATTCGAGTGGGACAATGTTTCGACTAGGAATCGTGGCTAGTTTGCAGAAGAAGACAAAAGGCATAATGTAGAAAGTTTCTATTTATAATTCCCTCCAAATCAATACATAAATGTTGTGACGTAACCTATGCAAATAAATTAAAGAAAAAATAACAGCAAAGATGGGAACTAAGAAAGAATTAGAAATTATATAAAATTGCTACTATAACCATATACCACACAATTAAATGGTAATCACAATATGAAATCCTTAATACAATATAAAATAGGAATAATATATATATATATATATATATATATATATATATATATATATATATATATATATAATTAAATCATAATCACAATGTATATTCCTTAATACAATGTATAATAAATCCTTATGTATAATAAATGTATAATGCTACAGTGTGGAATTGCCTACCTGTGCAGCTTCTTCGTACAGCTGACTAGTCAGTTGGTACAATGGCATCTGCTGCTTGGCCTTGGTATTGAATCCGTGATGCCAACTTTCTACGTCGTTGTTTGTCCGGACGCTCTGCCCGAACACTGACCAGCTGGTCGGAGGCCACATTCGAGTTGTAATCCAGGTTTCTTTGATGTACGCAACTAAACATAACGGTAAAATTATATACATAGCATACCGATACATATCCGTGTATTATTATTATTATTATTATATGTTCTATAACCTATATTATGAATGCAACGGCATGGCTGAAAAATCTGCTTTCAGCAATCGATCAATCAATAGCTTATTTCCAGGTAATGTAAACTCCATGTCTGTAGTATTCCGAAGAAAAAAGCACAAATCACATTTTCATCATCATCATCGTCATCATCGTTTTATGAATGTTTCTTAACTACAATCTGCATTTTTTGGCGTACAATTATGACAACATTGGATCTACCTGCAAGGCGTAGGTTGCGTCAGGGTAGTAAAACTCGTCAGTTGAGCTTGCAGTGTCCATACTGACGTTACCAACATCCACATCTGCTGCGTCGTTACGTGCCTGTGACAGACGGGTTGACTCGAACTGTCCGAGCGACAGCTGAAATAAATGTGCCAAAATTAATGAATATTCCAATGTTGTTTACTATCAACATAAAGTAATTACAAATCATTGCATATTTTGCATAATACTCCGCAATGCTCCACAACAACAAAATTATTAATTACCCTTGATGTATCTGGTTCCACGTCATCACTGACTCCCAACACAAAACAACCAGTTGAGATATTCGCCAGAGCAGATGTATTTTCTGTGTCTGCAGGTGCATGTTGTGGTGGTGATGGTGGTGGTACCGGTGTGTGCACCTGCCAAGAAGACAATAACTGGTTTTAGTCCTAAAACACTTCGATTAACACATTTGAAGGAATATGCAATTTATTTAATTATTATCTACGTGCCCATTCTCGACAAACAATATTGCCTGGTACAATTACAGTAAAACATGAATACAACAAGTATTATAACTTATATTTGCAATCACATTATGAAAACTTTTTATAACTACGGGTTTTGTGCACAAAATTATTACCTTTGGTGCACAATTGCAGCACCTCCATTGCGGCAAGTCAACCGAACCCTTCACCAGCTGCCTATAGAAGGCTCTGCTGACACCTGCAAATTCACACGAATAAATGTATGCCGTAATTATGATAAAATATTAAGAAACCCAATACTTCTGATGTTCTTAGACAAATTTTGCCATCCCGCCACATAGCAATTAACTTTCGGGTTGTCATTATTTATGTATATTATCAATAGTGAAGACGACTGTACAACGCACGCAACATACCTGTCCCGCACACTCTGTGTTGCCATAAATTGCACCCGTCGCACAACAGAGCCTCTTGGCGTTTACGCACGATCCGTAAGCAACTGAGACACGCGGACGACTCGCGATTCATGGCGGGAAAGCAGATTCACGATCACAAACACTTAAAACCTTGGTTGTCGTAATTTTACAAACTATTAAACTGTTATAGTTGTACTTTCATGAGCAATTCAAATATAGTACGTTCGCGCTTGTAAGTGAACCCAGTGTTTAGTCATCGATATTCCCCTCTTTATAAAGCTGGGTGGCGGCTATGATTCTGACCAATCTTAGCCTATTCTGACCAATCATCTTTATGGAACACTTCGCTCTTGCTGCGGCCCACGGCGATCTGGGGCCACACAGTTAGTAGGGCTTAACTTCAGCTTTGGTCATGTTCAGACAGACAACATGAAAAGATCAGCTCAATGAAACAATGCACGAGTAGGAAGCCAATTACTACAGCCTACCTCTACACATTCTTAATGCACACAAATCAAAGAAAGACAACATGAAAAGATCAGCTCAATGAAACAATGCACGAGTAGGAAGCCAATTACTACAGCCTACCTCTACACATTCTTAAAGCACACACATCAAAGAAAGACAACATGAAAAGATCAGCTCAATGAAACAATGCACGAGTAGATAGCCAATTACTACAGCCTACCTCTACACATTCTTAAAGCACACAAATCAAAGAAAGACAACATGAAAAGATCAGCTCAAAGAAACAATGCACGAATAGAAAGCCAACTACTACAGCCTGCCTCTACACATTCTTAACGCACACAAATCAAAGAAAGACAACATGAAAAGATCAGCTCAATGAAACAGTGCACGAGTCGAAAGCCAATTACTACAGCCTGCCTCTACACATTTTTAACGCACACAAATCAAAGATAGACAAAACGAAAAGAGTAGCTCAATAAAACAAAGCAATATATTATATTTGTGACACCTATATCGGCTAAGAATAAAATTCTTACACAAATCAAAGAGACAACATGACACTATCAGCTCAATAAAACAAAGGAACGACAGAAAGCCAACTACAACAGCTCTACACATTCTTAACGCACACAAATCAAAGATAGACAAAATGAAAAGATCAGCTCAATAAAACAAAGCAAGAGTAGGAAGCACATTACTATGACCATCACTTTTTTAACGTACAAATAATATTTTAAAACCGATTACATGATAAATATTAACGGGATATTATGTTTGTGAAGTCATTGCGCCTATACACCTATATCGGCTAAGAATAAGATCAAGACCGATCGTCTAAAAACATCTTTATTGCATTGAACATTGTTTATCGTAACAATAAATACATGATACAACTTCTTGTACCGATAAATATGGCCTACATTACTATAACAAGGCCCGTAATCAAAGACAGGCCGAATTCACTGCCGCACAGGCCGAGGTCACTGGCCGAGTTCACCAAAGCAGGCCGAGATCACTCAGGCCGAGATCCCGAAAGGCCGAGATCACTGTGAACCATTCTTTTTATACTATATATTAATGATTTAACAAAGGTTGTAACATGTGACATGAAGATTTTCGCGGATGATACAAAAATATATCACAAAACTTCAACGAGGCAAGATAAACCTACAGAAAGACATAGACAGATTACAAGACTGGGCTGAGAAGTGGCAGTTAAAATTTCACCCAGATAAATGCAAAGTTCTAAGAATTGGACATGGGCACCCAGAATTTACCTATACTTTGACAACAGAAACAGGTGCAAACCCTCTGGAGAGTAGCCATGTAGAGAAAGACCTAGGCATCCAAGTTGATGACCAATTAAAATTTACACAACAGGTACAGCAGGCAGTGTCAAAAACAAATAGATTGCTGGGTGTAATACGACGAACATATCAATACTTGGATCTTGGATAGGACAACCTTTCTTCATCTATATAAGGGACTAGTCCGTCCTACTTTGGAATACGGTGTGGTAGTCTGGTCTCCTCAGTATCAGCATGATATTGATGCTGTGGAGGCTGTCCAGAGAAGAGCTACTAGGATGGTCCCAGTACTGAGACATTTAGATTATGAATCTAGATTAAAGGCATTAAATTTACCAACATATCGTCGTTTACGAGGAGATATTATTGATGTGTATAAATATGGCATTTTTACCTTTTCGCACGATATGTTTAACCAATACTTATACGAAGGCACACGGGGTCATTCTCTAAAGTTGTTCAAGGACAGGAGTAAACGGGAATTAAGGAGGCATTTCTTTAGCCAGAGAGTCATTAATATATGGAATTCACTTCCGGACACCGTCGTCACTGCACCGTCAGTAAACACGCTTAAAAATCGACTAGACAAACACTGGCGAAACCAGGCAGTCAAATATGACTATAAAGCCAAACTAAGGCTAGCCAAGAGCGGTACATAGGCAGATTTTGCCTGAAGACCGAAGAGGATATGTATTGGATATGTATGTATGTATGTTGACAGTCGTTCATTGTCGTTGATATTGTTCACCTGTTTCTTGAGAATTGTCAAAGCAATTCTAAGTAGGTTTAAGCAGGCCCATTTGGCATTTCCCCCGGCGGCAGAAAATCGGGGTCCACAACAAACAGCCTTATATCCGAATTCGCGATATAACGTTGTTTTTCCCACTACACCGTGCTGTTTGTCCGTCACCATTTTGGAAATAAAATATTTCGAGAAAAAAATTACGAAAATAATGATTACTGTCCGCCTTAGCAGGGACAGAAAACCAAAATATCATGTCCGCTGTCCGCGTTCATCAGGTGTCCCCTCATCAGAGGGACCTTAACGTTGTAAAACAGTCCATACATTGAGAAAGTGTCCCGCCATAGCAGGTGTCTGCTCATCGGAGGGTCCGTTGAAGGCAGTTACTACTGTAGATCTGCCAGGGGTGAAGTGTAGAGGAACAGATCTACCAGGGGTGAAGTGTAGAGGAACAGATCTACCAGGGGTGGAGTGTAAAGGAACATATCTACCAGGGGGTGAATTGTAAAGGAACAGATCTACTAGGGGGTGAAGTGTAAAGGAACAGATTTACCAGGGGGTGAAGTGTAAAGTGTTTTGAGCATTCATAAAGACTGGATACAGCAGTGGCGAGCACTATACTGTATAAGAACTAACTTTTTCTTAACTGATCTTGTTGAACTGATCTTATTTGAGCTGACCTTGGTTGCTACTTGCACTACTGTGACTACAGTCAATCACCCCTTCACCCAGTGTCTGTCTGTCTGTTTGTCCACAGCTCCAGACCCTTTTCCTGCAGATAGCAGCCAACATTAAGGAGAAGTTTGAGGAAGATGCCAAGAACGCCCGGCTGCTCCGACCTCTTGTGTGAGCTCTCACTCTACTTCTATTCTCGTGCTTTCTTAATTGTTATTAAATGGATTATATTGTCAAGAACAGTGCACCAAGACCTAGTGTAACATCAATAGAATGATTATGTAGCGATTCTGAACAGGTCTAATATAGTTTTGACTTAAAAGAGCAATGATAAAAACATTTCAAAAAGATTGGTGCTGTATGTAGGACTAGAATAAAAGTATAAATGTATACACATAGGACATGGGAACATGGATGAAGAGTACTTAGTGGGGGATGCTGTACTAGGTAGAACCACACAAGAAAAGGACTTAGGAGTAATATTTAGTACTGACATGAAAGTTTCAGAGCAATGTCGGATTGCTGCTTCAAAAGGAAATCAAATTGTATGGCTAATTAGAACTATCACGTATAAGGAGAAACAGCTAATTGTACCCCTGTACAAAGCAATAGATAGACCACATTTGGAATATTGTATTCAATCATGGAAGCCGTATCGTTAAAAGGACATAGGCAAGCTAGAAAGAATACAACGAAGAGCAACTAAAATGATTCCAGAATTGAGAGACCTTAGTTACGAAAGCCGCTTATTACAATGTGGTTTGACAACACTAGAGACCAGGAGACTAAGAGGAGACCAAATAGAAGTGTTTAAAATAGTGAACGGCTATGAGAATGTTGATAGGAATATGTTCTTCAAACTTAAAGAAGGCAGTAGAACCAGAGGACACAAAACAGCATTAGTTAAGGAGCAGTGTAGGTTGGACATGAGAAAGTACTCTTTCTAACAGGGTGATAAATGAATGAAACAAACTGCCAAATGATTGTGTTAATGCTAGTAGTGTGAATATGTTTAAAAATAGAATTGACAGATATCTGATAAGGGCGGGCTCGCGATAAGCCAATGGCTTCCTTGTCCACTTGCCATCTGGAACTTGTTGTTTGGGATGGCAATCTCGTTAAATCTTGTTAAATCTAGTTGTGTGTTTTCCTAGAATGTGTCATGTCCGGTGATGGTGAAGGTCTTCTTCTTCTTCTTCTTCTTCTTCTTTCGTGTCCTTCACACACTTGCGGGCGCACGCCTTTGCTCGCTCAGTGACAGTGACGAGGTCTTCTGCGGTGCAGGCCTCATCCAGTAGTCGACAGCAGAGGAGGTGGGCCATCGTCTGCAGTTCCCCACAGTTGCAGTTCAAAGACTGGGTGTCATCAATGTATCCCCACCTCCTCATCGTACTTTTAACACGGCCAACGCCAGTGCGTAGGCGATTCAGAGAATGCCAACAGAGCCATGCTTGGTCAGACCCCGCTGGCTGGGATTCAGCCGCCAATAATCCCATTTTATTGGAGGCTGGTATATCAGCTATTTTGCTGTTCCACATCTGTATTCTAGTGATACTAGGAGACGAGTCGAGCGGTGTCACTGTGTGCATGAAGCTCTTCCGCGACTTCAGTCGGCTAGCAGCTGGCATATGGTTGAACAGTTGGTGTCTGGTATCTGTCGTTAGTCGTGATTGTTCCATGCGGCTGGCAACAGTTCTCCTGATTTGAGGGGAGCTATGCCGGCCAGCAAGTGTACGCTGTCAACGTTCGCCGGTTTGAGGCAGCCTGAGATGATTCGGCAGCAGTCATGTAGAGCAGGGTTCAACTTGCTTGCGTGTGTGGACCTTTCCCATATCGGACAGGCATACTCGGCAGCTGAGTAGCAGAGAGAGCGAGACAACTAGATCTTAAAATTGATGCTCTGCGCCCCCACGTCGAGTTGGCAAGTTTGCGGATGATGTTGTGTCTTGCGTTTACTTTCATCTTGGTTTTTTGTATGTGTGTCTTAAAGGAGAGAGTTCTATCGAGATGAACGCCCAGGTACACTGGTGTTGATGTGTTGTTGAGACGGGTCCCATTCCAAACAACGTTTAATTCTCGCTTAGCGTCTCTGTTCCTCAGGTGGAAAGCATACACCTGCGTCTTAGATGGGTTTGCGCGCAGTTGGTTGAGGTCGTAGTATGTGGACAAGATGCTTAGTGCAGACGTCAGATTTACTTCGATGTTATTGAAATCTTTTTCTTGCGATGCAATGCATAAGTCGTCCGCATATATGAAACTCTGTGTATCAGCGTGCACGGGCTGATCGTTGGTGTAGATGTTGAATAACATCGGTGCCAGTACATTTCCCTGTGGTAGTCCATTTTTCTGTCGTCGCCAACGGCTCTTTTTACCATTCAGCACCACGAAGAAACGTCGGCTTTCGAGCATTGTGCGTATCAGGTCGGTCAGATGGAGATCGCCAGTCATCTCCAGCACTTTGCTGAGGAGGCGTCGGTGGTTGACCGTGTCGTACGCAGCAGACAAGTCTACAAAGACAGCACCGGTGATCAGGCATTTCTCGTAATCATCTTCTATATGCTCTGTCAAGTTGAGTAGCTGGCTCGTACACGATTTTCCAGGGCGGAAACCGGCTTGTTCCGGGATGAGTTTCTCATCAACATGTGCCGCTAGTCTATTCAGTATGAGCCGCTCAAACAGCTTGTATGTGTGACAGAGCAGGTAAATCGGTCGGAAACTCTTCGCCTCAGATGGATCCTTCCCGGGCTTTAGTATTGCCACTACCTTAGCCTGTCGCCAGAGCTTTGGGATTTTCTTACTCGCAGTGCAGCTGTTGAAAAAACGTAGTAGCCAATCCCGTGCCTTTAGTCCTAGCTGTTTGATCAGCTCTGTTTGGATGTCGTCCAGGCCGGGTGCTTTGCCTTTCTTCAATGCAGTAATACCGACGTGAAAGCTCTCGTGAAACCCAGATCGTCTTGGTACCGCTGTCGGTTGATACGTACCTTCGGCTGTCTATTCGGTACTCTTCCGTTGGTTAGGAGTTGGTGTGCGACTTGGTTCGCAGTGGTGTTGTAGTGCTGTTTTGACTTGCGTGGGTCGTTGCAGAGTTTGCGAATTGTTGACCAAGCCTTCTTGCTATTATGTGTCATGTCCGTTGATTCGATCAGAGTCTGCCATGATTTACGACGCTCCTCTGAGATGGAGTTTATCAGCTCCTCCCCCAGTGTGATGGTGTTCTCTACGAAGGGATCTGATTCATATTTCTCTGTGTATTGTTTGTACGGTTCGTTGGTCTCAGTTGTCAGACCTGGGACGTAGTTCCTCCTACACCCACGGGGGATGTTCTTTCTAGCAACCTTTCGTAAGACTTTTACAAACTGGTCGTAGCTTTCGGCTGTGGCGGGGATGTTTTCCACTGCTACATCCAGCTGCTACGCAAACTGTTCCCAGTTTGCCTTTTTGAGGTTGAAACGTCGCTGAAATGGTACAGTTTGTACAGTGACCGCTGCATTCACTTGCACTCCAATGGGTCGGTGTTGGGAGCAAGGTACTGGATTCATCACAAACTTGTTACAGCAACTGGCGATTCGGTTGCTGGCAAAGATGAGGTCTGGGTTGTACCCTCGCCGCCATCGACCGCTGTTGAAGAAACTGGGAAGTTTTGGGTTGTGGATCAGGCTTACAGCGTAGATCTCAGCCCAGTCTTCTACCAGTTCGCCGTCAGTGTTCGTTGTGGCATAGCCCCACAGCGAACTGTGGCTGTTAAAATCTCCGATGATCACCTGTGGTTGGTTTCCTACCACAGTCGGTGGTTGATCAAATGAGAACAGTTCGCCGAGTGGTTTGTAGACTGACGTCACAGAGATACCGCTGAGATCTACTCTCAAAATCTCGATGTTGTTGACGTACGTTAGTGATGTGGCATTGACGATGGTGCCTGACTTGACAAATATGGCACTGCCATATTGTGCGTTGGGCCTCTCAATGGCTAACTCCATTCCTGGAATGTTAGGCCGGATGTCATCTGGCCCACGATGTGTCTCCTGTTTGCATAGAACAGCACACTCGTGATGAAGGTGATGATTAAGGTGATGATGAAGATGAAGGTGATGATGAAGGGCTAATGTTGTTATAATATATAGAAATACCTAATGTTCTTGTGACATAATGTTTTGGTCATTTAGAAAGACACATGTTGTAAAGACGATGATTATTGCTCATGGGATAAGAAATTAGTTTTATTTAACAAGATTTGCCATCCAAGCCAAAGGCCCAGATGGCAAGTGGACAAGGACGCCATTGGCTTATCAAGAGTCCAACAGTGTTCATCTACGTGTAACCCGCCTTCATGAAACATGTGCCAACCCTGTTTTTAAACTTCCTGATATCCAATCTAAACTGATCCTTTACTAATTTTACCTCATGTCCTCTAGTTCTGCTATCTTTCATGAGAGAAAAAAACATATCAATATTTTCATATCCATTCAATATCTTAAAAACTTCAGTCTGATCTCCTCTTAACCTCCTTATCTCTAGAGTTGTTAAACCACATTCTTTCAGGCGTTCTTCATAACTAAGGTCTCTAAGTTCTGGAATCATTTTAGTTGCTCTCCTTTGTTGTATGCGTTCAAGCGTATCTATATCCTTCTTACGATATGATCTCCATGCTTGTATACAGTATTCTAAATGAGGTCTAACTATTGCTTTATAAAGTGGTATAATTAACTTTTTTCCCTTGTATGTTATGTTTCATCTAATCAATCCAAGAATTTGATTCCCCTTTGAAGCTGCAATACCACACTGCTCTGAAATTTTCATATCAGCGCTTATTGTAACTCCTAAGTCCTTTTCTTTTACAGTAGTACCCACAACAGTATCTCCCATTTTATAGTTTACATTCAAGTTCCCATGTCCTGTATGTAGGCATTTACATTTCCCAAAATTGAACGACATCTGCCATTTCTCAGACCTTTCTAAACACTTTTGTGTCATCCACAAATTTCAGTACGTTACTTGTTACATTATTGTTTGCCAAGTCATTGATATATATTAAGAATAATAAAGGTCCTAATACTGATCCTTGTGGTACCCCACTCAAAACTGATTTCTAGTTTGAAACTTCTCCATCTTGTCTTGTCAGTCTTCTGTCAGTCAGCCGTTGTTCTATCCAGTTAATTATGCCATCCCTGATACCATGGGCTTTTAACTGATATAGTAATCTTTGATGTCTCACTTTGTCAAAACTTTCTGAAAATCTAAGTAGATAATATCTACTGGCGATCCCTTCTCTATCCACTTAGTGATTTCTTCCAAAAAACGACATATTTGTTAAGCATAACCTCGCTTTTAGGAATCCATGTTGATATGAATTTAATATATATGCATAACAAGGAATTCCACTATATGGTGTTTAATTAACGTTTCTAATAATTTACAAATCACTGACGTTAAACTCACTGGTCTGTAATTCTCTTACTTATTTCTCGAGCCCTTTTTAAATAACGGTATGTTTGCTTCTTTCTATTCAAAAGGAACAAGTCCCTCTTTTAATGACAACACAAGTGGTATACTGATTTGTTCTACTGTTTCCATTAGTAGTTTTGGAGGAATTCCATCCACTCCTGGTGATTTGTTATCCTTCATTGCCTTTATTTTCTTAGCTACAATTTCTGGAGTTGCAATTAATGGTCCTAAATACTCAGATTTAGCCTCACATTTAGCATTTGGAATGGGTAATGAACTAATATCCTCTCTGGTAAACACTGAACTGAAGTAACCATTGAGGTCTTCCGCCATTAAAAACCCCTTTGGTATTATATTTCCAGCACTATTTTCTAGAAGTCCGACCTGGTACATTTTGTTTACTCCTTACTCCTCCATGCATAAAAACTCTTGTTTTCATTTGTTTTGTTACATGCTAGTTTTTGCTCATAGCTTCTTTTAGATTGTCTAATTTCAGTTGTAGCTGCATTAAGTGCCTCATTGTAATTTGCATAGTTTTCATTCTTTCTGGTGTGCCTATAAACCCTCCACATAGTTTACTCAACACTATTTTTTTGATAGCTTCTTTTGTGTCTTCAGAGGTATAATTAACTTTTTTCTTGTATATTATGTTTCTCCTAATCAACCCAAGCATTTAATTACTGTTTGAAGCTGCAATACCACACTGCTCTGAAACTTTCATATCAGTGCTTATTGTAACTCCAAAGTCCTTTTCTTTTACAGTAGTACCCAGAACAGTATCTCCCATTTTATAGTTTACATTCAAGTTCCTATGTCCTGTATGTAGGCATTTACATTTCCCAAAATTGAACAACATCTGCCATTTCTCAGACCATTTCACTAATCTGTCTAGATCGTTTTGTAAATGTTGTTTATCACCATCAGTATTAAACTTTCTAAACAGTTTTGTGTCATCCGCAAATTTCAGTACGTTACTTGTTATACTGTCGTCCAAGTCATTGATATAAATTAAGAATAATATAGGTCCTAATACTGATCCTTGAGGTACCCCACTCAAAACCGATTTCCAATTTTAAACTTCTCCATCTACTACAACTCGTTGTCTTCTGTCAGTCAGCCATTGTTCTATCCAGTCAGTTATGCTATCCCCGATACCATGGGCTTTTAATTTAAGTAGTATTCTTTTATGTGGCACTTTGTCAAAAGCTTTCTGAAAATCTAAGGAGATAATATCTACTGGCGATCCCACATCTATCTTAGTGATTTCTTCCAAAAAACATAACATATTTGTTAAGCATAACCTCGCTTTAAGGAATCCATGTTGAGATGAATTTAATAATTTATGCTTAATGAGGAAGTCCACCATATGGTCTTTAATTAACCTTTCTAATAATTTACAAATCACTGACGTTAAACTCACTGGTCTGTAATTCTCTGACTTATTTCTCGAACCCTTTTTAAATAATGGTATGATGTTTGCTTCTTTCCATTCAAATGGAACAACTCCCTCTTTTAATGACAAGTTGAATACTCTTGCAAGTGGTGTACTGATTTGTTCTACTGTTTCCATTAGTAATTTTGGAGGAATCCCATCCACTCCCGGTGATTTGTTATACTTCATTGCCTTTATCTTCTTAGCTACCAATTCTGGAGTTACAACTAACGGACCTAAATAGTCAGATTCAGCCCCCTGAAATTTAGCATCAGCAACTGGTAATGAACTGATATCTTCTTTGGTAAACACTGAACTGAAGTAACCATTTAGGTCTTCTGCCATTAAAAACCCCTGTGATATTATATTTCCAGCTCTGTCTTCTAGAGGTCCAACCTTGTCTTGTACGTTTTGTTTACTCCTGACATATGCATACAAACTCTTGCTGTCATTTTTTATGTTACATGCTAGTTTTTGATCATAGCTTCTTTTAGATTATCTGATTTCAGTTGTAGCTGCATTAAGTGCCTCTTTGTATTTTGCATAGTCTTCGTCCTTTCTGGTACGCCTATAAACCCTCCACATAGTTTGTTTTAGCATTATTTTTCTAATAGCCTCTTTTGACAAGTGTTTCTTTCTACACCGTTTTCCTTGTTTTTGGAAGGGAACAAATTTATCGATGATACTCTCAATTTCATATTTTAGAATATTCCAACATTCAATTGCGGTCTTATTCATCAGCATGTTATTCCAATCTAGCTTTGCTAAGTATTTTCTCATATCTTTGTAGTTACCTTTGTGGAAGTTTCTCTTGTACGTTTTCTTATTTTTACTTTCTGATTTCACATTGATGTCAAAATGTATTTGATTATGGTCACTATTACCCAATGGTTCAAATATTTTTACATTGTCCACTAATTCTATCCGCAGTTCTTTCGTCTTGTCGTAGTTCAGCGCCATTTTGTTGCTCGCTGTCCATTGCCCGACTTCGTCTGTTGCTACTTGGAGTGAGCTGTCCATTCCGGAGGATGAAGAAGCTTCCCATATTGTGCAATCGTCGACATATTTTATATGTTCGCATACTGTTTGCAGATCATTAATATGGTGTAGGAAGCCGATTGGTTCAAATATTGTGCCTTGTGGGACACCTGCATTGACAGTGGTGTACTCCGATTTCACACTCCCGATCTTTACCCTCTGTTTGCGTTGACACAGGAAGAATGTCAGCCATTTGGTGATAAAAGTTGGAAGTCCGAGTGATGCACATTTCGTCATTAAAATGTGATGATCGACTCGGTCAAACGCCTTACTGAAATCAACGAGAAGTATTCGTACTATGGTTCCAGGGGTCTCGACCGCGTATTTCCACTTGTGAACAAGCTCGACCAGTGCATGTAAAGTTGATGTTCCTTTGATTGATCCATATAGCTGAGGATCAATCTGGTCCATGGTAATGTCCGTTATCCACGTGCACATGAATTTCTCCAAGCATTTCGATAAAACTGGCGTAAGAGATATTGGGCACAGGTCTTTCTCAATTAGCGCTGGTGGTCGAATTTTAGGCACTGGTCGAACGTCAGCGCATTTCCACAGGGCAGGCACGGTTCCTTCCCGTAGGCTGCTGTTGAATATCGTGCAGACGGGAGGAGCGAGGATGGCGGCGTAGTCGTGTAAGATCCAGTTGGGTATCTCGTCCAGGCCGGTTGCTTTGTGTGTTTTAATTCGTGATAGTGATATGGTTACTTTATCGACGTTGATGATGTAGGCAGCTGGAACCGTCGTGTCGGCTCCCGGAGGTAAGAACTCATCAACGGGTAAGAGTGGTGGGAAGTCTTTGGTCACAAACTCAAAGAAGTTACTTATTTCGTTTGCTAGAATACTGAAGTTTCCTGAACAGTGTATGTTAGCAAGACCTTGTAGATTGTCACAGTTGACCTTTACCCCTACAAGTTCTTTCACGCTATTCCACCATCGTTTCGGATGTTCGTTCTCAAGTGATTTGATTTTTCTTTGGTAATACTTTCGTTGCAAGGACTTTCTGGCACGATTAACTTTATTTCTGTAATGCCTGTACAATGGTTGGTTCCCAGAAAGAAGCGCGATCTGGCAGCGACGTATTAGATAGCGGAAATTGTCATCTATCCAAGGTCTGTCGCTGGAACATCTTCTGATTTTTTGTTCAGGGAGATGCGTGTCGAGTAAAGTTCTGATTGTAGAATTGAAAAGCTGCAGTTGTTGTTCGCAGCTTGGCAGGTGGAATAAGGTTGTCCACGAGATGAGGTTGAGCGCTGCTGCAAAACGGGCTCGATCATCAGGCCTTCAAATGCGCGAAGACGTCTTTGAAACGACTGGTTCTGTATATTTTGTGGACGTTGATGGAGTGCATATTACCACCATGTGATCCGATAGGCCAATCGGTGCTGGTATAAATCCATTAGGTTGGTATAGATTTTGTCCAGTGTCGCAGTTCCTCGTGTTGGTATGTCAACAATTTGTTTTAGGTTGTGATTTCTTTTCAAGTGAGAATCTCTCAACTTGTTAAGATCACCCATTATGATGACGCCAGTATATGGATGGTGATGGCGTACATAGTCAACAGATTGGTCAATGTGGTTTAGCAATGTCCAATCGTCTGCCCCGGGAGGGTGGTACACTGTGCAGATTGTTATCTGCGGGTGGTTTCGAGGCATCTATGGTGGACGTATCGTCATCTACATAGTTGCAAGTTCTGGTTGGTTTAGTTCTGTCCATTGCATAGTCGGGATTGTATCTCGTACATAGCAAACAACCCCGCCATGTTGACGGCCATCTTGCCTGTCCCTCCTGTAGAGGTAGAAACCGGGTAACGAGAGCAGCCGTCTGGTATTCTGCTGGTACACCATATCTCAGTGACTGCTTTTGCACCAAACAGCTTCATCGGAATCTGCGTTCCTTTGTAATTTTATTTCATAAGCCTGAATAGATTCTTTAACATATAAAATAAATATAAAAAATATAAAAAAAAAAAATAATATGAAAAAAACTCCCCCTCCCCTTCTTCCTTTTCAATCTCGTAAACATTTAGTATACTGTCAGTCCTAATTCAGCATCTGTTATGTCTATGTTGGCCCATGATTCGGTTATACTAATTATGTGAGGGTCAATATCTTCTACCATAATGTTTAAATCGTTTTTGTTATATGCTCCTTGCATTTAAACACACACATTTATTTTGTTATTGGTTTGTCTGTACTACTGGCCTCTTATTCTGCTTGAGGCATCTCTAAGTAACCCCCCTGCACTTCTAGTTTAAACAATGTTTACTTCCAAAAATATTTGTTACGCTATCCATTCCACTAGCTATTGCTGCTGAGAGTTCATCCGCAAATACTGCTGCCCCCTTTCCACTTAGATGAAGCCCATCCTTCATATACATATCAGCCTTCCTAACAAAGCTTCCCCACAAATCCACAAATCCGACTTCCTCTTCCCTACATAGCTTATGGACTAGCATGTTAATTGCTATCCCCCAGCAATTTCAATATCTCTTACCCTTCCTTCCTATTACTGATAAAATCCCTGACACTATTACCTGCTCAACCCATGTCTGCTTTAGTGCTCTGACCAACTGCCTGTATTTCCTAACTATGGCATTTGTACCCTCCATCTCTACATTATTTGTCCCTACATGTACTACAGATCCACCCTTGCCCGAACCCACAATGTTTTCTACTCTCTCAGTTATCGCCTCTATTTTGGCCCCAGGCAAGCAAACCACCACATCATCTCCCTTGTTTAAGACTCTGTCAGTCTTCCTAACTATCGAGTCCCCCACAAACACCCTTGCTCTGTTCCTCACCCCCCCATCACTGCCTCAGAATAGCTCTTCCATTGTGTCCCTTCCATCACATTCTGTCCAGCAGCCTTGTCACCTGGCAGACTGTTATCAGTCTCTCTCACCTATCAACCTGTCACCTTTCCCTCCCCTCTCCTTCGCTCCAATTGTCTTCCCTCCCATTTCTATTCTTCCTGTCTCCTTTTGTCTTGTCTCCTTACGTCCCGTCTCCTTACGCCTCCTGTTTCCCTGCGACCTGTCACCTTACCTCCTCTCAGCCTCCTCCCAGGATTAGGTGAGCTCTCCCTAGCATCTCTCTCATCATCTTCCCCCAATTTATCATCTACTATCCCACCATTGAAATCAGTGGACAACCCACCTGTTCCCTTCCCACCATTGCCACAGCAAGTAGGACTTCTCACACCCGGACTTGACGATGTCCCCCAGTTGCTGCAATTGCCACATATTAAATGCCTGGTGGCCTTTACCTGCCGTTTGCATGGCGCCATCACAGAGTGTAGTCTCAATTTTATTGCTATGTTAGCCTTGAATAAGGCTGTTTTTGTTTTCAAAAGAACACTTTAGGCAGGGTTATTTAGGATTGAATTTAATATTGATAATGATATATATTTGCTAACTATGTCTTTTCTCCTAAGCATGCATGAACCAAAAATATGCCTGCCACCTAGCGAATACGGAGAACACTGAACAGTGAACTCTGTGTATACCAACAACTGTGTTAACAGTGACCACAATCAAATACATTTTGACATCAATCTAAAATCAGAAATAAAAAATAAAAAAACGTATAGAAGAAACTTCCACAAAGGTAGCTATAAAGATATGAGAAAATACTTTGCAAAGCTAGATTGGAATAACATGCTGATGAATAAGACCGCAATTGAATGTTAGAATATTCTAAAATATGAAATTGGGAGTATCATTGATAAATTTGTTCCCTTGAAAAAACAAGGAAAACGGTCTAGAAAGAAACACTTGTCAAAAGAAGCTATTAGAAAAATAGTGTTTAAGCAAACTATGTGGAGGGTTTATAGGCGTACCAGAAAGGATGAAGACTATGCAAATTACAAAGAGGCACTTAACCTAGCTACAATGGAAATTAGAAAATCTAAAAGAACCATTGAACAAAATTTGCAGGTAATATAAAAAATGACAGCAAGAGTTTCTATGCTTATGTAAGGAGTAAACAGAAAGTTTGAGATCAGGTCGGACCACTGGAAAACAACAGGGGAAACATAATTTCAGACGAGTTTCAAATGGCAGAGATCCTGAATGAGTATTTCAGCTCAGTTTTTACCACAGAAGATATCAATTCACTTCCAGTTCCATTTACTAAATTTGAGGGCAATACATCAGAACATTTAGGGCAGTTATTTGTAACTCCTGAAATGATAGCAAACAAAATTAAGAAGATGAATGAAAATAAATAACCTGGAGTTGATGGGATACCACCAAAACTGTTTAAGGAAATTGTTGTGCAAATTAGTACACCACTTGCAAAAGTGTTTAACTTGTCACTAGAAGAGATTCCTTCAGAATGGAAAGAGGCAAACATTACGCAGCTATTTAAGAAGGGATCGAGGAACAAGCCAGAAAATTACAGACCAGTGAGTTTAACATCAGTTGTACGTAAATTACTCGAAACATTAATTAGAGACCACATGGTGGAATTCCTTGTAAAACATAAATTAATAAATACATCTCAACATGGGTTCCTAAAAGCAAGGTCATGTCTAACTAATTTCTTATGTTTTTTTTTTGAAGAAATTACAAAGTGGGTACATGACGGGTCACCAGTGGATGTTGTCTGCTTTTTAGAAAGCTCTCGATAAAGTGCCACATCAAAGATTGTTACTTAAACTAAAAGCCCATGGCATAGGTAATGATGTAATCAACTGTATAGAAAAGTGGCTTACACACAGAAGACAGAAGAGTAATAGTAGATGGTGAGATTTCAAAGTGGAAATCTGTTTTGAGTGGGGTACCACAGGGATCAGTATTATGCCCTATACTGTTTTTAATATATATATAAATGATTTGGAGGATGACATATCTAGCAAAGTACTCAAATTTGCAGATGACACAAAAGTATTCAGAAAGGTTACTAATGATACAGATAAACAAAGTTTACAGGATGGCCTAGATAAATTAGTTAAATGGTCAGAAAAATGGCAGATGTTATTCAATTTTGGGAAGTATAAATGTATACACATAGGACATGGAAACATGGATGAAGAATATAAAATGGGGGATGCTGTACTAGGTAGAACCACACAAGAAAAGGACTTAGGAGTAACATTTAGTGCTGACATGAAAGTTTCAGAGCAATGTGGGATTGCTGCTTCTAAAGGAAATAAAATTCTAGGGCTAATTAGGAGAACTATCATGTATAAGGAGAAACAGCTAATTGTACCCCTGCACAAAGCAATAGTTAGACCACATTTGGAATATTGTATTCAAGCATGGAGGCCATATCGTAAAAAGGACATAGACAAGCTAGAAAGAATACAACGAAGAGCAACTAAAATGATTCCAGAATTGAGAGACCTTAGTTACAAAAGTCACTTATAACTATGTGGTTTGACAACACTAGAGACCAGAAGACTAAGAGGAGACTAAATAGAAGTGTCTAAAGTAGTGAATGGTTATGAGGATGTTGACAGGAATACTGCCAAATGATTGTGTTAATGCTAGTAGTGTGAATATGTTTAAAAATAGAATTGACAGATATTTTATAAGGGCGGGCTACACATAGATGAGAATATTGTTGGACTCTCGATAAGCCAATGGCTTCCTTGTCCACTTGCCATCTGGAACTTGTTGTTTGGGATGGCAATCTTGTTAAATCTTGTTAAACTTTTTATCGAAAACGTTTACTACAACTATGTCAGATTATGTATGTAAGTAATTATGTATGTAATTTATGTAAATTTATAATTTTTTCTCATATATATGCAACAATGTAAATGATAGTTTGATACACCAGTTTAATTCATGACCTGTAAACAAACTCCCTTTATCACTCGCTGAATATATGTTTATAAGAGTCCGGGAAAAATACTGCCTCTGTTAACAAAAACGGTTTCTTAATATATGTCTATAAGAAGTTTGTGTATGATATATGTGTAATAGTAATACTTATTCTAACCAATATTCCACTCATTCTGACTATTCACTATGCTATCTCAATTTTCGAATGGTAAACAACCCTATTATTTCACTCTCTGATTTCCCTGCAGGAGTCCGGAACTAACTTATCCTAAAATACTGCCTCTGACTAATTAATAACAAAAACTGTTTCCTAATATATGTCTACAGTACGTTTATTTATAATATATATGCAATAGTAATGCTTATTCTAGTCGATATTCTACCATTTTCTGTCAATTCTCTGCACCAAAATCAAATCGCTGCTGCTCCAAGATGTTCCCGCTGCTGATGTGCCAGAGGTAAGGTGTTTATGCTACTGAAGCAATCCTTTTAAAGCTGCGTGTAACATTAAGATAGAATTATTGCTTAAACAAGATAATTTGCATTGAAAGACAACTTGGGTGTCTGCTTATAGCCTGACAGGACGGATGATAGGAGACCTCGTCCTAATCAACCTCAACGGTAGTCAACTAGACAGAGCCTGGTGAGTGTTATGGGGACTTAGAACTTAGTTAGGGGGATGAACCTCAACAGGAGTCAACTAGACAGGGCCTGGTGGGTATTAGAGGGACTTAGATCTTAGTTAGGGGATCAACCTCAACAGGGGTCAACAAGATGGCCTGGTGGGTGTTAGGGGGACTTAGAACTTGGTAAGGGGGATCAACCTCAACAGGGGTCAACTAGACAGCCTGGTGGGTGTTAGGGGGACTTAGAACTTAGTTAGGGGGACTTAGAACTTAGTTAGGGGGATCAACCTCAACAGGGGTCAACTAGACAGGGCCTGGTGGGTATTAGGGGACTTGGAACTTAGTTAGGGGGATCAACCTCAACGGGGGTCAACTGGACATAGCCTAGTGGGTGTTAGGGGGACTTAGAGCTTAGTCAGAGGGATCAACCTCAACAGGGGTCAACTGGACAGTGCTGGTAGGTGGCCTTGCCAAACTTAATGTATGATCTAGAAATGGCAGAATAAACCAAATTTTATTTAAACATTCTGTAAAAATAATTGTATTGTGCAGGCCTGGGGTCTATTACATTGCAAAGTAATATATTACTATTACTTAATTTCCTTTCTATTACTTATTACATGTTTAATATATTACTATTACATGTCAAGCTATTACTATTACATTTTCCATCGGAGCTATTTTCTTTCAATTAGACATTTTACATACGTAATCACATACATAGATTCAAATTAACTGATGGGTGTATTGTCGATAGTAAGTGCACATTTTATGAAAACCTAACAACAAATACTTAGATGACAGTTTATACTTTATTTTTGAGGCAAAACAACTGTTTACTTTAGTTTCAATTGATCGTTGTTAACACAAAATCTCTTGCATACAACAATACTGAGATGTGGCAAGACGGATTCTGCAAGATGTCCTGTCTGTGGACTCTCGCTACTCAATCTCTATGTGTTTTATATCACATCACATATCTAACATGAGAACAAGATCGCTTTACTTTAAAAGATGGCTGTTGCATTTAACTGACATGAGGTTCTGGAAAACTGCATCACTGAAACAACATCGATCTGGGTAATAGATCTTGCTGGCAATTAAAATTACAATTAACTCATAAACTTCCCAATTCAATTAACCTCACACAATTCCAGTCGGATGTAGAAGTTTCATATATTCATTGGAGTAAAACAGAAAAGCAATGTCACTGTCATATAGCACAGTCTGATTATCCCATAGTAGACCCTTACTGCTCGGCTTCCGCTTGGTGGACAGTTACGGTAACACTTTTGGTCAATAGTGTGCAAGCTAGCTACCAACTGAGAAAAACTCAGAAAAGTTGGTTTAAGCCCCTGGATTTTCTTCAAACATTACCCAGCATGCCAGGCTGTCAACTAGATTTAACAAGATTTGCCATCCAAGCGAAAGGCCCAGACGGCAAGTGGACAAGGAAGCCATTGGCTTATCGAGAGTCCAACAATGTTCATCTACTTATAACCCGCCCTCCTGAGATATGTGTCAACCTTGTTTTTAAATATATTCACACTGCTAGCAGTTACACAATCTGTAGACAATTTGTTCCATTCATTTATTGTCCTCTGTGAGAACGAGTGCTTCCTGATGTCTAATCTACATTGATCCTTTACTAATTTTACCTCATGTCCTCTAGTTCTGCTATCCTTCTTGAGTGAGAAAAACATATTTCTATCAATATTTTCATACCCATTCAATATCTTAAAAACTTCAATCTGATCTCCTCTTAACCTCCTTGTCTCTAGAGTTGTTAAACCACATTCTTTCAGGCGTTCTTCATAACTAAGGTCTCTAAGTTCTGGAATCATTTTAGTTGCTCTCCTTTGTTGTATGCGTTCAAGCGTATCTATATCCTTCTTACGATATGATCTCCATGCTTGTATACAGTATTCTAAATGAGGTCTAACTATTGCTTTATAAAGTGGTATAATTAACTTTTTTCCATTGTATGTTATGTTTCATCTAATCAATCCAAGAATTTGATTATGAAGAACGCCTGAAAGAATGTGGTTTAACAACTCTAGAGACAAGGAGGTTAAGAGGAGATCAGATTGAAGTTTTTAAGATATTGAATGGGTATGAAAATATTGATAGAAATATGTTTTTCTCACTCAAGAAGGATAGCAGAACTAGAGGACATGAGGTGGGTGTTAGGGGGACTTAGAACTTAGTTAGGGGGACTTAGAACTTAGTTAGGGGGATCAACCTCAACAGGGGTCAATTAGACAGGGCCTGGTGGGTATTAGGGGACTTGGAACTTAGTTAGGGGGATCAACCTCAACGGGGGTCAACTGGACATAGCCTAGTGGGTGTTAGGGGGACTTAGAGCTTAGTCAGAGGGATCAACCTCAACAGGGGTCAACTGGACAGTGCTGGTAGGTGGCCTTGCCAAACTTAATGTATGATCTAGAAATGGCAGAATAAACCAAATTTTATTTAAACATTCTGTAAAAATGATTGTATTGTGCAGGCCTGGGGTCTATTACATTGCAAAGTAATATATTACTATTACTTAATTTCCTTTCTATTACTTATTACATGTTTAATATATTACTATTACATGTCAAGCTATTACTATTACATTTTCCATCGGAGCTATTTTCTTTCAATTAGACATTTTACATACGTAATCACATACATAGATTCAAATTAACTGATGGGTGTATTGTCGATAGTAAGTGCACATTTTATGAAAACCTAACAACAAATACTTAGATGACAGTTTATACTTTATTTTTGAGGCAAAACAACTGTTTACTTTAGTTTCAATTGATCGTTGTTAACACAAAATCTCTTGCATACAACAATACTGAGATGTGGCAAGACGGATTCTGCAAGATGTCCTGTCTGTGGACTCTCGCTACTCAATCTCTATGTGTTTTATATCACATCACATATCTAACATGAGAACAAGATCGCTTTACTTTAAAAGATGGCTGTTGCATTTAACTGACATGAGGTTCTGGAAAACTGCATCACTGAAACAACATCGATCTGGGTAATAGATCTTGCTGGCAATTAAAATTACAATTAACTCATAAACTTCCCAATTAAATTAACCTCACACAATTCCAGTCGGATGTAGAAGTTTCATATATTCATTGGAGTAAAACAGAAAAGCAATGTCACTGTTATATAGCACAGTCTGATTATCCCATAGTAGACCCTTACTGCTCGGCTTCCGCTTGGTGGACAGTTACGGTAACACTTTTGGTCAATAGTGTGCAAGCTAGCTACCAACTGAGAAAAACTCAGAAAAGTTGGTTTAAGCCCCTGGATTTTCTTCAAACATTACCCAGCATGCCAGGCTGTCAACTAGATTTAACAAGATTTGCCATCCAAGCGAAAGGCCCAGACGGCAAGTGGACAAGGAAGCCATTGGCTTATAGAGAGTCCAACAATGTTCATCTACTTATAACCCGCCCTCCTGAGATATGTGTCAACCTTGTTTTTAAATATATTCACACTGCTAGCAGTTACACAATCTGTAGACAATTTGTTCCATTCATTTATTGTCCTCTGTGAGAACGAGTGCTTCCTGATGTCCAATCTACATTGATCCTTTACTAATTTTACCTCATGTCCTCTAGTTCTGCTATCCTTCTTGAGTGAGAAAAACATATTTCTATCAATATTTTCATACCCATTCAATATCTTAAAAACTTCAATCTGATCTCCTCTTAACCTCCTTGTCTCTAGAGTTGTTAAACCACATTCTTTCAGGCGTTCTTCATAACTAAGGTCTCTAAGTTCTGGAATCATTTTAGTTGCTCTCCTTTGTTGTATGCGTTCAAGCGTATCTATATCCTTCTTACGATATGATCTCCATGCTTGTATACAGTATTCTAAATGAGGTCTAACTATTGCTTTATAAAGTGGTATAATTAACTTTTTTCCATTGTATGTTATGTTTCATCTAATCAATCCAAGAATTTGATTCCCCTTTGAAGCTGCAATACCACACTGCTCTGAAATTTTCATATCAGCGCTTATTGTAACTCCTAAGTCCTTTTCTTTTACAGTAGTACCCAGAACAGTATCTCCCATTTTATAGTTTACATTCAAGTTCCCATGTCCTGTATGTAGGCATTTACATTTCTCAAAATTGAACAGCATCTGCCATTTCTCAGACCATTTCACTAATCTGTCTAGATCGTTTTGTAAATGTTGTTTATCACCATCAGTATTAACCTTTCTAAACAGTTTTGTGTTATCCGCAAATTTCAGTACGTTACTTGTTATACTGTCGTCCAAGTCATTGATATATATTAAGAATAATATAGGTCCTAATACTGATCCTTGAGGTACCCCACTCAAAACCGATTTCCAATTTTAAACTTCTCCATCTACTACAACTCGTTGTCTTCTGTCAGTCAGCCATTGTTCTGTCCAGTCAGTTATGCTATCCCCGATACCATGGGCTTTTAATTTAAGTAGTAATCTTTGATGTGGCACTTTGTCAAAAGCTTTCTGAAAATCTAAGTAGATAATATCTACTGGCAATCCCTCATCTATCCACTTAGTGATTTCTTCCAAAAAGCATAACATATTTGTTAAGCATGACCTCGCTTTAAGGAATCCATGTTGAGATGAATTTAATAATTTATGCTTAATGAGGAAGTCCACCATATGGTCTTTAATTAACCTTTCTAATAATTTACAAATCACTGACGTTAAACTCACTGGTCTGTAATTCTCTGACTTATTTCTCGAACCCTTTTTAAATAATGGTATGATGTTTGCTTCTTTCCATTTAAACAGAACAACTCCCTCTTTTAATGACAAGTTGAATACTCTTGCAAGTGGTATACTGATTTGTTCTACTGTTTCCATTAGTAATTTTGGAGGAATCCCACCCACTCCCGGTGATTTGTTATCCTTCATTGCCTTTATTTTCTTAGCTACCAATTCTGGAGTTACAACTAACGGACCTAAATAGTCAGATTTAGCCTCCTGAAATTTAGCATCAGCAACTGGTAATGAACTAATATCTTCTTTGGTAAACACTGAACTGAAGTAACCATTTTGGTCTTCCGCCATTAAAAACCCCTGTGATACTGTATTTCCAGCACTGTCTTCTAGAGGTCCAACCTTGTCTTGTACGTTTTGTTTACTCCTGACATATGCATAAAAACTCTTGCTGTAATTTTTTTATGTTACATGCTAGTTTTTGCTCATAGTTTCTTTTAGATTGTCTGATTTCAGTTGTAGCTGCATTAAGTGCCTCTTTGTAATTTGCATAGTCTTCTTCCTTTCTGGTACGCCTATAAACCCTCCACATAGTTTGTTTTAACACTATTTTTTTAATAGCCTCTTTTGACAAGTGTTTCTTTCTACACCGTTTTCCTTGTTTTTGGAAGGGAACAAATTTATCGATGATACTCTCAATTTCATATTTTAGAATATTCCAACATTCAATTGCAGTCTTATTCATCAGCATGTTATTCCAATCTAGCTTTGCTAAGTATTTTCTCATATCTTTGTAGTTACCTTTGTGGAAGTTTCTCTTGTACGTTTTCTTATTTTTACTTTCTGATTTTACATTGATGTCAAAATGTATTTGATTATGGTCACTGTTACCCAATGGTTCAAATATTTTTACATTGTCCACTAATTCTTTTTGTGATGACAAAACTATATCTAATACATATTATCCCCTGGTTGGTTCTAACACGTTATGAGTAAGAAAGCTATCCTGGATTAAAAATAGAAATTGTTGGGCCTCAATCCCTGTGCTCTCTAGAGAATTCCATTGTATGTGTCCATGGTTAAAATCTCCCATTATGATACATTCCCCTTTACTAACTTCCTTTATAGCGTTTTTATTTTTGTGTTGTCCTCTTCGTTTATGTTTGGACTTCGGTAAACTAATCCAACAGTTAATTTTTTATTTCCTGAAACAATTTTGCACCAAACAGCTTCATCGCAATCTGCTTCCCTTTCTAGTTTTATTTCATAAGCCTGAATAGATTCTTTAACATATAAAATAACTCCCCCGCCCCTTCTTCCTATTCGATCTTTCCTAAGCATTATGTATCCTGTCAATCCTAATTCAGCATCTGTTATATCTGTGTTGGCCCATGATTCAGTTATACCAATTATGTGAGGGTCAATATCTTCTACCATAATGTTTAATTCGTTTTTCTTATTTACTATGCTCCTTGCATTTAAACATACGCATCTATAACCTTTTTCAGAAATGTTTTTCGGATGATTTAATATTGGTTTATCTGTGCTAGTGGACTCTTGTTCTGCTTGAGACACCTCTAGGTAACCTCCTGCACTTCTAGTTTAAACAATGTTTACTTCCAAAAATATTTGTCATTGTACCCATGCCACTATCTACTGCTGCTGAAAGTTTGTCTGCGAATACTGCTGCCCCCTTTCCACTTAGATGAAGCCCATGTACATATCAGCTCTCCCAACAAAACTTCCCCATAAATCCACAAATCCAACTTCCTTTTCCCTACATAGCTTCTGGACTAACATGTTAATTGCCATCCCCCGACAATTTCGATATTTGTGACCCCTCCTGCCCATTACTGGTAAAATCCCTGACAGCATTACCTGCTCAACCCGCGTCTGTTTTAGTGTTCTGACCAACTGCCTATATTTCCTAACTATGGCAATTGTACCTTCCCTGTCTACGTTATTTGTCGCTACGTGTACTAAAACAGATCCACCCTTACCCGAACCTACGATGTTTTTTACCCTCTCAGTTATCCAGGCAAGCAGACCACCACATCATCTCCCTTGTTTAAGACTCTGTCGGTCTTCCTAACTATCGAATCCCCCACAAGCACCCTCGCTCTCTTCCTCACCCCCTCTATCACTGCTGCAGAATAGCTCTTCCGTTCGATCCCTTCCATCACATTCTGTCCTGACCCCTTCCCTCCTGTCTCCTTCGCTCCTGTCTCCCCCACTTCCCACTCCTTTGCTCTTGTTTCTCCCACTCCCCTCTCCTTCACTCCGGTTGTTTTCCCTAGTGTTGGAGATGGCAATGATTGATTGATTGATTGATTGATTGATTGATTGATTGATTGATTGATTGATTGATTGATTCAGATGTTAAAGAGAGTCTGTTTAGTGCTGGAAGCCTGGAACCTTTATCCTGCTTCACAGAATGAATGAATAGGCTTGTGTGAAAAGGATAGATGGCTGGTGGACCTGGCTTTAAATTATCAGTTAGCCATGCAGCAGTCACACTGTCACAGAGTGTCTCCTGTTAATAGTGCTAAAGTTCAATGACTGTCATGATTCAGATACTAGACCATTTTATTACCACCAAAAAGTTTCCAAATTGGAAATGTTAACAAGTCATGTTATGTCAAAATACAGAATTTTTTGGTCTGATTATTTTCAATGAAATTTAATGTTGGTGTGATTGAAATGTTCAATTGTAAAAGCAAAGTAATAGCTCAATTACTATTACTTTATTTTCTATTACAATTACTATTACATTGCATTCTGTTCCATCTATTACTATTACTTGAACAATTGCAATCATTACTATTACACATTACTATTACCCCAGGCCTGGTATTGTGATAGATTATCTATACCAATTACATTCAACTACAATGTTTATAGATAAATAATAAATTTTCATTTACAGTTTATATTACAATTACATCTTCAACTGTACTGTTACAAAGTGTAACTGAGCCTAGTTTGATATGAATTGTTTTAATCATATTTATTTTCTATTTCAGGGAATTCTTTGATATTTACCTCAAGAACAAGAACCAGATCAACGGATTCCCCAGGTGAGGTCTACAGGCTTAGTGCCAGCAAGCTTAGTACCAGCAGGCTTAGTACCAGCAAGCTTAGTACCGACAGGCTTAGTACCGGCAAGCTTAGTACCAGCAGGATTTGTACCAGAAGGCTTAGTACCAGCAGGCTTGGTACCAGCAAGCTTGTTACTGGCAGGCTTAGTACCGGCAATCTTAGTACCAGCAGGCTTACTACAGTCAGGCCTAGTTCCGGCAGACTTAGTGGCAGTGGCAGTGGCAGACTTAGTGGCAGTGGCAGTGGCAGACTTAGTGGCAGTGGCAGACTTAGTGGCAGTGGCAGACTTAGTGGCAGTGGCAGACTTAGTTGCAGTGGCAGACTTAGTTGCAGCTCTCTGCTATTAAACTAAATGCACATATTACAAGTCACACATTACATATTTGAACATCAATGAAGCTGATTGACAATGGCCTAAATGAATGTGATACTTTTACAGTGAGGTGTCACTGGTGGGGCTGTGTGGACAATGTCTGCAAACACAGAATGTCAAGAGATGTCTGGTAAGTTCCAGTTACATTCTTGTTGACCCTGATAAATCTCAAAGAGGTAATTGTGATATTTGACATTCCAACCCAACAGTTTTCCATCAGAATATTGAAACATTTGTCATAATCTAGAGTTGTTAGTATTTGGTAACAGTAATGTTTACAAGTTAGATACATATTTATGGAATACACTGTAAATAGTAAGCAGTTAATTCTCCTAGGTTGTAGAATGTATAAAGCGTTGTTTTCTATCCATGACACTCTGAAGGCCATGTCTGACTTTGTCTACGCCAAGTGTAGCTCTCTAGTGGTGGTTTCTATCCATGACACTCTGAAGGCCATGTCTGACTTTGTCTACCCCAAGTGTAGCTCTCTAGTGGTCTTTTCTGTCCATGACACTCTGAAGGCCATGTCTGACTTTGTCTACGCCAAGTATAGCTCTCTAGTGGTCTTTTCTGTCCATGACACTCTGAAGGCCATGTCTGACTTTGTCTACCCCAAGTGTAGCTCTCTAGTGGTGGTTTCTATCCATGACACTCTGAAGGCCATGTCTGACTTTGTCTGCACCAAGTATAGCTCTCTAGTGGTGTTTTCTGTCCATGACACTCTGAAGGCCATGTCTGACTTTGTCTACGCCAAGTGTAGCTCTCTAGTGGTCTTTTCTATCCATGACACTCTGAAGGCCATGTCTGATTTTGTCTATGCCAAGTACAGCTCTCTAGTGGTCTTTTCTGTCCATGACACTCTGAAGGCCATGTCTGACTTTGTCTGCACCAAGTATAGCTCTCTAGTGGTGGTTTCTATCCATGACACTCTGAAGGCCATGTCTGACTTTGTCTGCACCAAGTATAGCTCTCTAGTGGTGGTTTCTATCCATGACACTCTGAAGGCCATGTCTGACTTTGTCTACCCCAAGTGTAGCTCTCTAGTGGTGGTTTCTATCCATGACACTCTGAAGGCCATGTCTGATTTTGTCTACGCCAAGTATAGCTCTCTAGTGGTCTTTTCTGTCCATGACACTCTGAAGGCCATGTCTGACTTTGTCTGCACCAAGTATAGCTCTCTAGTGGTGGTTTCTATCCATGACACTCTGAAGGCCATGTCTGACTTTGTCTGCACCAAGTATAGCTCTCTAGTGGTGGTTTCTATCCATGACACTCTGAAGGCCATGTCTGACTTTGTCTACCCCAAGTGTAGCTCTCTAGTGGTGGTTTCTATCCATGACACTCTGAAGGCCATGTCTGATTTTGTCTACGCCAAGTATAGCTCTCTAGTGGTCTTTTCTGTCCATGACACTCTGAAGGCCATGTCTGACTTTGTCTACCCCAAGTATGACTCTCTAGTGGTGTTTTCTGTCCATGACACTCTGAAGGCCATGTCTGACTTTGTCTACCCCAAGTATGACTCTCTAGTGGTGTTTTCTGTCCATGACACTCTGAAGGCCATGTCTGACTTTGTCTACCCCAAGTATGACTCTCTAGTGGTGTTTTCTGTCCATGACACTCTGAAGGCCATGTCTGACTTTGTCTACCCCAAGTGTAGCTCTCTAGTGGTGGTTTCTATCCATGACACTCTGAAGGTCATGTCTGACTTTGTCTACCCCAAGTATAGCTCTCTAGTGGTCTTTTCTGTCCATGACACTCTGAAGGCCATGTCTGACTTTGCCTACCCCAAGTATAGCTCTTTAGTGGTGGTTTCTATCCATGACACTCTGAAGGCCATGTCTGACTTTGTCTACCCCAAGTGTAGCTCTCTAGTGGTCTTTTCTATCCATGACACTCTGAAGGCCATGTCTGACTTTGTCTACCCCAAGTGTAGCTCTCTAGTGGTGTTTTCTATCCATGACACTCTGAAGGCCATGTCTGATTTTGTCTACCCCAAGTATGACTCTCTAGTGGTGTTTTCTGTCCATGACACTCTGAAGGCCATGTCTGACTTTGTCTACCCCAAGTGTAGCTCTCTAGTGGTCTTTTCTGTCCATGACACTCTGAAGGCCATGTCTGATTTTGTCTACCCCAAGTATAGCTCTCTAGTGGTCTTTTCTGTCCATGACACTCTGAAGGCCATGTCTGACTTTGTCTACCCCAAGTATAGCTCTCTAGTGGTCTTTTCTGTCCATGACATTCTGAAGGCCATGTCTGACTTTGTCTACCCCAAGTATAGCTCTCTAGTGGTCTTTTCTGTCCATGACACTCTGAAGGCCATGTTTGACTTTGTCTACCCCAAGTGTAGCTCTTTAGTGGTGGTTTCTATCCATGACACTCTGAAGGCCATGTCTGACTTTGTCTACCCCAAGTATAACTCTCTAGTGGTCTTTTCTATCCATGACACTCTGAAGGCCATGTCTGATTTTGTCTACCCCAAGTATAGCTCTCTAGTGGTCTTTTCTGTCCATGACACTCTGAAGGCCATGTCTGACTTTGTCTACCCCAAGTGTAGCTCTTTAGTGGTGGTTTCTATCCATGACACTCTGAAGGTCATGTCTGACTTTGTCTGCACCAAGTATAACTCTCTAGTGGTCTTTTCTATCCATGACACTCTGAAGGCCATGTCTGATTTTGTCTACCCCAAGTATAGCTCTCTAGTGGTCTTTTCTGTCCATGACACTCTGAAGGCCATGTCTGACTTTGTCTACCCCAAGTATAGCTCTCTAGTGGTCTTTTCTGTCCATGACACTCTGAAGGCCATGTCTGACTTTGTCTACCCCAAGTATAGCTCTCTAGTGGTCTTTTCTGTCCATGACACTCTGAAGGCCATGTCTGACTTTGTCTACCCCAAGTGTAGCTCTTTAGTGGTGGTTTCTATCCATGACACTCTGAAGGCCATGTCTGACTTTGTCTACCCCAAGTATAACTCTCTAGTGGTCTTTTCTATCCATGACACTCTGAAGGCCATGTCTGATTTTGTCTACCCCAAGTATAGCTCTCTAGTGGTCTTTTCTGTCCATGACACTCTGAAGGTCATGTCTGACTTTGTCTACCCAAAGTGTAGCTCTTTAGTGGTGGTTTCTATCCATGACACTCTGAAGGCCATGTCTGACTTTGTCTACCCCAAGTATAACTCTCTAGTGGTCTTTTCTATCCATGACACTCTGAAGGCCATGTCTGACTTTGTCTACCCCAAGTATAGCTCTCTAGTGGTCTTTTCTATCCATGACACTCTGAAGGCCATGTCTGACTTTGTCTACCCCAAGTATAACTCTCTAGTGGTGGTTTCTATCCATGACACTCTGAAGGCCATGTCTGACTTTGTCTACCCCAAGTATAACTCTCTAGTGGTCTTTTCTGTCCATGACACTCTGAAGGCCATGTCTGACTTTGTCTGCACCAAGTATAGCTCTCTAGTGGTCTTTTCTATCCATGACACTCTGAAGGCCATGTCTGACTTTGTCTACCCCAAGTATAGCTCTCTAGTGGTCTTTTCTGTCCATGACACTCTGAAGGCCATGTCTGACTTTGTCTGCACCAAGTATAACTCTCTAGTGGTGGTTTCTATCCATGACACTCTGAAGGCCATGTCTGACTTTGTTTACCCCAAATATACCTCTCTAGTGGTCTTTTCTATCCAGGACACTCTGACGGCCATGTCTGACATTGCCTACCCCATGTTGGACGAGATGGCAGAGAAAGTGACGACAACATTGTCATTGACGGAAGAACAGAGGTACAACATTTATTGTCAGCCTAATGTCTACTCAGCACTAATGAAAACTTTCCAACATGCTGGGTCTGACGAAGTCTTCCTCTTGCTAAGCAAGTTTAGTGAAAACTTTAAACTTCTAACCCCATCGCTAATGTGACTAACATAGAAACTGGCAGTTTGTATGTGGCTAACATAGAAACTGGCAGTTTGTATGTGACTAACATAGAAACTGGCAGTTTGTATGTGACTAACATACAAACTGCCAGTTTGTGACTCAGACTCAGACTCATTTATTTTGACCAAGTAAATGTAACACAATCAACATATAAACAAAGTAAATAAAATAAATGGTCACGGAGACTCCCATTAAGACATTGAGTATGTCGCTATCATGGGAGCCACCACTGGTTTAATCAAGCAATTGAAAATATTATATTAAAAATTAAGAATACAAGTGATAGCAATAATAAAAGTAATAAGATTATAATTATATAATAATCATATATATATATATATATATATATATATATATATATATATATATATATATATATATATATATATATATATATATATATATGTATAACCTATATGTATACAAGCACATCCATGTACATATATGCATATGTATGGCTGCCTACAAGATATACCTACATATTAATTACACAAATAAATAACTATACACGTATGCCCTGATTTCGGCAAATGTAAAAAAAAATTTGCTACAGTTGTATTCATAATTACCAAGAAGATATTGTTTTATGTAACTGGAGAAACCATATAGACTATGAGTATGGACTTTGTCAGTAATATCATTTGGACTATTGTTAACAGTTCTAATCATGCTGTATCTAATACATTTGTTTGCGAAAACATGATTATTTCTTGACATAAATAAGCAATTTTTGTCTCGTGTGTCATATTGATGTATTTCAAAAGTGTTAGTATAAGGTATATTATAAAAATATTCAGGTAGTTGTTTATTTATTAATTTATGATAAAACTTAAGTTCTTGTAGCTTGTAGATGTTACTGACCTTTAATAATTTGAGTTCTTTATAAATAGGAGCAGTGTGTGCATTATATTTACTTAATGTGATTGTTCTAATTACTTTTTTTTAAGTATAAATATGCGTTGCGTTTGATACCCCCATGCCAATATATCATAGTTTATATGAGGTAATATGATAGAATTGTACATTGTCCTTAGAATATGCTGTGGTAAAAAATGTTTCAGTTTTTTTAGAATTCCAGTGGTTCTAGATATTTTGTATGCTACTTTGTTTATGTGACTGTCCCAGTTCAAGTGATTATTTAATGTGATGCCAAAAAAGTTGAAGTTATTTACATATTCAATTACAGTTCCATTTACTAATAGCACAGGCTTTTCTACTTTCTTTTTTGGCATATGAAAAACCATAGCTTTAGTTTTGTCAACATTTAGAGCAAGTTTGTTTATGTTAAGCCAGTCACATATCTTGTTTAGTTCTTCGTTTATATTGTTATTTAAGTCACCGGGTTGATTAAAGACATCTAATGTACTGGTTAGAGTTGTATCGTCAGCATAAGTTATGAAGTTGAAAAGGTCACTAGCAATTGGTAGGTCATTAATGTATATAATGAACAACAAAGGTCCTAATATCGACCCTTGCGGGACACCAGTAGTAATATATGCTTCTTTAGATTTTACGTGTAGAAATTGTACGTACTGTTTACGATTTGATAAATAGTTCTTAAAGAGGTTAAATGCTGTGCCTTTTATGCCATAGTGCTTTAATTTATCGATGAACGCAAGACCACCTGGAGATGAACGCAAGACCACCTGGATGCATCCTCGTTCCAGACACTGGCATATGATCGACTTCATCATCACGAGGTGTCGGGATAAGATGGACATCCACAGTACTCGAGCCATGCGTGGAGCTAACTGCTGGACCGATCACCTTATGCTGAGGTCAAAAGTGGCATTTAGAGTACGACAAAAGCACAACAGACAAGGGGTAAGAAAACCGACCAAGCTAAACACAGCAAAACTACGTACCATCAGTCATAGGGAGAGCTTCGAGCAGGAGATGGACAGCGCTCTCGCCCAATGGGAGGAGAAGGAAAGCTCAACACCAGATGAGGAATGGGCAGCTCTGCAACAGGTAGTATACAACACAGCTAAAACATTTCTCGGCAAGCCAGACAGAAAACACCAGGACTGGTTCGACCCCAACGACCAGGAGCTACAAAATCTAATGAGCAGAAGAGACCAATCCCACCAGAGAGTGTTGCAGACCAGGAGTACTAGATCCACCACTGCAGCGTACAAAGATGCCTGCAGACTACTACAAAAACGCACCCGTGCCCTGAAGTCAGAATGGTGGGAAATGAAGGCAGAGGAGCTGCAGAGATCTGCAGACAGAAACGACATGAAGGGCTTCTACAATGGACTGAAGGAAGTGTGGGGACCCGCGAAAAAGGGACCTGTTCACCTGAAGTCAACAGATGGAATGGAGACCTTCTCCGACAGCAAGAGAGTTGTGGCAAGATGGAGTGAACACTTCCAAAAACTACTCAACGTCCCTGGCGACATAGAACATGAAGCTCTTGTCAACATCCAGCAGCGCATTACCAACACATGCCTTGATGAGATTCCAAACATGGATGAGATGGCTAGAGCAATCGCCGGCCTGAAAGATGGCAAATCACCTGGGGGTGATGGAATTCCTGCTGAAGTATGGAAGCACGGAGGAGACAATCTGTCCAACAGACTGCACCAATTAATCACCAAAGCGTGGGAGGAGGGTTCTGTACCACAAGCGTGGAAGGATGCCAGCATTGTAACCATCTACAAGAAAGGAGATCGAACAGACTGTGGGAACTACAGAGGAATCTCTCTTCTTTCCATAGCAGGCAAGATCTTCGCCAGGATCCTGCTCAACAGACTATCTATTCACATAACACCAGAAGTAGTTCCGGAGACACAGTGTGGCTTCAGATCCAACCGGAGCACAGCGGACATGATATTTTGTCTTCGACAACTACAAGAAAAGTGCATTGAGCAGGACCGACCACTATATATAGTATTTGTCGACTTCACGAAGGCGTTTGATACAGTCGGAAGGACTGGGCTATGGCAACTACTGAGGAAATATGGATGCCCAGAGAAATTCACAACCATGATCGAGGCTCTACATACGGGAATGATGGCGAATGTGAGTGTTGGAGGGGAAGTCTCAGAAACTTTCGGTGTTACCAATGGTGTCAAGCAAGGCTGTGTACTGGCCCCCACGCTCTTCTCCATCTTCCTATCAGCAATGCTTGTCGAGGCTTTCCGAGGCATGGGAGATGGCGTCTATATACAGTCTAGACAGAGCGCTGACCTATTTAACGTCGCACACTTCAGAGCGAAGACCAAGACTACCCAGATACTTGTGAGAGGGCTGCTATACGCAGATGACAGTGCACTGGTCGCCCACTCCGCTGAAGAGATCCAGAGAATAGTGGATGCTTTCTCCGATGCATCAAAGAAGTCCGGCCTGAAGATTAACATCAAGAAGACGGAAGTGCTGTACCAACCCAACTCTACAAGAACCCGAGAGGAGGATATCATGGTTGATGGAAACAAGCAGAACTCTGTTCCGGAATTCACCTACCTCGGAAGCACTATATCAAGTGATGGACGCATTGATGCTGAAATACAGAGGAGGATGGCCAAGGCTAGCGCATCTTTCGGCCGATTACGCCAGAGACTCTGGAACAACCATCATGTGTCCACGCGGGTCAAAGGCAAGATCTACCGCGCAATTGTGCTATCCACCTTACTATACGGAGCCGAGGCCTGGACAGTGTACAGACGACAGGTGAAAAAGCTGCATGCCTTCATGATGCGACATCTGCGTTCGATCATGAGGCTAACCTGGAAGGACAAGGTGACTAACAAGGAAATACTCGGTCGGATAGGGCTGCCCTCTATGGAAGATCTTCTGATCAAAAAGAATCTCCTGTGGACTGGACACCTCATGAGGATGTCATCAGACAGACTACCAAAGCAGATCCTCTACTCTCAATTGTCATCTGGTCACAGACAGAGAGGACGCCCTCGTCTCCAGTTCAAGGATACCATCAAGAGAAACCTCAAGCTGAGAGACATAAAGACCGACTCATGGACATCACTCTTACAGCAGAGAACTAAATGGAGTGCGGCGGTCAAGAAATGAAAGCAGTCTTTGTCGCATAGCGACTGACAGCATGATGATGATGATGCTTTAATTTATCCATGAGTATATTATGGTCTATTGTATCAAAGGCTTTTGATAAATCAATATATATATATTTATTGGAGTTAGATGTTTGTCCATTTCCTGAATAATTCTGTCTATTATTTCAAGGGTGGCAAGTTCGGTTGAATGTTTCTCTCTGAAGCCATATTGACTACTGTAGTATAACTCTCTATTGTGGAAGTATTCGTGTAGTTGGTCAAATATGACTCTCTCAAATACTTGCAAATTGCAGGTAAGATCGAAATTGGACGGTTATTATAAAAATGGTATTATCACCTTTTTGGAATAGTGGTATTACTTTAGCAACTTTTAGTTTGTCAGGAAATATACCTGTTGACAAAGATTGATTGAGTATTGTGGTGACAGGTTTACAAATTTTATGTTTTATTGTTTTTAATAATATAGTTGATATGCCGTCTTTGCCACTACTAGATTTATGATGCATACGGTGTATTATATTAACTGTAGTATCTTTACTTATAGGTTTAAACGTGAATTTATGTATGGTCTGGTTTTTCAAATAATCTGTATGACATTTGCCGTTATTGCTTATTTGTGATGCAAGTTTGGGACCAATATTTGTAAAAAATAAATTAAATTGATTGGCAATATCTGTTTTATCGGTAACAGTTGTTCCATCAATTTTAAAAGAGTAAGGAAATTGTTCAGTCATTGTTGTTTCATTAATTATTTCTTTTAATAATTGACCATATTTTTTTAATATTGTTCTTATTTTTCTCAAATCTCGATTCAAAATATATTTTTTTGGCCAGACGAATATTTTTTTAACAATTTTATTATAAGCGTGCAGATTAGTTTTAAGGACCTGATATCTTGCTGTGTCTATAGTAGTTTGCTTCATTTTGAGATATAGCTTATCTCTAAATGTTATTGATCTAATAATACCTTGAGTAATCCAAGACGATTTTTTATATTTATGTTTGTTATATTTAATTGTCTTAGTGGGTAAGCATTTAATCATAGTATTTAAAATAATTTCTTCAAGAATGTTATAATTTTCGTTGGGATTACCATCAATATTCTTATTTAGTTTATCATAAATGTTTGAGTGTATTAATTCTAATCTAAACTTATTTAGCGAATCCGGACTTTTCTGTGTTATTGTTATGAATTTGGGTACCGTGTCTCGAGTTAATATGCAGTCCATGCAAATGAAACAGGGAAGATGATCAGAAATTTGGTTGATTAAAATGCCAGAAGTGGAGTTCAATGACCCCTCTGTCAGTTTACATAAAAAAATTTCAATAAGTGTACCACGATGTTCTGAAAATCTGGTAGGCAATGTGATTCTAGGAAAGAAGCCTTGTGCACTGATCATGTCAAAGTAATCACTAAATACAGGTTTTTCTTTGATTTTCAGTAAGTCAATATTAAAATCACCTGCTATGATAACTTCACTCTTTGGTTTTTGTAAATGAGTGAGTATCGGGGTTAATTCGTCAATAAAGGTCGTGTAATTCTCAATAACATCTCTTGGTAGTCTATATATATTTCCCAGTATAATTTTTTTTTGGATAGTATTTCCAGTTATCTCAATAAACTGTCCTTCCCATACATTTGATACATTGTTAATAGATAATATTTTATAGTCATATTTATTATTAAGATATATCGATAGGCCACTATGAGCACTACAAATTTTACCTTGAGAGATTAATGTAAAACCATCTATTTGCAGCAAAGAAATGTTGGAGTCATTGGATAACCATGTTTCTTGTAAGCAAATGGCTCCAATTTCACAGCTGTTGTTTCTTAAATTTTCTAATTTCATATTAATTTGATCTATTTTTGCATTAAGGTAATTTAGACACAACACAAGTATTCTGCTTGTTTTTTATTTTGTCTATTAATTCTTCATAAGTAAAATATGGAGAATGTTTAATAATTTCAAGTTCTCCATGTGGTAAACTTTCATTGAATTCGTTTATTTGTAAGATGTGATTTAAAGAGTTAACTGTTAACCCTCAAACATTTCTTAAAAAGGAATCATCATCGTTAAAAGGAAAACCATTCTAGCCATGTTCAAAGTCCGTTACACGTGAACTTGACATAACTTGACATCATATTAACAGTAATTTATACAACAATTAATATCTACAAATGGAGCATAGGTGCTAAAATGAAACGCGTTAACGAGAACATCTGTGATATTGAAAAGTGCAATGATAGCAAAAGAAAACATACAATGCTGTGACATTAACATAGACAAATAGTGCTTGTAGGCAGAATGCCTACAACTTGCAGATACATCGCATTTTTTGCATTAAAGTCAGATTGTTATTGTATCTGGAGACACTACACTACACTCAACGTCCAAGTTGCTGGAGCTCGCGCTCAGTGGTAATATTCACCTTTCGCCCAGATGACGTAAGACAGACATTGCGCCCATCCATTGACCAAACCGCTGTCACTCCAGTAGTAGACCGTGCTTTTTGCAGCAAAGCACTACGTCGCCTCATCAGATTCTCCGTTATGGCGGTTTTTGTTCCCTTGAGCTTTCGCTTGACGGAGAAGATCTTCTGTCGTTGTTCATAGTTTGTGAACTTGACGATTATTGATCGTGGCTTATCTCCATTCGGTTTTCCAAGACGGTGGCTGCGGTCACTCCGTGAAATACGAGGCAATTCCGACGGCTGTATTTTTCTTGTTCATCTAATTGGTCAAGAAGTGCCACATTCGCTTGTTCAAGCGTTTTCCTGGACGCTTCCAGAGCGCGTATTTTGGCGTTAATTGCGTTTATTTCAGCGGTTGTCTTGCTTGCGTCAATGCAGCAAGCCTGATACAAATCCTCTTTGATTGCACTGAATTGTTCGGAGTCCATGATGGCTTTGATCAGCATGTCGATGAATGTTTGTGTTTTTAGTAGTTTGTTGATAATGCTTTCGCTGATGGATGTTGCAATGTTCTGGATTGTGTCCTCGTCTTTTAGAAGCGCTAATAACGCATTTCTCAATGTGTGGCCCTCTAAAGGCTGCGTATGTTCAATGTCAGTGTCAACTCTACGGTCTTCCGAGGACGTTTTGGCACTTGATTTTTCGGGGCATTGTGAGCTGTGGCGTAGTGACACTGGGAGGTCCAGTTTCGCACGTATTCGGATCAGGTTGAGCGATAGTGCGATGTAAAGATCGTTTATTTCTCTCAGAAGCGTGCAATTGATTATATCAATGTGTAGTTTGATAACAACTGCGTCACACTGCACTACACATCACATACAGACAAGGATCACCAGCCAGTCATCAAATTTATCAGTACCTTTAGGCAGATTGCTGGGAGGTGACTACCACACGTCTGCACTGTCCGACTCTCTCGACCGACCGACGTGACAAATATTAAAGTGAAACAAAAGTCATGGTTTTGGGGCTATGCACATAAGAGATAATAAAAACTAACCATGTGCAAATAAATTCAAGAATATCATGCCAGTATTTTACTCAGAATGTGTTCTAAAAGTTGGAGGATGCAGTCATTTCTCCGAATAGCCAAAGGCTAACATGTTAACCAGCACGACCAATAAGCGCATGCGCAGTTCTATGAAATCGGGGCAACCTAGACTAGAATAACGTATTAAGGGAAGCCATCATACACAGAACCAATGCAAAGTCTCAAACAAATGTTGTTATTTTTTTATTTATAGTGTAGTAAACATTTGCCAACAGCAAGTAGCCTGACCATATCCTATTGGCAAGAATAGGAATAGCATGGCCATATCCTATTGGCAAGAATAGGAATAGATGTATACAAATATATTTTCATTTGGCGAGCGAACATTGCCAGAATACCACACTCGTGATGTAGGGTTATGTAACAGTATGGCGCTGCCCATGAAATTAAGATGTCTGTCCAACAAGGTTTTCCTATTAAACCACTGGCGTGATATTCTTCATTGTAGTTCCAAATGGTTATGTTTTGCCTTAGTCTCAGGGTTCATCAAACGTGATGTGTAATTCTTTAATCTTCATGTTGGTTGTCACAAATAAATGTGCTTTTTGTGTACTTTAAAGAGAGAAATTAGAAATTCTAAATGTAAATATATAATTTTGCAACAAAGAATAGTTGAATTAATGCAAAAAATGTTGTATACCTAGTTGTGAGTTAATATTTTTACAATGTTAAAAACAAATAAAAGTTATTACATCTTTAAAAGGCCACACATGACTGTGGTAATGTGCTAATGCCAGTTTCCAAGAGCAAATGGCATTGAAATATTAGTCAATCTTGTAGCAGAGCATTGAGGATGTTATACTTTTTTGTTTCTTGTGATGTAGCCACTCACTTTCAGAGGTTGTAGTAGAATAAGAATCAGAAATAGTAGACGTCCACTCTCAGAGATCGTAGTACAACGTGCAGTCTGTGCACTGGTGACGTAGACGCCCACTCTCAGAGATCGTAGTACAACGTGCAGTCTGTGCACTGGTGACGTAGACGCCCACTCTCAGAGATCGTAGTACAACGTGCAGTCTGTGCACTGGTGACGTAGACGCCCACCCTCAGAGATCGTAGTACAACGTGCAGTCTGTGCACTGGTGACGTAGACGCCCACCCTCAGAGATCGTAGTACAACGTGCAGTCTGTGCACTGGTGACGTAGACACCCACCCTCAGAGATCGTAGTACAACGTGCAGTCTGTGCACTGGTGACGTAGACACTCTCAGAGATCGTAGTACAACGTGCAGCCTGTGCACTGGTGACTTAGACACCCACTCTCAGAGATCGTAGTACAACGTGCAGTCTGTGCACTGGTGACTTAGACACCCAATCTCAGAGATCGTAGTACAACGTGCAGTCTGTGCACTGGTGACTTAGACACCCACTCTCAGAGATCGTAGTACAACGTGCAGTCTGTGCACTGGTGACTTAGACACCCAATCTCAGAGATCGTAGTACTGGTGACGTAGACACTGGTGACGTAGACACTCTCAGAGATCGTAATACAACGTGCAGTCTGTGCACTGGTGACGTAGACGCCCACTCTCAGAGATCATAGTACAACGTGCAGTCTGTGCACTGGTGACGTAGACGCCCACTATCAGAGATCATAGTACAACGTGCAGTCTGTGCACTGGTGACGTAGACACCCACTCTCAGAGATCGTAGTACAACGTGCAATCTGTGCACTGGTGACGTAGACGCCCACTCTCAGAGATCGTAGTACAACGTGCAGTCTGTGCACTGGTGACGTAGACACTCACTCTCAGAAGTCGTAGTAGAACGTGTAGTCTGTGCACTGGTGACGTAGACACTCACTCTCAGAAGTCGTAGTAGAACGTGCAGTCTGTGCACTGGTGACGTAGACACTCACTCTCAGAGATCGTAGTAGAACGTGCAGTCTGTGCACTAGTGATGTAGACACTCACTCTTAATGGTAGTAATAGAACGTGCTGTCTGTTTACCATGTTTTGAAGAAGTACTAATAATCAGAAATATTTTTTATTTAAAATGCATGTCTCTGGCTTTAAACATGTTGTGTTTTTCTTTTTTCAGGAATTATGTGCAAGACTTGCTTTAGGACATGGGATCACTTGGTGCAACATTAGCATGCGTTGACCATCTGTTGACCGCACGTTTCAATAAACGTGGCTGTTGAAGTGTGTCAGACTCATCTCGGGAACGTGACAGACGACCGTCTACTGTAGTACATCCAATACGTCTCTCTACATTCTACTGTGCTACATCCAATACGTCCCTCTACGTTCTACTGTAGTACATCCAATACGTCCCTCTACATTCTACTGTAGTACTTCCAATACGTCCCTCTACATTCTACTGTAGTACATCCAATAAGTCCCTCTACATTTTACTGTAGTACATCCAATACGTCCCTCTACGTTCTACTGTACTACATCCAATACGTCCCTCTACATTCTACTGTACTACATCCAATACGTCTCTCTACATTCTACTGTACTACATCCAATACGTCTCTCTACGTTCTACTGTAGTACATCCAATACGTCCCTCTACGTTCTATTGTAGTACATCCAATACGTCTCTCTACATTCTACTGTAGTACATCCAATACGTCCCTCTACGTTCTACTGTAGTACATCCAATAAGTCCCTCTACATTCTACTGTAGTACATCCAATACGTCCCTCTACATTCTACTGTACTACATCCAATACGTCTCTACATTCTACTGTTCTACATACAATACTTCTCTCTACGTTCTACTATAGTACATCCAATACGTCCCTCTACGTTCTACTGTAGTACATCCAATACGTCCCTCTACATTCTACTGTATAACATCCAATACGTCCCTCTACATTCTACTGTAGTACATCCAATACGTCCTTCTACATTCTACTGTAGTACATCCAATACGTCTCTCTACATTCTACTGTAGTACATCCAATACGTCCCTCTACATTCTACTGTAGTACATCCAATACGTCCTTCTACATTCTACTGTAGTACGTCCAATACGTCTCTCTACATTCTACTGTTGTACATCCAATACGTCCCTCTACATTCTACTGTAGTACATCCAATACGTCCTTCTACGTTCTACTGTAGTACATCCAATACGTCTCTCTACGTTCTACTGTAGTACATCCAACACGTCCCTCTACATTTTACTGTAGTACATCCAATACGTCTCTACATTCTACTGTAGTACATCCAATACGTCTCTCTACATTCTACTGTAGTACATCCAATACGTCCCTCTACATTCTACTGTAGTACATCCAATACGTCCTTCTACATTCTACTGTAGTACATCCAATACGTCTCTCTACGTTCTACTGTAGTACATCCAATACGTCCCTCTACATTCTACTGTAGTACATCCAATACGTCCCTCTGCATTCTACTGTACTACATCCAATACGTCCCTCTACGTTCTACTGTAGTACATCCAATACGTCCCTCTGTTTTCTACTGTAGTACATCCAATACATCCCTCTACATTCTACTGTACTACGTCCAATACGTCCCTCTACGTTCTACTGTAGTACATCCAATACGTCTCTCTACGTTCTACAGTAGTACATCCAATACGTCTCTCTACATTCTACTGCACTACATCCAATACGTCCCTCTACATTCTACTGTAGTACATCCAATACGTCCTTCTACATTCTACTATTGTACATCCAATACGTCTCTCTACGTTTTACTGTAGTACATCCAATACGTCCCTCTACATTCTACTGTAGTACATCCAATACGTCCCTCTACATTCTACTGTACTACATCCAATACGTCCCTCTACGTTCTACTGTAGTACATCCAATACGTCCCTCTGTTTTCTACTGTAGTACATCCAATACATCCCTCTACATTCTACTGTAGTACATCCAATACGTCCCTCTACGTTCTACTGTAGTACATCCAATACGTCTCTCTACGTTCTACAGTAGTACATCCAATACGTCTCTCTACATTCTACTGCACTACATCCAATACGTCCCTCTACGTTCTACTGAAGTACATCCAATACGTCTCTCTACATTCTACTGTAGTACATCCAATACGTCTCTCTACGTTCTACTGTAGTACATCCAATACGTCCCTCTACGTTCTACTGTAGTACATCCAATACGTCTCTCTACGTTCTACTGTAGTACATCCAATACGTCTCTCTACACTCTACTGTACTACATCCAATACGTCCCTCTACGTTCTACTGTAGTACATCCAATACGTCTCTCTACGTTCTACTGTAGTACATCCAATACGTCTCTCTACACTCTACTGTACTACATCCAATACGTCCCTCTACGTTCTACTGTAGTACATCCAATACGTCTCTCTACATTCTACTGTAATACATCCAATACGTCCCTCTACGTTCTACAGTAGCACATCAAATACGTCCCTCTACGTTCTACTGTAGTACATCCAATACGTCCCTCTACATTCTACTGTACTACATCCAATACGTCCATCTACGTTCTACTGTAGTGCATCCAATACGTCCCTCCACATTCTACTGTACCACATCCAATGCGTGATTACGTCAAAGTGGTGACGAAGGAAGCCGGCCTGAAGCATCAACCCGTTCAAAGTAATCAACGTTTCGTATAGATGATGACAATAAAAGTAATTAATTTCATGTTTAAATACACGAAACATCATGTCTTAGGAATAGCAAATCCACGAGGCGCGCCACCCAATTCTGCAATCTTTGGAGTCCTTTGGTTTGTTTGAATGCGAGTCGGTACAGCAACGCGTTACCAACGTCGAGCCTGCTTGTGTGTGCACAATTTGCTCTTTTGCAGTACGGGTTAAGTAACGCAATATTGCGTAGATGGTATATAGCAGATTTGCAAACCTCCGTAATATGCGACTCTTTTAGCACCTACATTAATTTAACTAACTGCAGTTCATTTGATTTTCTTCAAAATTATATAAAAAAAAATTTACAAATCTATATTTTCATGAATATATTTCCATATTGTTGTGCCAAATGTTGAGAACTTTATTCTTAAAAGTTTACTTCAGAATAAATATATACTTAATTTCATTTAATTATTTGCTTGCCAAAACATTTTATTATGGTTGGGTGTGACTGAGAAAGAAACATTGAATAGAAAACCATTAATTTTACTGTATCGTATTTATTTACCCCATAGAGGAGTCGACTGCTATCGAAAATGGTCGTGGTTCGATTATCTTTGAAAATTGTACGGGGAAAAAAGACTAGCAAATGTTCCGTGTTGGATAGTTCATTGTTGAATGTGCACGGGCCAGTGTGACCGGTGTGACCAGTGTGACCAGTGTGCTGGTTAAATCAGCCCATTACCAAGGGTCAGTTGAATCTAGCTCCCACCTTACTATCAGTACCTCGAACCTGTCTGCGAGCGCACAACAGGCAGACAGCTTCCTGCCAGAGATGAACCCGCCATCTGTTCTGGAGCCCTGGTCCCTCATAAATCTGGGCTGTGGATCGGAAAACGGGGATTCGCTACATACACTACAATGTATAATGTTTTCTATGTAATTCATCACTCGATGATAATGAACACAAAAAAAGTTATTACAAATGTGAAAATAAATGGATTGCTAATGTGATACAGTGTTGGGCTCTTGATATACAGAATACGATAAAAATTTCTGTCCGGCATTGGGCAAAACGTGCTCACTGTGTAAGAGGAAAAATCATTTCGCGAAGAAATGTACCGCACAAGAGAAAGTGCGTAAACTCGTCCACCAGGTGACAGCACCAGATGACTCGGACGAGTGGATACATACGCTGTCAAACGACAGTGAACGACAATTGAAATGTCGTATGCTGGTTGGCCGTCATAAAGAGACGTTCCAGGTCGATACTGGTGCTACACTGAACACACTGCCTGCACGTTATGCAGACAACATAAAGCCTACTACACGCAACCTTAAAATGTGGAACAACACAGAGGCTGCTCCACTAGGGATCTGCCATACAGTGGTAAAGAATCCAAAGAACAAGAAAACGTACTCCATCGAATTCATGGTTGTGAGTGACAACTACACACCACAACTCTGGTACAAAACTGCGAAGAAGATGAAATTGATGAAGATCAATGAACAAGATATCGAGAAAGTCGCTACGGTTTCTCCCGTTGAGCAACATCCCGATACGTTCGATGGCAGACTTGGGGCACTCCCAGGAAAAGTACACCTCCAAGTCCATGAGACGATTCATCGAACAGTCATGCCCATGAGACGTATGCCTGTCGCTGTTCGTCCAAAACTAAAGGCAGGACTGGATAGAATGACAAAGTTAGGCGTAATCACAAAGATGGGTGAGCCAACTTGTTAACAAAGAAGAATGGTGGGTAAGAGGGTGCATAGATCCTCGAGAACTGAATAAAGCACTTCTTCGTGAGCACTATACCCTTCCTATTCTCGACGATACGCTACACGAACTTGAAGTTGAACCGAGAGAAACTACAACCACGCATGAGCGAAATGACCTTCATGGGACATCGCATAACAAAGGAAGGATTGCAGTCTGACCCTGAAATAGTCAAGGCTATCGCTAAAATGGCTGCACCAACGAATGTTGAAGAACTGCGTCGTTACCTCGGAATGGTTAACTACCTTGCCAAGTTTATGCCGCACATGACGGATGTCATCTACCCTTTGATGAATCTGACTAAACACGACGTTACGTGGACGTGGTCCGATTCACAGCAAGACGCGTTTGAAACTATCACACAAATGCTAATCAACGCACCTGTACCTGCATTCTACGACCCTACAAAGGAATTGGGACTCGAAAATGATGCAAGCGAATATGGGCTTGGGTCAGCACTCTTCCAATAAGGCAAGCCTGTGGCCTTTGCGAGCAGAACGTTAACAGAGACTAAAAAACGGTATGCGCAAATAGAAAAAGAAATGCTGGCCGTGAGCTTCGGATTGGAAAAGTTTCATCACTATACGTACGGGCGCCATGTGAGTGTTGACACCGATCACAAACCACTAGTCGCTGTTGTGTCGAAACCGTTGTCAAAGGCCCCGAAACGTCTGCAAGCACTTCTACTGCGAACACAATATATGTTAACATATGAGTGGAAAATCGATTCCAGTCGCAGATGCTCTATCTCGCTCACCTCTACCAGACACACCGTGCTCGGAACAGTTGTCTGTGAACAATCTCTCATTCCTGCCCATCAAAAGTGATAGACTTGATGAGATCCGCGTCGCGACTGAACGAGATGAATGTCTGTCTTGTTTGAAGAACATCATCATGAAAGGATGGCCGCCAAACAAAGAACACCATCATGAAAGGATGGCCGCCAAACAAAGAACACCATCATGAAAGGATGGCCGCCAAACAAAGAACACCATCATGAAAGGATGGCCGCCAAACAAAGAAGCAGTGCCAAACTCACTGACTCCTTACTTCAGCTATCGTGACGAACTAACCGTCCACGATGGAATAATTCTACGCAGCGAAAGAGTCGTCATACCGGCTGCTATGCGACCAGACATCAAAGTGAAACTACGCACAGGTCACATGGGAATTTAACTCATGTCTACGCAGAGCTAGAGAATTGGTATTCTGGCCTGGCATGTCGAGCGAAATTCGACAGTACATAGTCATGCGATACATGCGCCACTAATAGTGACAAACAAACTGCTGAACCGCTGTTCGTGCACGAAGTCCCTTGTCGTCCTTGGCAAAAGGTTGGCACAGATCTACTGTCATTTGAGGGAAGAAACTATCTAATCACAGTGGACTACTACAGTAACTTCTTTGAAATTTACTTTCTGAAGGAAACGTTATCTGAAGATGTTATCACGAAATTGAAACACCACTTCGCAAGGCATGATGTGCCGGATACTGTAATCAGTGACGGAGGACCTCAATACACGTCTCACAAATTCAAAATGTTCAGTGAAAAGTGGGGATTTAGCCATGAGATGTCAAGTCCTGGTAACAGCAAAGCGAATGGTGTTGCAGCAGCTGTCGTCAAGATAGCGAAACGACTGCTAAGAAAATGCAGAACTGCACATGAAGACCCATACCTTGGTCTACTCAACCTGAGAAACACACCAACAGAAAGTCTCAAAACTGGTCCAACACAACGACTCATGGGACGCAGAACGAAGACTCTTGTTCCCACGACATCTTATGTTCTGAAACCATCAAGTGGCTACTCCAAAGATGAAAGAGAACGAATGGAAGACAAACAAGCAAGAGTCTGTGAACGGTGTAACAACAGGCGAGTGTTGAGACCATTGAAACCAGGCAATCTCGTAAGAATTCAGCCATTCCAGGCTGGGAGACGGGAATGGGAACAAGCGACTGTGACTAAACGGCCTGTGAGACGGTCATACGAAGTAACAACGGATGATGGACGTAAAGGTCAGTTTCTGCGAGAGTCCCCGAGACCCAGATAAATAAACATTCAACGGTCTCCACTTCGGCCATCACAGCCACGCACAGTTCTAGACGAGACAGTCAGCATTACTCCAACGAAGAGCCCTGACAAAGCACAATCACCTGTGAAAGAGTCAACAGACATCACACGACTCCCCTCGTCGCCGAACGTGACACAACAATATGTGACGAAAACCGGAAGGGTCGTGAAACCTGTTAGAAAGCTGAACTTATGAAACCTGTTAGAAGGCTGAACTTATGAAACCTGTTAGAAAGCTGAACTTGTGAAACGTGTTAGAAGGCTGAACTTGTGGAACAATGTTAGAAAGCTGAACTTGTGAAACTTGTTAGAAGGCTGAACTTATGAAACCTGTTAGAAAGCTGAACTTGTGAAACTTGTTAGAAGGCTTAACTTATTAATCCTGTTAGAAAGCTGAACTTGTGAAACGTGTTAGTAGGCTGAACTTGTGGAACAATGTTAGAAAGCTGAACTTGTGAAACTTGTTAGAAGGCTGAACTTATGAAACCTGTTAGAAAGCTGAACTTGTGAAACTTGTTAGAAGGCTGAACTTATGAAACCTGTTAGAAAGCTGAACTTGTGAAACTTGTTAGAAGACTGAACTTATTAAACCTGTTAGAAAGCTGAACTTGTGAAACGTATTAGAAAGCTGAACTTGTGGAACAATGTTAGAAAGCTGTGAAACATCGTATACATCTCACAGACAAAGAAGATTTTAAGATCTTAGTGTGGTCATTTAATTTGGTGACATTTAAACAAATGAAGCAAACTTATACAGATGTTCTATAGTTGACTAATGCTTGTCACTATGTTCATTTAATTTGCGTATCTATAATTTATAAAACATACTATGCTAAAGTGTATGTAATTTGTAAGCCTCTCCATAAGGGGAAAGATGTTATAAGACGTTATGTTATAACGTTATAATGTTATTACTACTCGCTAGATGACGCCACGCTAGTTTTTGTCTCAGATTGTGCCGGCTAGTAAAGCTTCTGTTCACGCTACACTTCAAGTTGTTATTCTTGAGTAATACTTCGTCAATACATACGTATGACACGTAACATATTGCACCGCCAAAGTCACGGACGATGGTCGATGTCGCTACATATTGCCCGCAGACGTCAACGTGCTCAATGTGTATTGGCCTGCGCAGGCTCGATGAATGTACGACAATTGCTTCCGTTTTGCTCTCGTTAAGAACCAGTCCGTTGTCATAGAGGCACGTTTTAACTTTACTGATGCACGCCTCCATTCGGACAAGAGCATGTGTATAGTCACACGGTGACCATACAAATGGTGGGAAATCGACGTATAACTGCGTATCAACGGCGTACAGATGATACGCAGTTATACGTCGTCAATACAATGAAACTGTAACAGCTCAAGTAACATGTGTTAATAAATATCAAGTAATACATGTATTGTAGACTAAATGTGCAACACAAATATAATAAAACTGAAGTGTAATGACATTATAATAGCCTAGACATGGACTATCAGTTTGTTGTAGATAAACTTAAAAGGGATCAGGGAGACTGCCACTAAGACCATTGTTGGTCGCTCTCGTGGCAGCAACCCCAGTATTATAATATTCAACAAAGTTCATTTAGCTTACTTTAAAAGCACTTTTTAAAATAATAACACAAGTGCATAACTTCTAATACAGGTTTGACAAATATTTCAGTTATTTTATCGTAAATGATGTTCTCTGTAGTTTGATCTGCGCAGTTACAGCTGGCGCTGTCCCACCAACCACTGACTCTCCAGGCGCAGAACCTATTGTCTTTCAAGACAGGGAGGCCTATACGTAATGAGGTATACAAAGTGACTTTTATATTTAATGGCAAAAAGCATTTTAATTTGTTTAATATACCTATTATTTTTTTAACATTTGATAGAAATATGTTTTATATGACTGTCCCAGCTTAGATCTTCTTGTAATGTCAAACCTAAAAGATTAAAGTTTTGGACTGTTTCGATTCTAGTTTCATCTATCTTAAGTAGGAAAGGAATGCATTTTTTATTTCTCAATTTGTGTATTATATACTTGGATTTCTTTATATTTAGAGACTGTTTATTAATGTTCAGCAATTCGTTTACTTTATGTGTTTAAACGTTGCTCGATATGTTTAGTACGTGAGTTTAACTACTGGATTTAGTAAATAGAGTTGTGTCGTCTGCATACATTATATAATTAAATGTCTTACTTGACTTTGGTAAATCGATTATGTATATTATTACAAAAAGAAGTGGGCCTATTATGGAGCCTTGTGGTACACCTGTAGTAATAGGCAGAGTTTCAGAAATGTTATCCTTATATGTAACATATTGTTTTCTATTTTTAAGTAGCTTTCCATTAGAGCAGTGTCACATATTCCATACATGTGTGATTTCGTTAATAGAATTTTGTGGTCTAAGCTTTCAAATGCTTTTGGTAAATGTAAAAATATATTGATAGGTGTTTCATTTGAATCCAGTGCTGTTATAGTTATGTCAATAACTTCCATAATGGCATATTTAGTTGAGTGACCAGATTTGAAGCTGTACTGGTTAGCATTGAAAAGTGAATGGTCTGTAAAAAAATAAATTTATCTGATTGTGCAAACTTTATCAACAACTTTAGAGATAACAGGTAACAGTGATATCGGTATGTAGTTACAGACCAGTGTTTCGTCATCATTTTTAAATAATAGGAATTACTTTTTGCAATTTTCATCCTGTCTGGGAAGATTCCAGTATTAAATATTTGATTAAGAAGTAATGTTAAGGGTTTAATTAAAATGAGTTTTATATATTTTAATTGCTTCAATGTAATACCATCATGACCACTACTGGATTTTGCAGGGAATGTGTCAATTATTTTGATTATTGACTCTTCATTTATTTCTTGGAATTGAAAAAAACAGTTAAGGATTTCCTGTCAGATAGAAACTATGATGTTTATTACTTGTGTGTTTGATTTTGTTGCCAAGGTGTTGACCTATGTTTGCAAAGAATACATTAAATTTATTAGCAATGTCTACAATGGCAGTTATTTTGCAGTCTCCTTTTCTAAAATATATAGATAATGATCTCTTTTCGTTGGATCTTTGAACAATTTCATTTATAGTTTTCCAAGGTTTTCCTGTGCAGTTTTTATATTTGTTAAACAATTGTTCATAATATATTAGCTCAGCTGCTCAGATCCTTCTTTTTGAGTGTAGGGGATGTACGAGGATGAAGGAACTTGAAGTGGAGTTAGAACAGCTGAGGCTGCTCGTTGTGGCAGTGGTGGGAAGGGAGCAGGTGGTTTGTGCCAGTGGTCTGGTGAGGGGACAGTGGATAAAGTGGGGGAAGACGACGAGAGAGATGTTAGGGTGAACTCACCTCAGCCTGGGAGGAGGTTGAGAGGAGGTAAGATGACCGGTCGTAGGGAGACAGGACGGAAGGAGAAGGGACATAGGAAGACAGGACGAAAGGAGACGAGAAGGAAAGAAATCGGAGGGAAGACAAGTGGATCGAAGGAAATTGGAGTGGGGGAGACAGTATAATAATAATAATAATAATAATAATAATTTTATTAAAATGGCAACTATAGCAGTTGAATTATACAATTGGCACAGTAAAACAACCAATGATAATAAATTAATTAAGACAAAAATATGACTTTAAATATAAAAACTTAAAAGGTGCATGTACATCATGTTTAAAGTAATGTTTGTATATTAACAATGTAAATATGAAGGACATAATCATAAATTAAAACTTAAAACAGGCAATACTATAGTAGAATAAATTATATGGCCTACTACTATTATGTAAAAAGTAACTAATTTATAAATCAGTTCATAATTACTGCCAGTGTCTTAAAGCATATGGTATAAAAGAGTTCTGAAATCTTGCAGTTCTGCAACGCGGCACACAGTAAGTCCTCGTGTTTCGAAGTAGCGAAGGAGTCGGGGGGGGGGAGGAGACGACAGATTGTGGGGGACTCAATAGTTAGGAAGACCGACAGAGTCTTAAACAAGGGAGAGGACGTTGTAGTTTGCTTGCCTGGGGCCAAAATAGAGGCAATAACTGAGAGGGTAGAAAACATTGTGGGTTTGGGCAAGGGTGGATCTGTTTTAGTACACGTAGGGACAAATAACGTAGAGAGGGAGGGTACAACTGCCATAGTTTGGAAATACATGAATTTGGGCAGAACACTAAAGCAGACGCGGGTTGAGCAGGTAATACTGCCAGGGATTCTACCAGTAATAGGAAGGAGGGGTCATAGATATCGAAATTGCCGGGGGATGGCAATTAACATGCTAGTCGAGAAGCTATGTAGAGAAGAGGAAGTGAGTTTTGTGGATTTGTGGGGAAGTTTTGTTGGAAGGGCTGATATGTACATGAAGGACGGGCTGCATCTAAGTGGAAAGGGGGCAGCAGTATTTGCGGAAGGGCTAGCAGCAGCAGTAGACAGTGGCATGGGTAGCATAACGAATATTTTTGGTAGTCAACACTATTTAAACAAGAAGCGCAGGGGGGTTACTTAGAGATGCCTCAAGCAGGACAAGAGGCCGCTAGTACAGATAAGCCAATAATAAAATGTCCGAAAAATATGTCTGAAGCAGGTTATAGATGCGTGTGTTTAAATGCTAGGAGTATAATAAATAAGAAAAACGAATTAAACATTATGGTAGAAGATATTGACCCTCACATAATTGGTATAACCGAATCATGGGCCAACACATACATTACAGATGCTGAATTAGGATTGACAGGATACGTAATGTTTAGGAGAGATCGATGTTAAAGAATCTATTCAGGCTTATGAAATAAAATTAGAAAGCGAAGTAGATTACGATGAAGCTGTTTTGTGCAAAATAGTTTCAGGAAATTCAAAATTAACTATTGGATTAGTTTATCGAAGTCCAAACATAAACGAAGCGGATAACACAAAAACACAAAATGCTATAAAGGAAGTTAGTAAAGGGGAATGTATCACAATTGGAGATTTTAAACATGGAAACATACAATGGAATTCTCTAGAGAGCACAGGGGGTGATGACCAACAATTTTTATTTTTAATTCAGGAGAGCTTCCTTACTCAGCACGTGCTAGAACCAACCAGGGGGAAAAATGTATTAGATATAGTTTTATCATCACAAAAAAGAATTAGTCGACAATGTAAAAATACATGAACCATTGGGTAACAGTGACCACAATCAAATACATTTTGACCTCAACGTAAAATCAGAAAGTAAAAATAAAAAAACGTATAGGAGAAACTTCCACAAAGGTAACTATAAAGATATGAGAAAATACTAAAAATAGTGTTGAAGCAAACTATGTGGAGGGTTTATAGGCGTACCAGAAAGGACAAAGACTATGCAAATTACAAAGAGGCACTTAACCTAGCTACAACTGAAATTAGAAAATCTAAAAGAACCTTTGAAAAAAAATTGGCAGGTAATATAAAAAATGACAGCAAGAGTTTCTATGCTTATGTAAGGAGTAAACAGAACGTTCGAGATAAGGTCGGACCACTGTAAAACAACAGGGGAAACATAATTTCAGAGGTTTTGAGTGGGGTACCACATGGATCAGTATTAGGCCCTATACTATTTTTAATATATATAAATGATCTAGAAGATGACATATCTAGCAAAGTACTCAAATTTGCAGATGACACAAAAGTATTCAGAAAGGTTACAAATGATACAGATAAACAAAGTTTACAGGATGATCTAGATAAATTAGTTAAATGGTAAAAAAAATGGCAAATGTTATTAAATTTTGGGAAGTGCAAATGTATACACATAGGGCATGGAAACATGGACGAAGAATATAAAATGGGGGATGCTGTACTAGGTAGAACCACATAAGAAAAGGACTTAGGAGTAACATTTAGTGCTGACATGAAAGTTTCAGAGCAATGTGGGAATGCTGCTTCAAAAGGAAATCAAATTCTAGGGCTAATTAGGAGAACTATCATGTATAAGGAGAAACAGCAAATTGTACCCCTGTACAAAGCAATAGTTAGACCACATTTGGAATATTGTATTCAAGCATGGAGGCCGTATCGTAAAAAGGACATAGACAAGCTAGAAAGAATTAAACGAAGAGCAACCAAAATGATTCCAGAATTGAGAGACCTTAGTTATGAAAGTCGCTTATTACAATGTGGTTTGACAACACTAGAGACCAGGAGACTAAGAGGAGACCAAATAGAAGTATTTAAAATAGTGAACGGTTATGAGGATGTTGATAGGAATATGTTCTTCAATCTTAAAGAAGGCAGTAGAACCAGAGGACACAAAGCAGCATTAGTTAAGGAGCAGTGTAGGTTGGACATGAGAAAGTACTCTTTCTCACATAGGGTGATAAATGAATGGAACAAACTGCCAAATGATTGTGTTAATGCTAGTAGTGTGAATATGTTTAAAAATAGAATTGACAGATATTTGATATGGGTGGGCTACACATAGATGAGAAAATGTGTGGACTCTCGATAAGCCAATGACTTCCTTGTCCACTTTGCCATCTGGAACTTGTTGTTTGGGATGGTAATCTTGTTAAATCTTGTTAAAATACAATTATAAGTTTTTAAGTTTATCTTTTTAATGGCGTAGTCAATTGATGTGGAATTTGTCAACTTGATCTGCTTGAGTAATTTGTCTCTGTATTTAATGAATTTAAGTATGCCATTTGTTATCCATAATGAGTTTTTGTTTTTATCTGTTAAATTTATATGACATGTTTAACATTTACATTTTCAAGTATATCCATGAGTACTGTATAGTTTATTGGAATTATTATTTGGATCACACGAAGGATTTTGATCTAATTTCTCCATAATACTTGAATTAGTTATTTTATTTGCAAAATTTGACATAGCTTTTTTGTTTTGTAAATCTATTTTGACTAATTTAGGGGACATGTTTTAGCTGGAACAGTTTCGATAAATATGGCTGGTGGTCTAAAATTGTTTTATTAAAATAAATGCTGTTGATTGTAGCATAATTTGGCTTAGTTTATAAAATAAATTGTGAATTAATTGTTAGGTAACAATTTTTTTGGGAGTGTTATTTTAAGAAAGAAACTAAATACTGTTAAGGTGTCATAAAACTAAAATATTCATAATTCATTTTAAGTAAATTTATATTGAAATCTACAGTAATAATAACTTTCGAAATTTTGCAATCAAGTTGTGATAATAATAATAATGAAAATTCTTAAGAGACCACCCCCAGTGATTTCAATTAGCTGTCCTTCCCAATTTTCATTTTTAATACATTGTAATAATTTATAATCATATCTAGTATGAACGTACAAAATCAAGCCTCCCTTGGTACTATTTTTATCCAAGGAAATACAAGTATAGTCTTCCAATTGGATGTGAGATAGATCACCTTGTTCGGTTAACCAATTTTCTTGAATACATATAAATAATTACATGGAGTATGGACTCGGTAATCATGTTAGTACCTTCAGTGAGAACTTTGAACTTTGCTGCAGCTGGCAACTCATATATAACTGGACTGTTTTCCATTTGGGAAATCAATGAAATTGTTCAGTTTATTAGAATTACTCACAAGATTAGGATAAGTCTGTGGACTGTCCTTGGAGTTAATTCATTGGGAGAAAAAAAAGGCAGAATAATCCCTTCACCTTCTTTATGTTTGTGAAGTGTCTGGTAGTTTATCCAGCCTTATGTTCTCAAGTGTCTGGTAGCTTATCCAGCCTTATGTTCTCAAGTGTCTGCATAAAGCGTGTATTGTAGTAGGTTAATTGCACTATTGGAGTTAGCTAAGCCAATTTGTAGAGTAGAAAGTGTTGTCACCATTCCAGTAGAACTGTTTATTGTGTAATTTGTTTTATATCTACTTGATTTTGAGATGATATATTGTTCAGTCATTGAACATTTTATTCACAGGATTCTCGGATCCAATATAGGACAGAAAGGTGGACTTTCTAGTGACTAATTGATATTAGTAGTTGTTATGGGGCTTTAGAATTTAATTTGAATGTTTCGTTTAGACTCCCCATAGAGGAGTATGCGTGCGCCATATGTTAGATTAAAGAAAACTGAGGCTGCCGTCTGGCGAGTGAAGTAAGCAGAACGGTACGTCGCCATATTTTGTGGTTGTCGAGGCCACAAATATGTCCGCAAAATGTGTACTTTCAGCGCGTTACGGGCACAATATGCTTTAGCCATGTCAACGCAAATAAACACTGTCAAACAAGGTTTGAAATCAATTCTATATAGATAGTCTACGTGCTCACGAAGGGTTTGATTTTGTGTGCTAGTTGCTTGTGGTAAGTGCCTTTATTCTATTTATATATCAGCCGTATTGTCCCCTGGTTGAGCAAAGGCCTCAGCATGTTGTTTCCAAGTTTACATATCTTGTGCTGTTCTCTGCCAGGTGGTTTCATTCCAGTACTCATCCAAATCGTCTCTCCATCTTTTTGCTGGTCTTCCTCGTAATCTCTTCCTTCCGTATGGTTTCCAGGTGGTAATGCGCTTTGTCCATCTGTCATCTTTGAGTCGGCTGATGTGTCCTGCCCAAGACCACGTCATTCTTCTGGTTGTTTTTATCACGTCTGTGACTCCTGTCTTTGCTCTCACCCAGGTGTTTGTCTTTCTGTCATGGTATGTTATATTAAGCATACTCCTGTCCATTTTTGTCTGCGCGGCTGCTAGTTTTTTCTTAGCTTGTTTTGTGAGTGACCATATTTCAGCACCGTATGTCATAGCTGGCAGTACACACGAGTTGTAAACCTTTCTTTTTAGACAGATAGCAAAGTTACTTTTGAAGATGTCGCGATGTTTTGCATATTCGTCGTAGGATTTCCTTGTCTTGGTTCTTGTCCCTAAGGCTGAAGCGTTGGCCTAGGTATATGTAACTCTCCACATTCTCTATCTGAGAGTTATTAACGTATATTGGGGTGTTGTCTTCCACCATTATTTTTGTTTTTGAGATGTTCATCCTCAAGCCGCTTAGGTTACTTTCTTCGCATAGTTCTTGTAGCATTATTTCTAGTTCTTGTGGTGTTTCGGTGCACAGGAAGATATCGTCTGCGAAACGGAGATGGTTAAGATATTCTCCGTCTATTTTCAGGCCTTTTTCTCCCAGTTCAGTCTTCTGAAGATACTTTCGAGTGTTGATGTGAATAGTTTGGGTGAGATGGTATTCCCCTGTCGCACTCCTCTTTTGATGTTTATTTTCTCGCTCTCTTTGTGAGTACATACTGTCACGGAGCTGTCTGTGTATATATCTTTCATGAGTTGTATGTATGCATCTTCTATCCCTTGGTCTTGGGGTGAAGACAGTATTGCCTGGGTTTGTCCCGAGTCGAAGGCCTTCTCATAGTCAATGAATGCTATACAGAGTGGTATGTTGAATTCGCGGCACTTCTCCTTCAGTTGATTTATGACATGGATGTGATCTGTCGTTGAGTACCCGCCTCTGAATCCTGCCTGTTCTCTGGGTTGATTTTCGTCTAATATTTTCTCCAGTCTGGCTGTTAGAATCTTTGTGAATGGCTTGTAGATGTTCGATAGCAAGCATGTTGGCCTATAGTTATGTCTTTTTGGTTGCCTTTTTTGAAGATTATCGCAATCTTTGCATTTTTCCAGGTAGTTGGGATTCGTCTTTCTGATATGCATTTTGTATACAGCTTGGCTAAGGCTTTGGCGATGGTATCCTCTCCTGCCTTCAACGTTTCGATGTTGACTTGGTCATTTCCTGTTGCCTTCCCGTTTTTCATCTTCTTTAGCGCGGCTTCTACTTCCCATGTTGTTACTGATGGTACTTCTCTTGGGTCTGTGCGTATTGTTACTGTTTGGTCGCTCTCATAAAGTTCGGTGTAAAACTCTTCTATTCGTTTTAAGATCTTATCCTGGTCTTGGATTACTCTGCCCTGATTGTCTAAGAGTGTTATCAGTCTATTTTGGCCTAGGATGTGTGTTCTTCTGACCTTGTTCAAGTTCTTTGATGTCTCTATTGTTTTTTGTATGGTGTCTAGGTTGTGTTTTCTGATGTCTTCTTTCACTTTCTTTTTAAGGGTCTTGCATATCTCTGTGTACTCTATGCAGTCCCTAGCGCTGTTCTTTACCATTTCTCTACGTTTTTTCATTAGTGTCTGTATTAGGGAATATCAATCAAAGAGCCAGTGTAGATTCCATTGCGTGGTTCACAAAATCCACCTTAATCCCACTTAATTGTTTACCCGTCATACACGTGTACTTAAAAATTATTTCATGCTAAACATTGCAACGGATTATGTCACTGTGGTTTTGAAAACTGCGAAATGAAACCTAGGCTATGTCATGCTTTATTTCAATAAATGTGCTTTTCCATAGATATTGTAAGTAAGTTCTCTTAAGTAGGACTATTACTAATTGTATCCATTAATTAAAAAATGCGACCATACAGTGAACACGAGAAAGGTTGTCATGCATGAAAATGTACCTATGTATACGAATCCAGGACAATTAAATGTCCAAAAATCTAAATACTAACAAAGTACTTATTGCTAAATTTATTCATTACTGATATTATGTATCAATCTAACTGTAGGCCCTATACATTTTGTTAGAAATCTACATTGATATCTGAAAAAAAAAACTTCTTATTCATATAACGATAGCACTCCTGCTGTTGACTCAAGCTGTGTTTTAAGAGTTTATAGAAACATTGTTTCATAGTAGATAATCTTGTTGCTTGTATTATTTTAGGCAGAAAGTGGTTTGTTGTTTCGTTAATTTTAAGAACTTTATTATATAAAAATTTCTAGATATTCTGAGTTATTTTTGTCAGGTGAAATTAATAAATTTGCGAATTCGTCTATGGCGAATTCGAACTATCTGTAGTAGCCTATCTATAGAACTATCATAGTGTATGCAATACCATACAATATAAAGTACATCTGTTGCGCTAAAATGGAGACCCAAGCTCGGAAGCGCACCAAAACAAAATGGGTTAGGCAGTTCCTAGTAGATAAGCACTTCTAGTTGTAAACTTTTCAATTGGTGCGCTGAGGTATGGAAGCATGGGCCCGTCAAATATGGAAGCATGGGCTCGTAAAATATGGAAGCATGGGCCCGTCAAATATGGAAGCATGGGCTCGTAAAATATGGAAGCATGGGCTCGTAAAATATGGAAGCACGGTCCCGTCAAATATGGAAGCATGGGCCCGTCAAATATGGAAGCATGGGCTCGTAAAATATGGAAGCATGGGCCCGTCAAATATGGAAGCATGGGCCCGTCAAATATGGAAGCATGGGCTCGTAAAATATGGAAGCATGGGCCCGTCAAATATGGAAGCATGGGCTCGTCAAATATGGAAGCATGGGCCCGTTAAATATGGAAGCATGGGCCCGTCAAATATGGAAGCATGGGCCCGTCAAATATGGAAGCATGGGCTCGTCAAATATGGAAGCATGGGCCCGTTAAATATGGAAGCATGGGCCTGTCAAATATGGAAGCATGGGTCAAAAACACGAAATACTCTCGCGTCGCAATTATATTTACGACATGACGTAAATATTTGCGACCCGTCGTCATTCTTAGTAAGAACCGTCGCAAATAATTACGACGGGTATCAAATCGAATTATGTCGCGTCGCAATTCGAATTACGACGCGTCTCAAATATATGCGACGGATCTCAAATCGAAATACGACGGGTCGCTAAATGACTGCCGGGTATCAAATCAACCAATAGCGGCACGTTCCCGCGGTGTTGTTAAATCCACCAATCGCATGTCTGACCGATACAGTACGCCTGTAGTTTTCCGTGGTTGTGCAAGTCAACGTACACTATTTTAACATGAACACATGTTATGGCCCAGCAAGTTAATCCCGGCCAACTAACTGGATTGTTTTAATACCAGAACACATTATCTCAAATGTATGATCCTTGTGTAACAATTCACCAATATTGTGCGACATCACCAAAAGGTCCCCAAATGGCGAATTGCTACACGTGAGAACTTTTTTGCTTATCTGCCATATATATATATATATATATATATATATATATATATATATATATATATATATATATATATACTCCTACTTTATATTTAATTACGTTTATTTTCACGTTTTTATCACGTATTTAAATTCACTGTTATACATTGTATGGTAAAATATTTTTCAGTATATATTTCCATTTTGCGTGGATATTCTTCTGCTATGTCATACTTATATGGTTTGGCAAATTGGGAAATATTTAACAAAAAAGTTGAGAGGTGTGCTTTAGAGCACAAATAGATATAAAGGGTTATTCTCCAGAAATGGCGATGGAAGCATATATTTTAATGACCCTTATAAAAGCATTGCAGTCAAACTGGCAAAATAATTAATACACTATTTCACTAAATAGCATCTACTTTAAAAAGGAACTTAAGTGTTGCCCTATAGACATACATGTTGTATTATGTACAGTCTAACCTTATCAGTTTGTGGTTCCCTATCTATGTGCCACATGGCATTCGGAGCAGCCACGTGATAAGTTCGTCTCTGAATGGTTTGGTCTCAACGCTATCGCACTTGGTCGTACTTAGTTTGTTTCCTTGAACTTGTAGGATGGCGTGGACAGAACGGTACCCAAAGCATATGTTTGTCTCGATGGCAGGTCTTACCAGATTGTCTAATTCTGCTTCTGTTGTCTCAGCTAGGTAGGTGTGCAAGTAAGAATAGCTAGGTAGGTGTGCAAGTAAGAATAGCTAGGTAGGTGTGCAAGTAAGAATAGCTAGGTAGGTGTGCAAGTAAGACATCGTAACGTTCGTGTATGCCGTAACGTTCGTGTATGCCGTCGCGCAGCTGGTGGCAGAGATAATCTGTAAATCTCTACAATCAGTAGGCCTAGCATCATCACAACATACGTTTCATTTGTCCCGACGGGGTAACGTAGGTATAGTAAAACAATTTCCCCGGATATAATGTCCCCATCTAAATGGCAAGTAGGACTAAAAAACACCCTCACATGCTTAAAAAAAGTACAACACGCGGTCTATGTAATAGCCTTTATTTGCACTTGTAAAAATTTATTTACATATATTTATTGTGTCGATGGGGGGGACTGATTACGAGCATAGCACTTGTACCACGGCTAATCTTTAGTGTGTCGGGGAGGGGGGCTGAGTACGAGCATAGCACTTGTACCACGACTAATCTTTAGTGTTAGCACTTGTACCACGGATAATCTTTAGTGGGGGAGGGGGCTGAGTACGAGAATAGCACTTGTACCACGGATAATCTTTAGTGGGGGAGGGGGCTGAGTACGAGCATAGCACTTGTACCGCGGATAATCTTTAGTGGGGGGGCTGAGTACGAGCATAGCACTTGTACCACGGATAATATTTAGTGTGGGGGGACTGAGTACGAGCATAGCACTTGCACCACGGCTAATATTTAGTGTTAGCACTTGTACCACGGATAATCTTTAGTGGGGGGACTGAGTACGAGCATAGCACTTGTACCACGGCTAATATTTAGTGTTAGCACTTGTACCACGGATAATCTTTAGTGGGGGGGCTGAGTACGAGCATAGCACTTGTACAACAGATAATCTTTAGTGGGGGGAATGAGTACGGGACTGAGTACGAGCGTAGCACTTGTACCATGGATAATCTTTAGTGGGGGCTGAGTACGAGCATAGCACTTGTACCACGGATAATCTTTAGTGGGGGACTGAGTACGAGCGTAGCACTTGTACCACGGATAATCTTTAGTGGGGGGGGCTGAGTACGAGCATAGCACTTGTACCACGGCTAATCTTTGGTGGGGGGGCTGAGTACGAGCGTAGCACTTGTACCACGGCTAACTCGGCACTGGGTGTATATACTTTTTCCTGTTACTTTCTTTCCTAGCAAAATGTGTTATTTTTTACTTTGACTTTCTTTTAGTTTACCACTGTATCTGTATATATATATATATATATATATATATATATATATATATATATATATATATATATATATATATATATATATATATATATATATATATATATATATATATATATATATATATATATATATATATATATATATATATATATATATATATATATATATATATATATATATATACCTGTGTGTAGCGGACATACAGAAATAAGGTCAATTTATGTGGGAAATCCTTGCCCAAGCCTGTATAATAACAATATTTATTAAATATTTACATTATGTGGCTTTCGTCCTTGCACCGAGGGCCTATTCACAAGTTTACAATTATTGCAAAACCTAAATATATATTTGGTGTTCCCCAAAAATATGCATATGCACATAATGTAACAAATATTGTGAGCACTTAAAACAGATACGAACACGATAGCAAGTGTGCTAAGTGTTCTCGAACACCTGGATGCATATGTTACCCCAGCTGAAATGTCCGCTTGCCATCGGGTCGGAAGGAAAAGGAAGACAGTCTAGACCGATGATCTGCAAGTTCGTTTCCAGAGCCAAAGCGCAGGACATTTTAAGAAAAAGAAAAGTTGCGTGATAGTGAAGCCACAAGAAGCATTATGATCAATGAAGACCTCATATCTTCCCGTTATAAGACATTCCGCTACTGCAAAGATGTGTCGAGTGTTAAAACTGTCTGTACAAGGGAAAGGTTCACTGCCTCATCCAAGAGAAGGAGCTCGTCAGGCACAAGCACATCATTGTTGACACTTCAGACGATCTATTCAAACTTGGAGTGGATAACCCCGACTGGGATTAGAAGAATGTCATCGTAGCAACTCTCAGGGGGGAATCACTAGTGGTAGTTCACATGTTGTAAATACACACTCTAAAGGCCATGTCTGACTTTGTCTACCCCAAGCGTAGTTCACATGTTGTGAATACACATTGTCAGCGACGTCCGCACGGTTTTTTCCAGAGGGAGATAACAAATTCAGATTTCGACTAGAAATCTTTACACTTACCTAAAGGTCTACTTTCAATGAACAATAATGATATAATTGTATATAATTAATTAACAAATATACTAGGTGATCTACTTAACACAAATAACAAACAATCTACTCACCATAAAAGACCTAAATTTAATATAAAAAAACAGATCCAGGGGGCATATTCCCCCCTTCCCAGAAGCACATGCACAGTGTGCTTCATCTACAAATAATATAAGAATACTTGCTGATTGCACTGATTGTAAAGAAACCAATCTGTCATGTACAAATGGCACACCTTTAGTTTAGTCACACATACAATTTGATAGTGCAGTTGTGGATGAACACAACTATTGTTTGCAACCTAAATCATATGTTTTTTCTTTATTATATATATATATATATATATATATATATATATATATATATATATATATATATATATATATATATATATATATATATATATATATATATATATATATATATATATACATATATATATATATATATATATATATATATATATATATATATATATATATATATATATATATACATACATATATATATATATATATATATATATATATATATATATATATATATATATATATATATATATATATATATATATATATATATATATATATATATATATATATATATATATATATATATATATATATATATATATATATATATATATATATATATATATATATAAATGTAGGTGGGATTAAAACTAAATTAAAGGGTATAGATGTTGAACAATATATTGAACAAATTGACTTTGTCTGTTTTGGTGAAACTAGATTAGATCATTTTGATAATTGTAATTTCTGGGTATAAATGTTACATGTTTAATCGAACAGTTTGCAAAACACAATCTGATGGGATTGCTTTACTTGTAAAAGAGTATCTTTTAGAGTTTGTTAAGCCTCTTGAAAGTTCCAATGGGTGTGCATTTTGGCTTGAAATTGATGAAAAACTTCCAGATAAAAACTTGCTTTTAGGAATTGTTTATATTCCTCCGGAATCATCTCCTTATTCAAATTTTAGTATTTTTTATGATATTGAATTATATATTTTTTATTATTGAAATGTAAAAAATATCAAGTTGCACTGATTTGATATTTTAATGCCAGGTGCGGTAACCTTCTTGGTTTCGTAAGATTTGATGATCATATAATTGATGTACTGGGTTCAGACCACATAGATAGGAATTACCTTTTCAAAGAATCTACACTAGAAACTTTAGGTTTTCCAATTGAAAGTAGTGTGTGTGACACATGTGTCAACAATTACGGTCACAGACTTGTACAGTTGTGTAGAAATGTGGATATTCACAATGCTGATGGATGTGTAATTGGCGGTTTGTCAGCGGTGTCGTCGAGTTCAACTTCAAGTATGACATGGCCATTTTAAGAAACGCTCGCTTTATTTGTCCTTTGACGTATAATTATCGATGTATACAGGTAGTACATAATAGGTTGACGCATACATATTTGACGTAGCAAGTTGACTAGTTGACGATATCGAAGTAACGAGTAGATAGTGAGTGGTGTGTAGCAAAAGCGCGTGCAGTGAGTGCGAGGTACAGTCTGCAAGAATGATTGAGCGAAATCAATCATAAAGTACCGACATTTTAACCAACTCCACCAGAGGGAGCCAAACACACGGCAACATACTGCCCAACATAAATAATATATTCCGTCCGTAACACCTGCCCCTTAAATAAACCATAGGGCATTTAACACAAACAATACACCAAGACGGAATGTCAACTGATAGATTGAATTAACATATAATGAATTAGCATTGCATATCGTACATCTAGTACATATATAGTGGTTAATTTCTGACACCAATATATTATGTCATCTGTACATAGTTTTGCCACCAGGACTCTTAATGTCACCCTTGCTGACCCCACACTAACATCAGCCCCCGGTGGGCATATTTTTGTAATTGGACGCCTGAAGGATGTCGTGCTGGTCTTGACTTGGACTGACCACACAAGTCCATCATCACTCGGGAAAACCTGTTCTACCCGAACCATTTGCCACATGTTTCGTGGGGTGTCTTCATTTAGCAACACAATGTCCCCCACTTGGACGTTTAGTTGCTGTTGAGTCCACTTCTGTCGTTGTTGTAGGAATGGCAAAAGTTCTTGGTCGACCTCCGCCAGAAGATGTCTGCTACTGAACCCGACGCCATCCCGCAGTGCATGTCTTGCTCCACAAACTTGCCAGGTTGAAATAATGACCCTGCTCTAAACAAGAGAAGATGATTTGGCGTCGGCGGTTCCGGGTCTTTGTGGTCAACTGAGACTGTTATCAGTGCTCGGTTGTTGACAATCGTTTCTGCCGAACACATAAAAGTGGCCAAACTATCATCTTCCAAGATCTGCTCTCGAATCAACGCATTGAGCACCCTTCGAGTCGTCCTGATCATGGAAACACGCATCCCATGTGGGTTGAAATGCTAACAAATTTCCCTTTGAACCATGAATTTCTGGATTTGGTCCTTGTTCCACTCTTTGGTAGCTTCACGAAACTCACGTTCTCCGCCAACGAGGTTTGTACCATTGTATGATCATATTTCTTTGACTTGTCCCCGTCTGCTAATGAACCTTTGGAAGGCGTTTACGAACGAGTCAGTGTCGAGCGAGTGTGCCAATGCATTTGTAAATGCAATTTGTAAATGCAATCGCATTTGTATTGTTTTAATCCAAGACTTGTATTTGAATCAAAACATTTGCATTTGCATTTTGGAAACCAAAACATTTGCATGTGCATCAAAACATTTGCATTTGTGCTTGCATTTTTTATCCAAAACATTTGCATTTGCACTTGCATGCCACATGTCAGTCACCATTCGCGACATTGAGTTATTCAAGATGCGTTCAAGTGTTTTAATAATATAAAACACTTGCATTTGCATATTATAAAAAACACTTGTGACATTTGCATTCGAATCATTCCAAACCCTTGCATTTGCATTTAAAGCAATCGTGTCTCGGTGCATTTGCATTGGAGTAATTTCAAGCATTTACATTTAAATGCGCTGACTCGCATTTGAACCCAAGCCTGGTGTGCAGTCTCAATGTGTATTGCTCGAACGGCCAAACACGTGAAGACGCAGTCGTAGCGCGTAACGGTGCTGCCTCCCGTGTGACATTCAATTGTCCAACATTGTAAACGCTTTTGTAGGTGAAGGATGGTTCACCTTGTCTCACTCTACAACTCGGGAGGTCCGCCATCTTTTGCACGCGTGGTTTCGCGTGTCTCTTCTTGCACATGAAGCAGTCTTAGTATGCTTCGTATCGTAGATCTATCACCCAAGATCTAAAACGTTTCACGCACCAGGGACAACACATGTTCACATCCTGAATGACCACATGCTTCCTGACAGTCACGTGTGATGATTTCTACGGCAAGGTGTTTTATTTAGTAGGTTGATAGGATGCTTAGATTCATCTGATCCTCCCGCGTTTCTCAAACGTCAACCTACACGTACTCCGTCTTCCGACATCACGGGATCGAGACGACGTATCGCGCTGGTCCTGTTGACCTGTTGTTTTTTGGGTTTTGAGTCATCCCTCTTCATCTGCAGGGTATAGAATTCTTCCTTGAATGAGTGCCTCTGAACGTGCTTCACTACTTCAGTTTCTGCCTTTGCATCTCATCAACCGATATTACTTCCTTTCTACACCGGGTTTCTTCTCCATTGATTTTTGTAAGTAGCATCGACAGGCAATGCTCTTTCCCAGCCGGTACCACGAAGAATGCTTAAGCATGAATCTGTCTAGGAAGGCCTTCATCAGTCTGAGTTGTTTAGGCCCCAACTTTCCCCAGCTTCAGGGTCTTCATCTGTGTTGCCTCTGAGCGCACGGGCCATTTACTTTCTTCTTCAGCTAAGAAGCTTGGTCCGCATATTCATCTCTGACTTGTCAACACTTCTTTAGCAAAGAGCCCACGTGACAGATCGTCTGCCGGGTTCAATGCCGAGCGAACGTGTAGCCATTGTGCAGATCCGTCATGTATTGGCAACGAAGGTCTCGAACCGTCTGTCCTCATTCTTGATGTAGTTTATGACTACCATGCTGTCGGTCCAGAAGACGGTGTCTTCAGTCTCTCTATGTCTTGTATTGATATTGTATTGCGATACCTTATGACGATTCTGATCGCAGGATCCAGATGATTCCTCCATAATCAGATCTTCTTCTTCAGAATCAAATATTTTATATCATAAATCCGGTTCCAGTATTTATTGTTAAAGGAGATTCATAGTCGTATATTATTGCCTGGGTAGACCAGAATTTGTCTAGTTTGTTTTTAATGAGTTTATTGATCTAGCTTGTATTACAGAGCTTGGGAGACTATTTCATGGTTCAGCCACTCTAAGAGTGAATGCGTTTTTCTTAGATTTATGTTCGCTCTTTGGGTAAATAATTTAAAAGTGTGTCCTCTATTTCCTGATCTTAGTAACACATCCTCCCATTTCAGGACGTTTGGTGCAGTTTCATTATTGTACATTTCATGCATTATTTTATAGACTTCTATCTTATCTCCATGTTCCTCGGAAGAGGTGTACGTTCATTCGGTACACATATGCATTCTTGCTCATATCACCCTCTCTCTCTCTCTCTTTCTTTCTTTCTCTCTCTCTCTCTCTCTCTCTCTCTCTCTCTCTCTTTTTCAATGCGTCGCGGTCGTTCTCTGCAACGCGAACTTGGTGGAACATAGCCTCTATGTCTCCTATCAGCGCCACCGGTTATTGTCTGAATCGGAGGAGTTCACCTAGCAGCGAGTTTGTCAAGTGTCTGGCCCTTGCACGACTTGGTCATTGAGCCACACGTCTTGATATTTCGCTGTACAGTCGAATACTACTCTCAGTTTGCCTGATTTCTTAGGGTGAAATACGGGGTGGTGTGGCAGATACCACGCGGCACCTTTGGCTCCCGCATTGTTTTGCGCACCCTTTATCCACGAGACTCTGCATGTAGGCGCCGTAGTCCTTATTCAGAGTGCTATCTCGGTGAATCTTCTTTGCAGCCCTTTTAACCGTGTTTCTGCAAGCTGGCGCTTTTCGGCCAACCCTGGCGATGCTTGAAGAGAAAGGCGAGCTCGTCTATGGCTGTTTGTTGGGGACCCCGGTTCCCCGGGTCAAGGACGCTCTCGCTCTCCGGGTTTGATTGCGGTTGGTTGTGTTTTCGTGTTGTTCTACATTAAATGTTCATGTTACACGATCATACTAGTGTCTGTTTGTAGGACTGGATATGCGATATCTTTCACCCTAATGGCGTGTTGGCAGTGTTCGTAACGAACTCACACACCGAACTGTGTACAATAGTAAATTGAATCGCATTGACTTTCTAGTCTACTAATCGGCGCAAGCAATTAGCCTTGAACGACGGCTTTGACTTTGTCGCACTAGTAAAATCGTAGTAGCCTAACGTTAACATGGCCAACACGCAACGTGCACCGAAACAGTGGTGTCTCACGAAAACCAAAGCCGTAAACTCGTTTGAGAACTGGCGTCAAAACCTTATTTATACTTTATCGCTCGACACCAACTTCACGCAATTTATTACCACTGACGCCAAGTGGGGGAAGAAGTGTGCCTCTGAACCAAACAGAGGTTTCACTGATGATGACATCATTGCGTCAGGCGGTCGTACGGCTCTCCAGGAAGTGTACATGCTAGAGCTGATGCTAGGCCAGATAGCCAATTACTGCCCAGTTATATCGCGCAACACGATCGTCAAGAATTCAAATAGTTTATCTTGCATCTGGCAAACTATTCGTCTACACTACGGATTTCAGTCTTTTGACTTTGCCGACATTCAGTTCCAGGCTGATGAACGTCCTGAATATCTGTATCAGCGCTTAGTGGCCTTCGTTGAAGACAAAATGCTCCAGCGAGGGAGTGTTATTCTTCACCATGGTGACGCCATAGATGTCGACGAAGAAATGACACCTTCTCTCGAAAACATGGTTGTGCTCACATGGTTGAGATTAATTAACGTGGCACTCCCAAAGTTCGTCAAGCAACGATACGGCAATGAACTGAGAGCTAGACCACTGTCGATTAAGCCTGAAATTTTCCAGGCCCTAGACTCACTACTTGATGAAATCACTTCCGCCGATGATGCAAAGATCATGCGTACAGCTACGGCTCACTATCAGCAGAACACATTTGGGCAGAGACAGTCGTTCTCAAGGCGTCAACCATCTCCATTTTCTGCCCCAAGGCGGTCTACAAGTAAAAAGGCATGTCCACTCTGCAAACAAGCTGGCCGCAGCAACGTACAGCATTTCTTGAGCGAATGCCCATATCTTCCCGAACAAGATCGTCGCTACATGGCTAAGATCCGTCAAGTCACTGACGTACACGAAGAGGACGACGAGTATGAATACAGCCATGAGCTCCATCAACCCGAAATCGTTGACCAGCCTACGTTATGCCTCGCCACGGCACAACGCATCGACATACGTCAGTCGCCTTATCTGGACACGTTTTGTGGCCATCACAGGGTCCGAAGTCACCATTGACAGCGGTGCAACAGGCAACATGATCCGACATTCCACTGCTCTGAGACTCGGTTGTGAGATCAAGACCTCTTCTCAATCGGCTCATCAAGCTGATGGGACATCGCCCCTGGCCATAATTGGCGAGACTATAGTGCATCTAACGCGCAAAAACCACACCTTCTCGTTTTGTAGGTTAGTTATGAAGAACTTGGATGTCGAAGTTCTAGCTGGCACTCCATTTATGGAAGTCAACGACGTGACCATACGTCCAACTAAGAGATTCATCACGCTGTCTGATGGCACGACTTACACGTATGGTACAACCGATGAATCTCTCAACCGACATGCAGTCCGACGCACCCACGTGTTGCGAGCGCCCCCACGGTTTGGCCAGGCGAGTTCGTGGAAGTAAACCTCCCCACTGACTTGTTTACTACGGACTCCACATTCGCTTTGGAGCCACGCCTTGACACTACAGGCAACAAGTTCACACGAGACAGTGACCTGTGGCCACAACCGTCGCTCGTTACCAGCGTAGATGGCGTGGTACGCATACCCAACCTGACAAACATCACTCGCGTGCTGAAACGAAACGAACACATTTGCCAAATTTGAGACGTGTTTGTACCGGACGTTCCAACAAACACTCCCTTACGTTCTGACGTTATCAGTAAGGCCATAGACCTACAACCTCGCAGATATACACCTAGCAAGCACTCTGCCTCTGTCCAAATCGATCCGGACATGAAACTATCATCCGATGAACGTGCATCATTCCGCGCCATCATTGAAGAATACGACAATGTATTTGACCCTAACTACACTGGCTATAACGGCCATGTTAGACCTTTCGAAGGGGTCGTAAACATGGAAAGGCCGCCTACCACAATACGCTCGAAATCAGCTCGTTGAGCTTCAGAGCAAATTCGACGAACTTGACACGATGGGCGTTGTCGTCCGACCTGAAGATGTTCCTGTGAACGTCGAGTACGTCAATCCGTCATTCCTCGTTAAGAAGCGAAACGGTGGACACCGATTAGTCACTACATTCACAGAGGTGGAACACAATAGCAAACCACAACCATCCTTGATGCCCGACGTTGATAGCACCCTGCGTAAAATCGCACAATGGAAGCACATCGCAACAACAGATTTATCGAATGCTTTCTATCAAATGCCACTCTCCCGTGAATCAATGAGGTACTGCGGTGTCGTCATGCCGTTCCGCGTCGTACGCGTGTATGCACGCTTTGCAATGGGGATGCCCGGGTCAAAAACTGCACTCGAAGAATTGCTATGTCGCATACTCGGAGATCTGCTGCAAGAAGGCAATGTCGCTAAACTTGCAGACGACATCTACTGCGGCGGCAACACCATTGTTGAAATTCAACAAATCGTCAAAAGGCTGTTACAATGCTTCGCCAACAGTGGTTTGCGACTATCGCCACCAAGACAACGATTTGTCCGACGTCATCTACCATTCTCGGTTGGATATGGAATATGGGTTCCATTCAGGCGAGTCCTCACCGTATTGCTACCCTAGCCAGCTGTGAAGCTCCCACGACTGTGAAAGCCGTGCGCGCATTCGTTGGAGCTTACAAAATGTTAGCGCGTGTAATACCCGGTTGCTCTGCCTTACTCGCACCTTTCGATAATGCAACTGACGGACGCCAGTCTTCTGAACACATCGTTTGGACAGACTCGTTACGGAAGGCCTTCAAGCATGCACCGGACAGTCTACATACGAACAAGGCTATCACGTTGCCTCGACCCTCCGACAAGCTATGGCTTGTGACCGATGGCTCCACCAAACAGTACGGATTAGGGGCTACCTTGTACGTTATGCGTGCTGGCAAATTGAAGCTGGCCGGATTCTTCAGTGCGAAATTACGCGGGCGACAAACTACGTGGCTGCCTTGCGAGATAGAGGCGTTGTCCATTGCAGCCGCAGTAAAGCATTTCAGCCCGTACATCGTACAGTCGAGTCACACTGCGTCTATCCTCACTGACAGCAAGCCTTGCGCACAAGCTCATGAAAAACTCTGTCGCGGCGAGTTCTCTGTGAGTCCGCGAGTCTTTACATTCTTGTCGGTAGTCAGCCGCTATCAGGCAACTGTCCAACACCTCGCCGGCTCAGCAAATGTCCCATCAGACTTTGCTAGTCGCAACGCACCGAAATGTCTCGAACAACAGTGTCAAGTATGCACCTTCGTCAGGCAAATAGAGGAGTCGGTTGTTCTGCAACGCGTCACTACCAACGACGTGACATCTGGGAGGGCTCGACTTCCGTTCACCAACAGATCAACGTGGCTAGCTATCCAAGCCGAATGCCCTGATTTGCGATGCACACTTTCACACCTCACACAAGGGACGCGACCATCCAAGAAAATAACGAATGCCAAAGACATCAAGCGATATCTAAACGTCGCATCCATCGCCCGTGATGGTCTGCTAGTCGTACGTCGTAACGATCCACTCAGCCCAGCACGAGATTGCATCATCGTTTCCCGCATGGCCCTTGACGGGCTAGTGACAGCACTACACATTCAACTGGACCATCCCTCATGTTACCAGTTGAAACAGGTCATGCATCGCTATCTGTACGCGTTGGACCTGGACAAAGCAATCTTGTTAAATCTTGTTAGACACAGCGTCCCGTAGCTGTCACCAATGTGACTCACTACGCGATACTCCACACACGACTATCCCACAGTCTACAAGCAATCCTCCAGAGGTGGTAGGAATTTCCTATGCCGCAGACGTCATCAAACGTAATCAACAACTCATCTTGGTCCTACGCGAGTGCGGAACGTCATACACTGCGTCGTGTTTAATCGATGACGAACGCCGCGACACACTACGAGACTCTCTGGTCAAGCTGTGCTTTGGCTTACGACCGCTAGATGGGCCTCCTGCTGTCATACGCACTGACCCCGCCCCAGGGTTCGCTGCTCTCGTCAAGGAGTCCCTGCTGTCGACGTATTGACTCACGATTGAACTTGGACGCGTCAAGAACGTCAATAAAAATCCGGTTGCAGAAAAGGCTTTACGCGAGCTCGAGCATGAACTGTTACACCAACAACTCACAGGCGGAGCTGTCACGCAGCTTGTTCTATCTATTGCCACCGCAAACCTCAACACTCGTATACGAAACTGGGGGTTTTCCGCCAGAGAGTTGTGGACCCAGCGAGACCAGTTCATAAACGAACAACTGCCGTTAACCGATTACGACCTCATTCGCCAGCAGCATTCTTTGCGACATGCCAACCATGCTCCAAGTCAATTATCGAAGTCACCCAGTCATACCGTATCCGAAGCATTAAATATTGATGTTGGTGACATTGTGTAACTGTACTGTGGCCGCAACAAATCACGTTCTCGATGTCGGTACCTAGTAGTGAGTGTAGATGGGATCTGGCTCAATGTCAGCAAATTCATCGGCAATCAATTACGAGCTACCTCCTATCGAGTGAAACGGTCAGAGTGTTACAAGGTTGCTGCCCATACACTTGATCCGCCAACGGCGTACAAATACAATGACTCGACGAGTACGCCGACATATGAAGCCACTCCAGAACCTCGATCGAGCATACCAACACAGCTACTGTACCCTGCCACACCTGACGACGCTCTGTCGGTACATCCGATTCCGGATGCGCAGACTCCGGTCGTTCCGGACGAGGAGAGGCAAGAGTCCGAAGATGAAGAGAACTCCCCCGACGATCAACCAGAAGACGCAGACCTCACGAGTATCTAAGCGACTTTATCACTTAGACTATAATTACAATATTATTATTGTATAGTTGTTTTCTCTATAATTAGTCGTATATAATATAAGGAGAAGAATGAAGTCACGCCAATAGACGATCAACTATGATTTACGTCTATGGCTGTTTGTTGGTGACCCCGGTTCCCCGGGTCAAGGACGCTCTCGCTCTCCGGGTTTGATTGCGGTTGGTTGTGTTTTCGTGTTGTTCTACATTAAATGTTCATGCTACACTATCATACTGGTGTCTGTTTGTAAGACTGGGTATGTGATATCTTTCACCGTAATGGTGCAGTGCTTTCTTGCGTTAACGGACATATCAGGCTTCTCGTTTACCAGTGTGTCTAATTCCTCAGGTTTCCAGAACTTTCCATCTGTTGGTGTAAGTTGTCATCAATGGCAAAGACATGCGAAGTAGCCATGCTTTCTCCAGACCAATGGTGTCCTATGGATACATGTCCTATGGATACATGCGCTATGGATACATGTCCTATGGACACATACCCTATGGAGACATGTCCTATGGATACATACCCTATGGATACATGTCCTATGAATACATGTCCTATGGATACATGCCCTATGGAGACATGTCCTATGGATACATACCCTATGGAGACATGTCCTATGGATACATGCCCCATGGAGACATGTCCTATGGATACATACCCTATGTACACATGTCCTATGGATACATGTCATATGGAGACATGTCCTATGGATACATATCCTATGGATACATGCCCTATGGAGACATTTCCTATGGATACATGTCCTATGGATACACGTCCTATGGATACATGCCCTATGGAGACATGTCCTATGGATACATGCCCCATGGAGACATGTCCTATGGATACATACCCTATGTACACATGTCCTATGGATACATGTCATATGGAGACATGTCCTATGGATACATATCCTATGGATACATGCCCTATGGAGACATTTCCTATGGATACATGTCCTATGGATACACGTCCTATGGATACATGCCCTATGGATACATGTCCTATGGATACATGCCCTATGGAGACATGTCCTATGGATACATGCCCTATGGATACATGTCCTATGGATACATGCCCTATGGAGATATGTCCTATGGATACATACCCTATGGATACATGCCCTATGGATACATGTCCTATGGATACATGCCCTATGGATACATGCCATATGGAGACATGTCCTATGGAGACATGTGCTATGGAGACATGTCCTATGGAGACATGTGCTATGGATACATGTCATATGGAGACATGTCCTATGGATACATGTCCTATGGATACATACCCTATGGATACATGTCTTATGGAGACATGCCCTATGGATACATGTCCTATGGATACATACCCTATGGATACATGTCCTATGGATACATGTCCTATGGAGACATGCCCTATAGATACATGACCTATGGAGACATGTCCTATGGAGACATGTCCTATGGATACATGTCCTATAGAGACATGTCCTATGGATACATGTCCTATGGAGACATGTCTTATGGATACATGTATGTATCCATAGGACCGTTTAATGTCCACCCCAGCAGTGTCCTTGTAGCATAGGGATCACCAACGTCACCACTTCGTAATTCTCGTGGCATCGGGATGTATGGGTTGTGTCGCGTCTACTTCCGATATCTCTAAGTCTCGGAGGTGGCGCCATTGCTTCAACTCATGCTTTTGTCCAATGTTTGATCTCTTGATCGATATCGATGGTCTTGTTAACAAACGCTCCAGGCTGTGAAAGTCACCGTCTATGACCGCCACCTCCAGGCTGACAACACAACTGCTCACCCGTCTGTCTTCCTTGTCAAGTGTCGTCAACATAAGTTCCAGGGTTTCTCCGTCTAGCTGCAACTTATCCGCTAGTCTCTCAGAACAAAAGGTGCTGGTGGACCCGCTGTCCAGCAAAGCGCACGTTTCGATGTACCTCAGTGAGTTACTTACTATCAAATTGACAGGTGCTATGGGTAGGGCTACTCTGCACATGCCGGCCCCAGTGGTCATACAGCTGACTGTCACGTCCTTCTCAGCTCGTTTGGCTAAGTTGTCGACACTTTGGCTTTGTTCATTGCTCTGCTTGATTGTGGCAGGATTAACTTCATGTAGTGTGTTTCTGATTGCATCTCTGGACAGAGCAAGTAGGCGTTAACTTGCAATTTGCGGAGTAATGACCAGTAAGCAAATAGTTCAAACATAGTTTCTTGTCTCTCGCTTTTTTTTTACTTTCATCTACCCTTGATCCGTTGAATTTACTACAAAGGAATAAGTTGTTCCTCTCGTTGCAGCTGGGGCCACGTACTGCCACCCTCGGCGACGGTGGATGTGGCACGGTTCGTACCACTCCCTTCCCCGTCTCCTCTGACATCGCCCTGGCGTCGGTCGTGCTGCCTCCTTTCACGTGGTGAGTAGATGAGTTGGCCGTAGGCAGGCTGTCTCCTTTCTGATAGTGAGTAGATCGTTTGACCGTAATTAGTCTCCTTTCTTGTGGTGTACAGCTGGCCGTACACCTGGTGTATAGCTGGCCGTACACCTGGTGTATAGCTGGCCGAACACCTGGTGTACAACTGGCCGTACACCTGGTGTATAGCTGGCCGTACACCTGGTGTACAGCTGGCCATACACCTGGTGTATAGCTGGCCGTAAACCTGGTGTATAGCTGGCCGTACACCTGGTGTATAGCTGGCCGTACATCTGGTGTATAGCTGGCCGTACACCTGGTGTACAGCTGGCCGTACACCTGGTCATTGCGTTCTGTAGCAGCTTGTTCTATAGATTATAAGTTGCTCTATGTCTGGCGACACGTGGAACCTCTTTTGTGTCGACTGCACTTCTTTTAGCCACCTGAAACGCAAGTACATTGGCAACCTTTCGACAATCTTGACCATTTCTCTCTGAGAGCTGATATCGGAGATGTATCCCCTTTAAATGTTTCACCGCAATTTCTAAGCTCGTCTGCGAATTCTCTTAAGCCATCAAAGTCCTTAGGGGAAATTACCTGTCACCAGTGTACGTGTTGCCAAACCTGTCATCTAACAGCTCCCTTGTCCTCTTATATCCTACATTAGGCTCCATTAAGACACATGATTTAGTCACCTTACTAGCCTTACCAACACACATTTGCATAAGCCTGGCTAGTTTGACACTGTCCTCTACAGTCTGTTTGCCGTTGTAATCGAACGCCCTAACAATCCTCCAATATTTCAGGGGATCGCCGTCAAAGTTCATCAGCTCTATCTTAGGCATTTGCATAATCTGCCACATGTTTTGTTGTTGTCAGTTCAGACACTGGATTGTCAAGTTCAGGTTGGTCGTCCGGGCATAGAGGCGGCTGCCTTGTAGACTCGTTCACATACAGTGGTGCCGCCTGGCGGAGTAAGCGACACCTGGCAGTTCAAGTGGCGCTCTCTTTCGGACAGATTGTTGATAAGTTGTCTTTTTACGTCGTTTTGTTTCGCTTCATTGGCTTCATAGACCTTTCCTCCGCTTCAGCTATGGCAATGTTAGTTTGCAATTTCAAGAGCTCCCTGCGTTTTCGTAATACTTGCTCTTCCTGTTCTAAGCACTGTTCCGTCTCAAGGGCCGCCTCAGCCACTGCAAGTCCCGCCGCCCTGGCTCGCGCATGTGTACTACTGATAGTAGAAGCAGTACTGGACGCGCGCGACATCGATGAACAAGACACGTGACTCGCTGAATCTTCGAGTTGAACCTCTGGCTCTGCCACTTTCTTGCGTTCGTTGATCATCCCGTGTAATTGGTGCATTATTATTGTACAATAATTGGAGGTTTGTCAGCGGTGTCGTAGTGATTGTTCAACTTCAAGTATGACATGGCCATTTTACCTTTTAAGTAAAGCTCGTTTATTTGTCCTTTGATGCATAATTATCGACGTGTACACGGTACTTTCTCCAAACGATCACAATTTACAAAAGTACTGAAGCAATGGATTCACAATTGGAAGCCCATTTTAAATGCTAGACTTTGTTCTGCCCATTTGAAGAGTCGTGTTTTGCAGTTGATATATTTCATCAACTAATGGGTCAAGATCCTTCAAAACGTCGGCGATGGAGAACGTTAAAGCCTGAAGCGGAACCGACAACCTTCCAGCATGTACCTCAGCCGAAGGTTTCGACACAACGCAAACACTCGACCAAGAGAACTGCCAAATCGGAATGCAAGGCGGTTAGTAAACAATGAATGAATGGACTATCTTACCAAATAAGTTGAATTTAGACGCAAACAGCATGTCCAAACTTATTGGCAAGTATGTGACTAAAATCGTCTACGTCTATGATCAGGCGTTTATAGTTGGAGTTGGAGCACTCTTGACGTAGGATTCTGAACAAATATGGCGCTGCATATACAAGAAACATTTTTGGTGTTCAACGAGGTATACTTAGAGAACCCTTTGCGTGATATTCTTTATTATAGTTGCAAATGGTTAGTTTTCAAATAGTCTTATAGATGCAAAGGTCCTCAAAAATTACTTTGGTTTCACTTTAATACAGAGTGCTCTATGACAATCAGACAACAGTGCATTAAAATCATCAATAAAAAAATAATAAATGCATAGAAACACTTGGGACAAAACAGTCAAATAATCTACTGTATTACTATCTCTACACGTAAGACTATGATCTATGTGTCTATATTTTGCCAACTCTTCCTGTTATGGACGGAACGTGCTATTTCTGTTGGGTGGTATGTTGCCATGTGTTTGGCTTCTTTGGTAGAGTTGGTTTGGTTCCCCAGCAGCGCCATCTGTGTGAACTAGTGGGACTACGTGTCTAGACCTGGTGAATCTGCTGACATGCCAAATTGTAAGTGTCTTGTTTGGTCTTATTATTTCCTTAATTGGTACATATAACGGATATCTTTTTTCTGACCTAACCATGAAAATTACCACCTATAACACCCAAACTCCTCATATATCTACTATACATGTACACATGTCACGTGGTCAAGAAAATACATTTATTTTATGAAAACGATCAAAATTTAAAAAAATTTACATAGATACATAGGTAATCTTAAGTGTAGATTATTTTATTGTTCCTTCACAAGTGTTTCCATATATTTATGATTTTTTATTTATGATTTTAATGCATTTTTCTTAAAGCAATTTTTTGATTGTCATAGAGCACTCTGTATTAAACTGAAACCAAAGGCATTTCTGGTGCCTTTGCAAGAGTACTTGAAAACTAACCATTTGCAACTATAATCAAGAATATCACGCAAGTGGTTCACTAAATATACCTTGTTGAACACCGAAAATATTGTTTGTATGGGAAGCGCCATATTTGTTCAGAATCCTATGTCAAGAGTGCTCCAACTGTAAACGCCTGATCATAGACGTAGACGATTTTAGTCACATACTTGCCAACAAGTTTGGACATGCTGTTTGCGTCTAAAATCAACTTATTTGGTAAGACAGTCTATTAGTTCATTGTTTACTAACCGCCTCGCTTTCCGATTTGACAGTTCTCTTGGTCGAGTGTTTGCGTTGTGTCGAAACCTTCGGCTGAGGTACATTGTGTAAGTCGGTACAGCTTCAGACTTTAAAGAAGGATCTTGACCCATTAGTTTATTAAATATATCAATTTCAAAACACGACTCTTCAAAATGAGCAGAACAAAGTATGGCACATCGCGTAGGCTTCCAACCAGCACGCCTGCAATTGTGAATCCATTGCTTCACCACTGTCTGTTTTTCCAGAGGAAATAAAAAAGACCACTCTATGCTTCGCTGAATAATGCTTACATCTGAATGCTGCACAGCACATTTTTTTAGAAAGTATTTTAATGGTTTGGTTTCTAATCTCATAAATGACAAACTTCAAACTAATGATGCATGTGTTTTCCTAAAGTTGTATCTATTATTGTATACTGATGATACTATCATAACGGCGGAGTCAGCCACTGAACGTCAGGATTGCTTAAATGTATCTCATTATTGTAACTTATAGTCATTAAAAACATTAATACAACCAATTGATATAATATTCCATCTACTTTATCATAATGTGTACCAATTTTGCTATGTGGTTGTGAAGTATGGGGGTATGAGAAATGTGATGACATCATTGAAAAGCGGCACTTGGAATTCTGTAGAATGGTATTACGTTTCAACAAATCTACTTCTAAATATATGATATATGGCGAACTAGGCAGACCACCACTAGTGATACAAATTAAGCAAAGGATTGCTAATTTCTGGATTAAGCTAGCACAAGGAAAATAGTCAAAGTTATCAGTGATAATGTATAGATTATTATTCAACTGAAATAATAAGAGTGAGTATGAATTACCTTGATGAATATTGTTCAAAACATTTTATGTAAAAGTGTTCTAACGTTTGGCACTTTCCTAATGTCGTCAATCACAATTGGCTAAATAATTGTCTTAAAATCATGACGAATATCAAACATGGTCATCAAATGTATTTAACAATGAAACATGTGTTATCTATAGAATAGTTAAAGAAGTGCTCGAGTTTGAGCTTAACTTTGTTACCGAAGAGATTAAGGATTACTTTTACTTAATTTAGGTTGGGTAAAACAAAAGTGCCTATTTAAACAGGCAGATGGTTAAATATTAATTTAAATGAAAGGTATTGCACTTTGTTTAATATAAATTAAATTGGTGGTGCATTTCATCTGTTGTTTCAATGTGACACTTTAAGAAACGAAACAAATACATTTCTGACTATATATTTTATTAATCACTCAAATTCTGTGTTATTTAATATTCATAATTTAAATAAACTAATAAGAATTTTGTAAATTGATAAAAATAATGCTTGGTGAGTTTAACTTACATTGACGGTTCTTATTATATTTAAATGTTTTGAGTACTAGCAAATACTATATTGCATTTTGTGGCTGTTTTCGCATTTTGAAAAATGTTTTTTAAAATCTTGTAACATACATCATACAATCATATAATAGCCACCCCAACTACCTTAAGATATCATCTGGGCATTTGACTAATTCATAAAAGAAGAGTGAACTTTTATAAGTTTATACGATACAATTCGACAACGAGACCACGTTTCTGCGGCCAGACTCTTCTCGGCAAATTGAGAAGGCGAGCGAGAGTCGGATAAGCGAGACTAGTAACTTCGTTGTTATCAGTAGTCTCACACTAGTCTTGATCTTTAACAATATGTCATCAGTAGCCTCACACTAGTCTTGATCTTTAACAAGATGGCCAGTGAGCACCTCGTGTAAAGCTGTGGGGAGTAACTAATGGCGAAGCTCTTGACGTTTGGTTTTGACCATCAAATTATAATCACTTACTTGTAATAGACGCAGTAGATCCGGATTGTAGTACATGGTACGTCAGAAATGTGAATCTAAATTGAAGGATTACAAGAAGATTTACACAAAAATTATTAGATATAAAAAGAGCTTTTCAGAAGAGTTTGAACAATAAAATCCCTGCGTTGAAGTCTAATAATTGTAAAAAATATTGGGGGTTAATACATAATAGTGTAAAAGAAAAACAAGCCGTAGGAAACATATCTTTAAAAAACGTTTTATGAATATTTAAAAACTAAGTATTGACGTTGATAGTGACACATCAGATTCAAATGATGATTCCACGGGCTTCGATCCGAGAAGTATTGATCATACAATTACCAAACAACTCAATGTGGATTCTACTGTCAATAAGCTATATAACATAATTAAAAAGTAAAAAATAACAACGCTTGTGGTGTTGATTATCTTCGCAATGGGTTTTTCAAGAATTGTTCCAATGATTTCTTAGATATTGCTTGTAGGTTATTTAATATTGTTATGGATAGTGGTATCATACCTACTAACGGGTGTTTACGATTAAGAATACCATTATTGTTATGAATAGTGGTATCATACCTACTAACGGGTGTTTACGATTAAAAATACCACTATTGTTATGAATAGTGGTATCATACCTATTAACGGGTGTTTACGATTAAGAATACCATTATTGTTATGAATAGTGGTATCATATCTACTGACGGGTGTTTACGATTAATAATACCATTATATAAACAAAAGGGTTCGAGAGACAATCCCAATAACTATAGAGATATAACACTTTTAAGGTGTTTAGGGAAACTGTTTACAGCATCTCTTAATTGTAGAATTAATTATTTTGTTAATGCAATTGGACTATTAGGTGAAACGTCAGCAACTGTTTTGTGTCTTTATTGTTTACAGTAAAGCGTTTGGTTTGGTGGATAGAACATCCCTATGGTGTAAACTTATAGGTGCAGGTATTAATGGTAAAATTTAATGATCACGGCGATTTATAATCTTTACCAAAATACCAAGTCATGTATAAAATCAAATTGTAAATTATTTGATTATTTTCTATGTGATAAATATGTTAGACGAGGAAGAAATGTGTCTCCAATTTTTTATTTGCTATTTCTTTGAAAAATTTTTAATATTATGTTAGTAGAAAATATGGCGGTCTTACTGATGAGATTAGGGAATATAACATGGATGATGATGTAGAAATATTTAAATTAATTTACCTGCTGATATTGTTTGTGAAGTATTTGATCAGACAATTATGCATGTATATATATACAGTAGTGAATTTTGGGGCTTTAATTATATAAACAATGTTGACATTTTTCATAAAAAAATTCCTTAAACGTTTGCTTCATGTAAATAATTTTACCTCAGATTGTATTATGTATGGTGAGAACAAATTGTTTTGTATTATGTATAAACGTTTGCATGGCATACATTATAGTTCTACCACACGTTTTACCTCAAAATGGATTGCTAAGGTAGAATATAATTTAAATGAAACCGGATTTTCTTATACATGGTGGTCTGAAGATTATAATAAGAACTGGTTAAAACTCACTGTTAAAAATATATTGACTGATATGTACAATCGGCAGTGAAACAGCGATGTATGGAACAACAGCGGATGTACAAGTTATGGAATGTTTAACACTTCTTTAATGTTTGAAAGTTACCTTAAAAAGTTAGATAATTAAGAACGTATTAATCTTTGTAAATTTTGATCTAGAGCACATAAATTATCTGTCACACGTAACAGATTTCAGGAGTTTCCTTATACTAACTTAGTGTGTCCTTATGTAATAGTAACAACACAGGTGATGAAATTCACTATGTTTTTGAATGTAGCTCCTTCAAGGAAATTAGGCATGATCTTTTACGTAGTAATATCACTAGAACGCCTCACACCATTTCAGCGTCCGTTTGTTCGTTCGTTCATTCGTTCGTTCGTTCGTTCGTTCGTTCGTTCGTTCGTTCGTTCGTTCAAGGCGTGCGCTGATTATGATTATATAAAGGGAATAACAGCATGGCACTTGCTAAAATGATTTTTCTATGAGTACACAAAGTTTAATATTGTATGTACTACTTGCCAAAATAACAATAAACTGGAAAAATGGATTTATAGGTAAAATTAGATGCTTAATTCGAAGTTAATCAGATGAGCGATCACGTGATTTTGTGACGTCAATTACGACATGGGTTTACATTCAGTCTGCTATTTCTATGCAATGCTTCAGCATAGTCTCACTCGCGTTACTATAACAAGTGATGTCAATTTTCTAGACTAAAACGTATAATGTAACGATTTTGAACCGCTAGCAGCAGGTGATACCGCATAATCATCTTCGAATTCAGCTCCTTCTGAGCAATTTAACGACGCTAGTAGCCTTTGACTTCGAACTTATTATTTTCTGACCGAACCATGAAACCGATCACATATATGTTATCATACATATATATATATATGATACGCACGTGTGACGTTGTCAAACATTACTCTTAATTCTATATAAAAATCAAAATAAACAAAAACTTTTCATCTGCTATGCCTAGCTTTGCGGAGCAAGGCGTAGAAGATATTATAACTAACTTTTGTAATTTGTTATCGTTACATTTGTTATCGTTACATGGAAGTAAGAGTAATGTTTGACTACGTGACATGTGTATATGTATGGTTAATATATAAGGAGAAGTTTGGCGGCTCTAGGTGGTCGTTTTCATGGTTAAGTCAGAAAGTAAACATCACAATAGCAGGACTGCCATGTTATTTTGGCTTGGGGATTTCGGTGACTGGTGTGACACGCAAGATCTACTCAGTTCTAGCTAGTAATGTATTAGCCTTCACTTTAAGGGTTTACTATTCCTGTACTTGTCATCAAAGGGATGCTAAATTTAACTAGATACTGTTGAAATATAATGGTTTGTCTTTTTCGTACAGTGAGCAGGTGTGAATAAAAGACCTTGCTTCACATTCAAAATGATCTGACGAAAAACACTGTATAGATCAAAGACCACGTGCAGGTGGCCCCGTTGTATTCACAATACAATAATTGCTTGTCACTTGCATAAGTTCTAATGATCGTCTCGTTGACTGCGTGTTAAAAATGGAAAAAAATAGCGCCGTGTGTTATGCGAAAATGACGAAAGCTATAAAATACTTACAAAGTAACAATTTCGGGTTAATGTGGAACTAAAACAATTAATAAGACGAGAGAATAAATCGTATGCTTTATTCACAGAAAGACACACATTAAACTTCATGTGCTCGCTACACAATCGTTTGTGCCGAGATCACTATGTCTGTTGTGCTCTGAGGCCGATCACCAGATTTGTGGGCCGAACTCTCCAAAGAATGCTGTCCGAATTCACCTGGCCGAATTCACCGTGAGCCGACATCACCTGTATCCGCGCTAACACCTGACTGACAGCTCGCTTCGATCCTAGATGGACCGTGGTCGTCGAAGTTCTACGGATTGGTGGCATCAACATAGTTTCCACTACTGGGAATAATGTGGGCACATCATCTTCTTTCAAAGATAGTTTACCACCCGGATAACACAGGGCTGCCACCTTCTCTGGTCCGGATCGCTGTCGAAACAAGTTTTCTCGGATTGAGAAAAGCCGGCTGTGCTTAGTGGGTTTGACGTTTGCTTTTTTTTAAAGTTGGCTCCGTATGGAACTAAATTCAATTACATGTTGCTTTATTCTTACTACTGTTTGCATTACAACAAAATGCCGCTCAATAGACCAATCTGCCGCTCACTTCTAAACAACCGCTATCACTGTCAACGGTGCTGTGTATGAATGGAAAGTCCCAGTCCCGTAACACTTCCTTGTCATCAGTGACGTCATGTCGAAGCTTGCCGATAAGCGCGGGAAAATATGTATAATCGAGGCAGGTCTGTAGAATAGAGTATTATTTAGAATTATTAATTAATGGAATTCTAATGAGTTTTTCGGTGTTGTAGAAATATTCTACAACATGTAATATAATATGATTTCAAGCAATCGTTGGTGTTATTCCCTTAAATAGTGGTACAGTTGTGTCTTTAAATAACAGCGTTAACTTGAGTTTAAGCGTATAAAATACGATTAAAATTATGGTGAGTTAAGAAAAACGAACATTCCACTAAGCTTACTGACGAATGGCCCAGTAACGCCAACCGGTCATGTACTCCATCTCATCTGTCAGCCATAGGGCCACATCATACCGGTCATCTATTTTCAGTCATCCGTTAGTTCTAGAGCAGCCCCCGAGCCAGTCAGTAACTAGTACAGTGATCCATTAGTTCTAGAGTTTCCCCGTGCCAGTCATCCTTTAGCCTCGATTATCAAAGTTCCGCTCTGTGGCGCCACCATTTGTCGCACACATCTTCGCCTTGATGTAGAGTGGGGTTCTCATTGTGACGGAAATTATGTATGCACCCAGATTCTGGGCGCGTACACAAGTAGCTAATTAAAATCTCATCCGGGCATTTGGCTAATTCATAAAATTCCCCCTTGCGAGTCACCCGTTAGTTCTAGAGCTTCCCCCGTGCCAGTCATCCGTTAGTTCTAGAGCTTCCCCCGTGCCAGTCATCCGTTAGTTCTAGAGCTTCCCCCGTGCCAGTCATCCGTTAGTTCTAGAGCTTCCCCCGTGCCAGTCATCCATTAGTTCTACAGCTTCCCCCGTGCCAGTCATCCGTTAGTTCTAGAGCTTCCCCCGTGCCAGTCATCCGTTAATTCTAGAGTTCCCCCGTGCCAGTCATCCATTAGTTCTAGAGTTTCCCCCGTGCCAGTCATCCATTAGTTCTAGAGCTTCCCCCGTGCCAGTCATCCATTAGTTTTAGAGCTTCCCCGTGCCAGTCACCTGTTAGTTGTAGAGCTTCCCCCGTGCCAGTCATCCATTAGTTTTAGAGCTTCCCCGTGCCAGTCACCCGTTAGTTCTAGAGCTTCCCCCGTGCTAGTCATCCGTAAGTTCAAGAGCTTCCCAGTGCCAGTCACCCGTTAGTTCTAGAGCTTCCCCCGTGCCAGTCATCCATTAGTTCTACAGCTTCCCCCGTGCTAGTCAGCAGTTCTCATCGCGATCCGTTAGCTGTCGTGACCCGCAAAGCACGATGAATAATCGCCACCAATCCGGGTAGACGACAATATTGACACCGTATCCGATGTCGCCTGCCGTGAACAGCCCTGTGCACCGCGGGAGTCGCCGACACACCGGGATGACACACCTCGTCCATAGTGCCACATTCTTGGCGAGCCGGTGACGATGACATCACGTCACATGGTAGCTGGTTCTAAATGCATAGCCGCTTAGCACGGGAGGACATTATTATACCCATCTATTCAACATTTAAAATTATTGAATCTGCTCATCATAAACAAATCCATTGACTCGAACAGTTAAAATAAATGTTCGGGAAAAATCATCATCCAAAAGCAATATACATGAAAAAAGATCATCGCTTTGAATAATTTATAATAATAATATATAAAATACTGATATTGCGCTAAAATCCTCGGGAAACCCAAGGTCGGCAGCGCACCAAAACAACAGGGGTTAAGCAGTTCATAATCGATTTTAGTTTACGGCGAAATATTACTACATTTCCTACAGAATTAAAGGCTACGCGAAATGACTTTTTCCTCCCAAACTGCATTGGTTATACTCTAAAAATAATTTAACAAGATTTAACAAGATTGCCATCTCGAACAACAAGTTCCAGATGGCAAGTGGACAAGGAAGCCATTGGCTTATCGAGAGTCCAACAATTTTCTCATCTATGTGTAGCCCGCTGTTATCAGATATCTGTCAATTCTATTTTTAAACATTCTTTAAGTTTGAAGAACATATTCCTATCAACATCTTCATAACCGTTCACTATTTTAAACACTTCTATTTGGTCTCCTCTTAGTCTCCTGGTCTCTAATGTTGTCAAACCACATTGTAATAAGCGACTTTCGTAACTAAGGTCTCTCAATTCTGGAATCATTTTATTTGCTCTTCGTTGTATCCTTTCTAGCTTGTCAATGTCTTTTTTACGATATGGCCTCCATGCTTGAATACAATATTCCAAATGTGGTCTAACTATTGCTTTGTACAGGGGTACAATTAGATGTTTCTCCTTATACGGGATAGTTCTCCTAATTAGCCCTAGAATTTTATTTCCTTTCGAAGCAGCAATCCCACATTGTTCTGAAACTTTCACTTAAGCACTAAATGTTACTCCTAAGTCCTTTTCAGTGTGGTTCTACCTAGTACAGCATCCCCTATTTTATATTCCTCGTCCATATTTCAACGTCCTATGTGTATGCATTTACATTTCCCAAAATTGAATAACATTTACCATTTTTCTGAATCATCCTGTAAACTTTGTTTATCTGTATCATTCAGGTCTTCTGCCATTTGGAACCCGTCCGAAATTATGTTTTCACTGTTGTTTTCCAGTAGTCCGACCTTATCTCGAACTTTCTGTTTACTCCTTACATAAGCATAGAAACTCTTGCTGTCATTTTTATATTACCTGCCAATTTGTTTTCAAAGGTTCTTAGATTTTCTAATTTCAGTTGTAGCTAGGTTAAGTGCCTCTTTGTAGTTTGTGTAGTCTTCTACATTTCCAGTGTGTCTACATACCCTCCACAGCATCTGTTTGTGAGCAATTTTTCTAATAGCCTCTTTTGACAGGTGTTATTTCCTGGATCTTTTCCCTTTTTTTTCTTAATGGAACAAATTTCTCAATAATGCCCTCAATCTCATATTTTAAACAAGTCCAGCATTATGTTGCTGTCTTGTTCTTCAGCAATTTATTCCAATTTATATTCGCTAGATATGTTCTGATCACTTTATATTTGCCTTCTCCACTGTTTTGTATATGTATTCCCTGTTTTTACTTTTATATTAAAATGGATTTGGTTATGGTCATTTGAACCCAAAGGTTCGTGTATTTTAACATTGTCAACTAATTCATTTTGTGAAGACAAAATTAAATCAAACACATTCCCACCTCTGGTTGGTTCCAAGACATGTTGAGTAAGGAAACAATCCTGTGTTAGATGTAGAAACTGATGGTCGTCACTTCCAGCACTCTCTAATGATTCCCACTGTATATGGCCATGGTTAAAATCAACCATTATAACACATTCCCCCTTGCTCACCTCCCTAATAGCCTTTTGTAGTTTTACATCTTCCTCTTGTCCTTGTCTTGTTAAGACTACGATAAACTACTCCTATTGTTAATGTTGAGTTCCTGGTAACTATGTTACACCAAATTGCTTCCTCACTATCTGCTTCACTTTTCAGTGTTATTTCATATGCTTGGATAGATTCTTTAATATAAAAAATTACTCCACCTCCCCTTCTTTCTCGTCTATCCTTCCTAAACATTACATAGCCTGTCAGTGCTAACTCAGCATCTACTATATGTTCATTTGCCCATGATTCTGTGATGCCTATTACATGAGGATCAATATCTGCTACCATAATGTCTAACTAAATTTTTTTATTTATTATGCTCCTGGCATTTAAGCATACACATTTAAGTTCATTGTCTGAATTTATTGGTGAACATTTCTTTGGATGTGTATTTGTAGTAGTACTCCTTTGAGTTTTCTCTGTCAGTTCCCCCTGCGCATCTAGTTTAAATAATTTATGGTACCTGTGCCCTCGTCGACAACTCTGGCAAACTCACACACAAGAACTGCAGCACCCTTCCCTGTCAGATGAAGTCCATCTCTCATGAAAAAGTAATCTCTTCCCACATAGTTTAATCACATGTCTACGAAGCCTACTCCCTCCTCCATACATACGTTCTGTACCTGTGTGTTGATCGCCATCCTCCTACAGTTCCTATATTCCTAACCCCTGCCTCCCATTATTGGTAATATCCCTGACAATACAATCTGTCCAACTCGTGCCTCTTTAAGTGTCTTGATCAACCTCCTGTACTTACCAACGATGGCTAACGTTCCCTCCTTCTCGGCATTGTTCGTTCCCACATGCACGAGAACAGCACCTCCCGTGCCACCACCCATGACTTGTCCTGCCTTCTCTGCTATATCCTCTATTTTTGCCCCTGGTAGGCATACTGTTATGTCATATCCACTTTCCTAATGATGGATTCCCCCATGAATACCCGGGCTTTCCTCGCTTTCCCCTGTGATACTACATCAGCAAAGCTCCTTTCCTGTTGCACACTACTAGTATGCCCCCTTTCCCTCCTATCATCAACCTTTACTGTCTTACCACCTGGCAATCCCTCTCCACTCACCCGCTTACCTCTCTTTTGTTGCATACTCTGCCTTCTGTCATCTTTCTTCTTCTGATCCACAGTCTTCTCCTTTTCCCTGCTCTTGTTATCCTCGACCATCCTGCCACCTGACAATCCCTCTTCACTCACTCGGTTATGTTCCTTTTGTTGCACATTCTTCCTTTTTCCATCTTTCTTCTTCTTACCAGCTTTCTCCTTCACATTGCCACTGCTCTCCTTGTTCTCACCACCTCTGCTCTCCTCGTTCTCACCACCTCTGCTCTCTTCTGTCTCACCCTGCCCTGTCATCGTCAAAATCATATGCCTTAGTTCAATTACCTGCTCCTGCAGATATTTCACTGTCATACACCGTTACATCACGGATACCGTTTACTGCTATTCAAATTATGTTTAAATCCTCTCGGTCACCCCGTAAAAGGGCTTATTTCGTCATGCTTTGTGTACACAAAATGTACCAGTTTGTAGCGACATCTAGCGACTGCGGGCGGTATCCGTGACGTATCGACAGTAAGGCCAATTTCGCAACGCAACGTCGGAATCCGCTGATTCTTCAAGTGATGGGACTATTTCCTATTTGGAAGATGTGGATAGTGATATTGGGGAGTTTTATGCAGACGCCTAGCCCCCAACAGATCCACAACCCTACATGCATGAGTGCTAATGTTTTATGAGGATGCTTTAAATCATTTAAAATAAATACAAGCTGCTTGAATGTGGTGACAAGTGGTTTACGAGCAAGATAATAATGTTGTTTTGGGCGATAATGGGTGACCACTAACAACGTCAACAATGTCAATGAATATAACTAAACTATGTACAATTACAAATGTGCAGTAGTTGGTATGGAATATCACATACAGCTGCCAAAATGACAAAGCTCTTAGCCATAGGTAGTGGAAAGCAGTGTTAGTTTAGCCATTTTTCATTCTTTTTGATTTCTAGGGCGCAATAATATTCATAAGTCAAAATTTATTTACTCACATAAATTATGATTATTAATATATAATGTTATACCAATATAATATATCAAGCATGCATAGATAATTATATATAGCTGATTCAAATAGGGTTGGTAAGCTGGCTCAACATGTCTTGGAACCAACCAAAGGTGAGAATGTGTTAGATTTAATTTTGCCTTCTCAAAATTAATTAGTTGACAATGTTAATATACATGAACCTTTGGGTTCAAGTGACCATAACCAAATCCCTGTTAATATAAAAGTAAAAACAGGGATTATATATAACAAACAATGGAGGAGGAAATTCAACAAATGTAGTTTGGAATAATTTGCTGAAGAACAAGACGGCAACAGAATGCTGGACTTGTTTAAAATATGAGATTGAGGGCATTACTGATAAATTTGTTCCATTAAGGAAACAAGGGAAGAGGTCCAGGATGCCAAAGAACTATAAGAAGATGAAAGATACTAAATCACCGGGAGTTGATAGGGTACTACCAAAACTGCTTAAGGAAATTGTTGAGCAAATTAGTACACCACTTGCAAAAGTGTTTTGTCACTAGAAGAAAGAATAGTTTCTTCAGAAAGGAAAGAAACAAACGTCATGGGTGTGACTTCCATCCTCTCGCGATCACATGACAAAGTTACGAAATTTCACCAAGGAAGAAAATCGTGATTTTTTCAGCAATTCTATGTTTACTTCAGTAAATGCTTCAACAAGCACTAACTAATGTAATAGTTTCTCTGATGATTTCACAGAAACTAAAAACAAAAGTTGCACAAACGAGCTAACATGTTGCAGTGGATAAAACGTGGGTTTGATTTTTTGCAAAATTAATTTGAAATGAGACTAGCAAAAAATCGAATTAGTTAAGCACCTTTAATGTTTTATAGTACTGATTAACAAGCTTGCATAATGGAGATTTCGGTTGGATCAATATATTTGAATTTGCAAGATCATCTTAAAGGGTATCTATGTTAATTTTATTTATTGGTTGAAATGTGATAATTTTTTCTAGGTCTTGACCCGACTTGATAAACCATTAGTATGAAATATTGCCTTGATCTAGTAATAAACAAGTCGAGCCAATGAACATGAACATCAGTAGGAAATGAAACGTGTTTATGTAATGCATATGTTTGAAGGACATCCACAAGTAATCTAGTATCTAGACTTGGTAAATCAAGGTGGATATTGAAACCTCCGAACATATAAAGTTCTTCTTGGAATTTTAAGGTGGTTTCAAGGAAATCTTGAAATTCCTAAAAAAATTATTTGCGTGCAGGAAGACGGTAGATGCATATGCAATTAGCAGATATAGAGTAAGCCAAGTGCAGCTGCTGGGAAAGAAATAACAATTGTGGGATCAAGACTAATTTATTTAATTAGAAATGTTGGCCAGAGCCGACCCGATCGGTAAATTGTGACTCATAGGCCTAACAGCTTTGCTAAAAACAACAACAAACTGTTTTTCATATTAATATAGTGTCACTATTAGAGACAAAAAGGGGTTATAACTGCATAATCGTGTTCTGAGAATACTTAAATCGCTTCTTCTCATTTTCATATTTGGGATGTGATAAAAGCTACAAGTGTGAATCTCAATACAGTGTTTGTAGTCGAGGACGAAGAACAACACCATTCAATAAGCTTATCTAGAATGTTTGGGTCCAGGGATCACAGGTATGCGGTTATGTAAAGGGTTATGGTTATTCTTATCTAGAATGTTTGGGTCCAGGGATCACAGGTAAACGTTTATGTAAAGTCGGCGACATTTCGTTCACTCCACGTTACGCAAGTTCTCTCAACTGTATACATGAGTACCTGGCTGTGATAGTGGTGAATATTAGAACGAATATTCTTCGCGCAGTAATTGCTGCGTGACTGAATGCTTCCCAGTCGAGATAGCGTTGTAATGAAGATATATGCCTGGGGGTGTAGTATAAAACGTGACGAACAATCCTTTTACCATTATAACCAATAAGTCAAACAATATAACTATAACAACCAATAGGCCCTACAATATAACCACATAACCAATAGGCTATACAATATAACAATATATACAATGTGTTATGCGCGTGCGTACACGCAATATATATATATATATATATATATATATATATATATATATATATATATATATATATATATATATATATATATATATATATTCGAATATATATACAATGTGTTATGCGTGTGCGTACACGCAATATCTATATCTATCTATCTATCTATCTATCTATCTATCTACATATATATATATATATATATATATATATATATATATATATATATATATATATATATATATATATATATATATATATATATATATATATATATATATATATAACACACACACACATTGCATGTGCACGCGCACACACAACCTAATTAGTTTCGTAAAATTAATGAAGCCAACCTTGTTTGTCTGATGCAATTTCAAACAATGAGGGCAACAAATATAATTTAAAACAATGATGGACGTTTTTGGCCTGCATTGCGCTCTGTCTTCATAGCTGCATGCTAAGTGAATCAGGACATGTTTTAGTACACCGTTGGCCTCAGTAAGCTGCTCCAGGGTTCTACACAGGATGTTCTCCAGGCCTACAAAGAAGTCAGCCTGGAAAAGGACATCGTTATCGACATCAGACAAATTGCAGATGCGGAGTAAAGTGAGATCTACGAGACGACTGCAGAGATGGTCAACACTGCTGGGACATTGACAGCGATCTCGATGCAAAAACACCGTGGGAGGCAGACCATGACGAGCAACGTGGAGGCAGACAACCCATCAATATTCTGGCAAAGTTTTGTATTTCTACTATTTATATAACTTCTCCAAGAATTTGTCACGAGATTCAGTGCGATAACAAGGAAAGCCCTGCTCGGCCTGAAGTTCCTACCCAATAACTTGGGCTGACAGATGCCAACATAACCGACCTCCAAGAACGCTACAGCCGCGACATGCCATTTCCAGCGTCCAGCTGAAGTCAGAATGAAAGAATAAATAGGATTGGTCAGAAGAAGAAAAAGTACCAAAGTTTACATGAAACAATGATTGAAACGTCCAGCTCCATGTTCCTAAATCTACTCCGCATTTCTCACTTGCTTATGCTAATATCGGTCCCATGTACTGGAGTGTACCGCGCTAACTTTACACTCACTACTAATTCTACACTCAAACTAGTGAAAACCGTAACGCGGAGCACCATGCAACTGGACCGTCTCTATGCTCTGTACAGGACACTCACTAGCCTCGACAAAGCCCCGTCCACGGAAACAGAGTAGCCTCGACAATGCTCTGTCCACGGACACACAGTAGCTTCGACAATGCTCTGTCTACGGACACACAGTAGTCTCGAAAATGCTCCGTCCACGGACACACAATAGCCTCGACAAAGCTATGTCCAGGGACATACAGTAGCCTCGACAATGCTCTGTCCAAGGATACCCTAGAAAATGCTCTGTCCACGGACAAACAGCAGCCTGTATCAATGCTCTGTCTACGGACACACAGTAGCCTCTCTCAATGCTCCGTCCACGGATCCACAATAGCCTCCACAATGCTCTGTCCACGGACACACAGTAGCCTCTACAATGTATTGTCCACGGACACACAGTAGCCTCGACAATGCTCCGTCCATGGACACACATTAAACTCGACAATGCTCTGTCCACGAACACACAGTACCCTCGACAATGCTCTGTCCAAGGACACACAGTAGCCTCGACAATGCTCTGTCCACGAATACACAGTAGCCTTGACAATGCTCTGTCCACGAATACGCAGTAGCCTCGACAATGCTCTGTCCACGGACACACAGAAACCTCGACAATGCCCCGACCACGGACACACAGTAGCCTCGACAATGCTATGTCCACGGACATACAGTAGCCTCGACAATGCTCTGTCCAAGTATATCCAGTTGCCTCGACAATGCTATGTCCACGGACACACAATAGCCTCTCTCAGTGTTCTGTCCACGGCCACACAGCAGCCTCTCTCAATGCTCTGTCGACGGACACACAGAAGCCTCTCTCAATGTTCTGTCCAATGACACATAGTAGCCTCGACAATGTTTTGTCCACGGACACGCAGTAACCTCGAAAATGCTCTGTCCACCGACACACAGTAGCCTCTACAATGTTTTGTCTAATGGATTCACAGTAGCCTCGACAATGCGTCATCCACGGATACACAGTAGCTTCCACGATGCTCTGTCCACGGACACACATAAACGTCGACAGTGCTCTGTCCACGGATACACAGTAGCCTCGACAATGCTCTGTCCACGAACACACAGTAGCCCCGAAAATGCTCTGTCCACGGACACACAGTAGACTCAACAATGCTCTGTCCACGGACACAGGGTACCATCAACAATGCTCTGTCCACGGACACAGGGTAGCTTCGACAGTGCTCTGTCCACGGATACACAGTAGCCTCGACAATGCTCGTTCACTGATACACAGTGGCCTTTACAATGCTCGGACCACAGACACACATTAGCCACGACAAGGCTCTGTCCACGGATACACATTAGCCTCGACAAGGCTCTGTCCACGGATACACAGTAACGTCGACAATGCTCTGTCCACGAATACACAGTAACGTCGACAATGCTCTGTCCACGAATACACAGTAGCCTTGACAATGCTCTGTCCACGAATACGCAGTAGCCTCGACAATGCTCTGTCCACGGACACACAGTAGCCTCGACAATGCTCCGTCCACGGACACACAGTAGCCTCGACAATGCTATGTCCACGGAAATACAGTAGCCTCGACAATGCTCTGTCCAAGTATACCCAGTGGCCTCGACAATGCTATGTCCACGGACACACAATAGCCTTGACAAGGCTGCGACCCCGGATACACAGTAGCTTCGACAATGCTCTATCCACGGACACAGTGTAGCCTCGACAATGCTCCGTCCACGGGCACAGTGTAGCCTCGAAAATGCTCTGTCCCCGGACACAGTGCAGTTTCGACAATGCTCTGTCCACGGATACACAGTAGCCTCGAAAATGCTTTGTCCATGGAAACACAGTTGCCTCTAAAATGCTATGTCCACGGACAAACAGTAACCTCGACAATGCTCTGTCCACGGACACACTGCAGCCTTGAAAATGCTCCTTCCACGGACAAACAATAGCCTTGACAAGGCTGTGTCCACGGATACACAGTAGACTCGACAATGCTCTATCAACGGAGAGAGTGTACCCTCGACAATGCTCTGTGGACTGGCACAGTGTAGCTTCGACAATGCTCTTTCCACGGATACACAGTAGCCTCGACAGTGCTCGTTCACTGATACACAGTGGCCTTTACAATGCTCGGACCACAGACACACATTAGCCACGACAAGGCTCTGTCCACGGATACACATTAGCCTCGACAAGGCTCTGTCCACGGATACACAGTAACGTCGACAATGCTCTGTCCACGAATACACAGTAACGTCGACAATGCTCTGTCCACGAATACACAGTAGCCTTGACAATGCTCTGTCCACGAATACGCAGTAGCCTCGACAATGCTCTGTCCACGGACACACAGTAGCCTCGACAATGCTCCGTCCACGGACACACAGTAGCCTCGACAATGCTATGTCCACGGAAATACAGTAGCCTCGACAATGCTCTGTCCAAGTATACCCAGTGGCCTCGACAATGCTATGTCCACGGACACACAATAGCCTTGACAAGGCTGCGACCCCGGATACACAGTAGCTTCGACAATGCTCTATCCACGGACACAGTGTAGCCTCGACAATGCTCCGTCCACGGGCACAGTGTAGCCTCGAAAATGCTCTGTCCCCGGACACAGTGCAGTTTCGACAATGCTCTGTCCACGGATACACAGTAGCCTCGAAAATGCTTTGTCCATGGAAACACAGTTGCCTCTAAAATGCTATGTCCACGGACAAACAGTAACCTCGACAATGCTCTGTCCACGGACACACTGCAGCCTTGAAAATGCTCCTTCCACGGACAAACAATAGCCTTGACAAGGCTGTGTCCACGGATACACAGTAGACTCGACAATGCTCTATCAACGGAGAGAGTGTACCCTCGACAATGCTCTGTGGACTGGCACAGTGTAGCTTCGACAATGCTCTTTCCACGGACACTTAGAAGCCTCGACAATGCTCTGTCCACAGACACACAGTACCATCTACAATCCTCTGTCCACGGACAAACAGTAGCCTCGACAATGCTCTGTCCACGGACACACTGTTGCCTCGAAAAAGCTCCGTCCACGGACACACAATAGCATTGAAAAAGCTGTGTCCACGGATACAAAGTAGCCTCGGCAATGCTCTGTCCACGGACATACAGTAGCCTCGAAAATGCTCCGTCCAAGGACACACAGTAGCCTCGACAATGCTTTGTCCATAGACGCACATTAGCCTCGACAATGATCTGTCCACGTATACACAGTAGCCTCTACAATGTTCTGTCCACGGACACACAGTAGCCTCTCTCAATGCTCTGTCCACGGATACACAGTAGCCTCGACAAGGCTCTGTCCACTGATACACAGTAGAATTAACAAGGCTCCTTCCACGGATGCACAGTAGCTTCGACAATGCTCTGTCCACGGACACACAGAAGCGTCTACCACACTATGTCCAGGGACACACAGTAGCATCGAAAATGCTCTGTCCACGGAAACAAAGTAGCCACTACAATGCTCTGTCCACGGACACACCGTTGCCCCGAAAAAGCTCCGTGCACGGACACACAATAGCATTGACAAAGCTGTTTCCACGGATACAAAGTAGCCTCGGCAATGCTCTGTCCACGGACACACAGTAGCCTCGAAAATGCTTTCTCCATAGATGCACATTAGCTTCGACAATGCTCTGACCACGTATACACAGTAGCCTCTACAATGATCTGTCCACGGACACACAGCAGCCTCTCTCAATGCTCTCTCCACGGATATACAGTAGACTCGACAAGGCTCCTTCCACGGATGCACAGTAGCATCGGCAATGCTCTGTCCACGGGCACACAGAAGCGTCTACAATGCTATGTCCACGGACACACAGTAGCCTCGAAAATGCTCTGTCCACGGACACAAAGTAGCATTGGCAATTCTATGTCCACGGACACCGAGTAGCCTCGACAGTGCCCCGTCCACTGACACACAGTAGCTTCTCTCAATGCTCTGTCCACGGTTACACAGAAGCATCGGCAAGGCTGTGTCCACGGATACCCAGTAGCCTCGACAATGCTCCGTCCACGGAAACACAGTAGTAGTCTCCACAATGCTCCGTTCACAGATACCCAGGGGCCCCGACAATGCTCTGTCCACGTACACACAGTAGCCTCGACAATGCTCTGTCCAAGTATACCCAGTGGCATCGAAAATGCTATGTCCACGGACAGACTATAGCGCCTCTCAATGTTCTGTCCAAGGACACACAGCAGCCTCTCTCAATGCTCTGTTGACGGACACACAGTAGCCTATCTCAATGCTCCGTCCACGGATCCAAAGTAGCCTCGACAATGCTTTGTCCACGGAAACACAGTAGCCACTGCAATGTTTCGTCCACGGACGCACAGTAGCCTCGACAATGCTCAGTCCACGGATACACAGTAGCCTCGACAATGCTCCGTCCACGGACACACAGTCGCCACGACAATGCTCCGTCCACTGATACCCAATGGCCTCGACAATGCTCTGTCCACAGACACACAGTACCCTCGACAATGCTCCGTCCACGGACACACAATAGCCTCGACAATGCTGTGTCCACGGACATACAGTAGCCTCGACAATTCTCTGTCCAAGGATACCTTCCAAAATGCTATGTCCACGGACAAACAGTAGTCTCTCTCAATGTTCTTTCCACGGACACACAGTGGCCTCTCTCTCAATGCTCCGTCCACGGATCCACAGTAGCCTCGACAATGCTCCGTCCACGGACACAAATTATCCTCGACAATGCTCTGTCCACGGATATACAGTAGCTTCGACAATTATCTGTCCACGAACAGACAGTAGCCTCGAAAATGCTCTGTCCACGGACACACAGTAGCCTCAACAATGCTCTGTTCACTGACACACAGTAGCCTCTACAATGCTCTGTCCACGGACACACATTAGCCTCGACAAGGCTCTGTTCTCGGACACACAGTAGCCTCGACAATGCTATGTCCACGGACACATAGTAGCCTCAACAATGTTTTTTTCCACGGACACACAGTAACCTCAACAATTCCCCGTCCACGGACACATATTAGCCTCGACAATGCTCTGTCCACGGACAGTGTAGCTTCGAAAATGCTCTGTCCACAGATACACGGACAATGCTATGTCCAAGGATACCCAGTGGCTTCGACAATGCTATGTCCACGGATACCCATTGAGCTCGACAATGCTCTGTCCATGGACACACAGTAGCCTCGACAATGCTGCGTCCACGGACACACAGTAGCCTCGACAATGCTATGTCCACGAACACACAGTAGCCTCGACAATGCTCTGACCACAGACACACATTACAATCTACAATGCTCTGTCCAATGACACACCGTAGCCTCAAAAAAGCTCCGTCCGCGGACACACAATAGCATTGACAAGGCTGTGTCCACGAATACAAAGTAGCCTCGGCAATGCTCTGGCCACGGACACACAGTAGCCTCGAAAATGCTCCGTCCACGGACACACAGTAGCCTTGAAAAGGCTGTGTCCCCGGATGCACAGTAGCCTCGACAATGCTTTGTCCAAAGACGCACATTAGCCTCGACAATGCTCTATCCACGAACACAGTTTAGCCTCCACAATGCTCTGTGGACTGACACAGTGTATCTTCGACAATGCACTGTCCACGGACGCACAGTAGCCTCGACAATGCTCTGTCCACAGACACACAGTACAATTTACAATGCTCTGTCCACGGACAAATAGTATTCTCGACAAAGCTCTGTCCACGGACACACCGTAGCCTCGAAAAAGTTCCGTCCACGGACTCACAATAGCATTGACAAGGCTGTGTCCACGGAAACAAAGTAGCCTCGGCAATGCTCTGTCCACGGACACACAGTAGCCTCGAAAATGCTCCGTCCACGGACACACAGTAGCCTTGACAAGGCTGTGTCCACGGATACACAGTAACCTCGACAATTCTTTGTCCATAGACGCACATTAGCCTCGACAATGTCCTGTCCACGTATTCACAATAGCCTCTCTCAATGCTCTGTCCACGGATACACAGTTGCCTCGACAAGGCTCTGTCCAAGGATACACAGTAGACTCGACAAGGCTCATTCTACGGATGCACACTAGACTCGACAATGCTCTGTCCACGGACACACAGTAGCCTCGAAAATGCTCTGTCCACGGACATCGAATAGCCTCGACAGTGCCCCGTCCACTGACACACAGTAGCCTCTCTCTATGTTCTTCCCACGGTTACACAGAAGCGTCGACAAGGCTGTGTCCACGGATAAACAGAAGCGTCGACAAGGCTGTGTCCACGGATAAACAGTAGCATCGTCAATACTCCATCCACGGATACCCAGAAGCCTCGACAATGCTCCGTCCACTGATACCCAGTGGCCTCGACAATGCTCAGTCCACGGACACTCAGTAGCCTCGACAATGCTCTGTCCACGGACACACAGTAGCCTCGACAATGCTATGTCCACGGACTTACAGTAGCCTCGAAAATGCTCTTTCCAAGTATACCCAGTGACATCGAAAATCCTATGTCTACGGAAACATAGTAGCTGCTCTCTATCTTTTCAAGGACACACAGCAGCCTCTCTCAATGCTCTGTCGACGGAGACAAAGTAGCTTCTCTCAATGTTCCGTCCACGGATCCAAAGTAGCCTCGACAATACTTTGTCCACGGACACACAGTAGCCATTACAATGTTTTGTCCATGGACACACAGTAGCTTCGTAAATGCCCCATCCACGGACACACAGTAGCCTCAACAATGCTCTGTCCACGGACACAGAGTAGCCTCGACAATGCTCTGTTCACGGACGCACAGTAGCCTCTACAATGCTCTGTCCACGGACACACATTAGCCTCGACAATGCTCTGTCCACGGATATACAATAGCCTCGCCAATGCTCCGTCCATGGACACACAGTAGCCTCGACAATGCTCCGTCCACGGACACGCAGTAGCCTCGACGATGCTCCGTCTACTGATACCCAGTAACCTCAACAATGGTCTGTCCACGGACACACAGAAGCCTCGACAATACTCCGTCCACGGACACACTATATCCTCGACAATGCTATGTCCACGGACATACAGTGGCCTCGAAAATGCTCTGTCCACGGACACCGAGTAGCCTCGACAGTGCCCCTTCCACTGACACACAGGAGCCTCTCTCATCGTCAATACTCCATCCACGGATACCCAGTAGCCTCGACAATGCTCCGTCCACGGACACACAGTAGCCTCGACAATGCTCCGTCCACGGACACGCAGTAGCCTCGACAATGCTCTGTCCACGGACACTCAGTAGCCTCGACAATGCTCTGTCCACGGACACACAGTAGCCTCGGCAATGCTCCGTCCAAGGACTCACAATAGCCTCGACAATGCTATGCCAAAGAAATACAGTAGCATCGACAATGCTCTGTAGAAGTATACCCAGTGGCATTGAAAATGCTATCTCCACGGACACTGAGTAGCCCCTCTCAGTGTTCTGTCCGAGGACACACGGTAGCCTCTCTCAATGTTCTGTCGACGGACACACAGTAGCCTCTCTCAATGCTCCGTCCACGGATCCAAAGTAGCCTCGACAATGCTTTTTCGACGGCACACAGTAGCCACTACAATGTTTTGTCCACGGACGCACAGTAGCCTCGAAAATGCTCCGTCCACGGACACACATTAGCCTCGACAATGCTCTGTCCACTGATATACAATAGCCTCGCCAATGCTCCGTCCATGGACACACAGTAGCCTCGACAATGCTCCGTCCACGGACACGCAGTAGCCTCGACGATGCTCCGTCTACTGATACCCAGTAACCTCAACAATGGTCTGTCCACGGACACACAGAAGCCTCGACAATACTCCGTCCACGGACACACTATATCCTCGACAATGCTATGTCCACGGACATAGAGTAACCTCGACAATGCTCTGTCCAAGTATACCAAGTGGCCTCGAAAATTCTATATCCAAGGACACGCAGCAGCCTCTCTCAATGCTCTGTCGACGGACACACAATAGCCTCTCTCAATGCTCCGTCCACGGATCCACAGTAGCCTCGACAATGCTCTGTCCACGGACACACAGTAGCCTCTACAATGTTTTGTCCACGGACACACAGTAGCCTCGACAATGCTCTGTCCAAGGATACACATTAGACTCGACAAGGCTCTTTCACGGATGCACAGTAGCCTCGACAATGCTCTGTCCACGGACACACAGAAGCGTCTACAATGCTATGTCCACGGACACACAGTGGCCTCGAAAATGCTCTGTCCACGGACACCGAGTAGCCTCGACAGTGCCCCGTCCACTGAGACACACAGGAGCCTCTCTCATCGTCAATACTCCATCCACGGATACACAGTAGCCTCGACAATGCTCCGTCCACGGACACACAGTAGCTTCGACAATGCTCCGTCCACTGATACCCAGTGATCTCGACAATGCTCTGTCCACGGACACTCAATAGCCTCGACAAAGCTCTGTCCACGGACACACAGTAGCCTCGACAATGCTCCGTCCAGGACTCACAATAGCCTCGACAATGCTATGCCAAAGAAATACAGTAGCCTCGACAATGCTCTGTCCAAGTATACCCAGTTGTATCGAAAATGCTATTTCCTCGACACACAGTAGCCCCTCTCGTTCTTTCCAAGGACACACAGCAGCTCCTCTCAATGCTCTGTCGACGGACACAGTAGCTGCTCTCAATGCTCCGTCCACGGATCCAAATTCGCCTCGACAAGGCTCTGTCCTTCGGCAGCCTCGGCAATGCTGTCCACGGACACATAGTTGCCTCAACAATGCTCCGTCCACTGATGCCCAGTGGCCTCGACAATGCTCTGTCCACGGACACACAGTAGCCTCGACAATGCTCTGCTCTGTCCACGGACACACAGTAGCCTCTACAATGTTTTGTCCACGGACACACAGTAGCCTCGACAATGCTCTGTCCACGGATACACAGTAGCCTCGACAATGCTCTGTCCACGGATGCACAGTAGCCTCGACAATGCTCCGTCCACTGACACACAGTAGCCTCGACAATGCTCTGTCCACGGACACACAGTAGCCTCGACAATACTCTGTCCACGGACACACAGTAGCCTCGACAGTGCCCCGTCCACTGAGACACACAGTAGCCTCTCTCATCGTCAATACTCCATCCACGGACACACAGTAGCCTCGACAATGCTCCGTCCACGGACACACAGTAGCTTCGACAATGCTCCGTCCTAGGACTCACAATAGCCTCGACAATGCTATGCCAAAGAAATACAGTAGCCTCGACAATGCTCTGTCCAAGTATACCCAGTTGTATCGAAAATGCTATTTCCACGGACACACAGTAGCCCCTCTCAATGTTCTTTCCAAGGACACACAGCAGCGCCTCTCAATGCTCTGTCGACGGAGACACAGTAGCTGCTCTCAATGCTCCGTCCACGGATCCAAATTCGCCTCGACAAGGCTCTGTCCACGGACATTCGGCAGCCTCGGCAATGCTATGTCCACGGACACATAGTTGCCTCTACAATGCTCCGTCCACTGATACCCAGTGGCCTCGACAATGCTCTGTCCACGGACACACAGTAGCCTCGACAATGCTCTGCCACGGACACACAGTAGCCTCGACAATGCTCCGTCCACTGATACCCAGTGGCCTCGACAATGCTCTGTCCACGGACACACAGTAGCCTCTACAATGTTTTGTCCACGGACGCACAGTAGCTTCGACAATGCTCCGTCCACGGACCCACATTAGCGTCGACAATGCTCCGTCCACGAACACACAGTAGCCTCGAAAATGCTCTGTCCACGGATACACAGTAGCCTCGACAATGCACTGTTCACTGACGCACAGTAGCCTCGACAATGCTCGACTAGTGCAAGGAGACACGGTAGTCACTCAATGTTCTGTCCAAGGACACGCAGCAGCCTCTCTCAATGCTCTGTCGACGGACATACATTAGCCTCGACAATGCTCCGTCCACGGATACTCAGTAACCTCAACAATGGTCCGTCCTCGGACACACAATAGCCTCGACAATGCTTCGTCCACTGATACCCAGTGCCCTCGACAATGCTCTGTCCACGGACAAACATTAGCCTCGACAATGCTCTGTCCAAGGATCCACAATACCATCGACAATGCTCCGTCCACGGACAAACATTAGCCCCGACAATGTTCGGTCTACGGATAAACAGTTGCCTTGACATTGCTCTGTCCACGGACACCGGGTTGCCTCAACAATGCTCTGTCCACGGACACAGAGTAGCCTCGACAATGCTCTGTCCACGGACACACAGTAGCCTCTACAATGTTTTGTCCACGGACACACAGTAGCCTCGACAATGCTCTGTCCACGGATACACATTAGACTCGACAAGGCTCTTTCACGGATGCACAGTAGCCTCGACAATGCTCTGTCCACGGACACACAGAAGCGTCTACAATGCTATGTCCACGGACACACAGTAGCCTCGAAAATACTCTGTCCACGGACACCGAGTAGCCTCGACAGTGCCCCGTCCACTGAGACACACAGGAGCCTCTCTCATCGTCAATACTCCATCCACGGATACACAGTAGCCTCGACAATGCTCCGGCCACGGACACACAGTAGCTTCGACAATGCTCCGTCCACGGACACACATTAGCCTCGACAATGCTCTGTCCACTGATATACAATAGCCTCGCCAATTCTCCGTCCATGGACACACAGTAGCCTCGACAATGCTCCGTCCACGGACACGCAGTAGCCTCGACGATGCTCTGTCCACGGACACACAGTAGCCTCGACAATGCTCTGTCGACGGAGACACAGTAGCTGCTCTCAATGCTCCGTCCACGGATCCAAATTCGCCTCGACAAGGCTCTGTACACGGACACTCGGCAGCCTCGGCAATGCTATGTCCACGGACACATAGTTGCCTCTACAATGCTCCGTCCACTGATACCCAGTGGCCTCGACAATGCTCTGTCCACGGACACACAGTAGCCTCGACAATGCTCCGTCCACGGACACACAGTAGCCTCGACAATGCTCTGTCCACGGACACACAGTAGCCTCGACAATGCTCTGTCCACGGACACACAGTAGCCTCGACAATGCTCTGTCCACGGACACACAGTAGCCTCGACAATGCTCTGTCCACGGACACACAGTAGCCTCGACAATGCTCCGTCCACGGACACACAGTAGCCTCGAAAATGCTCTGTCCACGGATACACAGTAGCCTCGACAATGCACTGTTCACTGACGCACAGTAGCCTCGACAATGCTCGACTAGTGCAAGGAGACACGGTAGTCTCTCAATGTTCTGTCCAAGGACACGCAGCAGCCTCTCTCAATGCTCTGTCGACGGACACACAGTAGCCTCGACAATGCTCCGTCCACGGATACACAGTAGCCTCGACAATGCTCTGTCCACGGACACACAGTAGCCTCGACAATGCTTCGTCCACTGATATCCAGTGCCTCGACAATGCTCTGTCCACGGACAAACATTAGCCTCGACAATGCTCTGTCCACGGATACACAGTAGCCTCGACAATGCTCCGTCCACGGACACACAGTAGCCTCGACAATGCTCCGTCCACGGATACACAGTAGCTTTGACATTGCTCTGTCCACGGACACCGGGTTGCCTCAACAATGCTCTGTCCACGGACACAGAGTAGCCTCGACAATGCTCTGTCCACCGATACACAGTAGCCTCAACAATGCTATGTTCACTGACGCACAGTAGCCTCTACAATGCTCTGTTCACTGACGCACATTAGCCTCGAGAAGGCTCTGTTCACGGACACACAGTAGCCTCGACATTGCTCTGCATACGGACGCATAGTAGCCTCAACAATGTTTTTTTTCCACGGACACACAGTAACCTCGACAATGCTCCTTCCACGGACACACATTAGCCTCGACAATGCTATGTCCACGGACACAGTGTAACCTCGACAATGCTCTGTCCTCGGACAGTGTAGCTTCGACAATGCTCTGTCCACAGATACTCAGTAGCCTCGACAATGCTCTATCCATGGCACACAGTTGCCTCTACAATTCTATGTCCATGGACAAACATCAGCCTCTCTCAATGCTCTGGCGACGGACGCACAGTAGCCTCTCTCAATGCTCCGTCCACGGATCCAAAGTAGCCTCGACAATGCTCTGTCCACGGACGCACAGTAGCCTCAACAATGCTCCATCCACGAACATATAGTAAATTCGACAATGCTCCGTCCACGGACACACATTAGCCTCGACAATGCTCTGTCAACGGACACACTGTAGCCTCGACAATGCTCTGTCCACGGACAGTGTAGCTTCGACAATGCTCTGTCAACGTATACACAGTAGCCTCGACAATGCTCTGTCCATGGACAAACAGTTGCCTCTACAATGCTGTGTCCACGGACAAACAGTAACCTCGACAATGCTCTTTCCACGGACAAAGAGTAGCCTCGAAAATGCTCTGTCCAAGTATACCCAGTGGTATCGAAAATGTTATTTCCACGGACACACAGTAGCCCCTCTCACTGTTCTTTCCATGGACGCACAGCAGCCCCTCTCAAAGCTCTGTCGACGGAGACACAGTAGCTGCTCTCAATGCTCCGTCCACGGATCCAAAGTAGCCTCGACAATGCTTTGTCCACGGACGCACAGTAGATTCGACAATGCTCCATCCACAAACACACAGTAGCTTCGATAATGCTCTGTCCACGGATACACAGTAGCCTCGACAAGGCACTGTAGACGGACACACAGTAGCCTCGACAATGCTACGTCGAAGGACACACAATAGACTCGACAATGCTATGTCCACGGACATACAGTAGCCTCGACAATGCTCTGTACAAGTATACCCAGTGGCATCAAAAATGTTTTGTCCACGGACGCTGAGTAGCCCCTCTCAATGTCCTGTCCAAAGACACACGGTAGACTCTCTCAATGTTCTGTCGACGGACACACAGTAGTCTCTCTCAATGCTCCGTCCACGGATCCAAAGTAGCCTCGACAATGCTATTTCGACGGACACACAGTAGCCACTACAATGTTTTGTCCACGGACGCACAGTAGCCTGGAAAATGCTCCGTCCACGGACACACATTAGCCTCGACAATGCTCTGTCCACTGATATACAGTAGCCTCGCCAATGCTCCGTCCACGGACACACTGTCGCCTCGACAATGTTCCGTCCACTGATACCCAGCGGTATCGAAAATGCTCCGTCCACGGACACAAAATAGCCTCGACAATACTCTGTCCAAGCATACCCTCCAAAATGCTCTGTCCAGAGACACACAGTAGTCTCTCTCAACGTTCTTTCCACGGACACACAGCAGCCTCTCTCAATGCTCTGTCTACGGACAGACAGTAGCCTCTCTCAATGCTCCGTCCACGGATCCACAGTAGCCTCGACAATGCTCCGTACACGGACACACGTTAACTTCGACAATGCTCTGTCCACGAATACACAGTAGCTTCGACAATTCTTTGTCCACGAACATACATTAGACTCGAAAATGCTATGTCCACGGACACACAGTAGCCTCAACAATGCAATCTCCACTGACACAGGGCAGCCTCGACAATGCTCTGTCCACGGATACATAGTAGCCTCGACAATGCTCTGTTCACTTACAAACAGTAGCCTCTACAATGCTCTGGCCACGGACACACATTTGCCTCGACAAGGCTCTTTCCACGAATACGCAGTAGCCTCGACAATGCTCTGTCCACGGACACACAGTAGCTTCGACAATGCTCCGTCCACGTACGCACAGTAGCCTCGACAATGCTCTGTCCATGTATACCCAGCCGCCTCGACGATGCTATGCCCACGGACACACAATAGCATCTCTCAATGCTCTGTCCACGGACACACAGTAGCTTCGACAATGCTCTGTCCACGGACACATAGTAGCCTCTACAATGTTTTGTCCACGGACACGCAGTAACCTCGACAATGCTCTGTCCACGGACACACAGTAGCATCTACAATGTATTGTCCAATGGACTCACAGTAGCGTCGACAATGCTCCATCCTCTGTCACACATTAGCCTCGACAATGCTATGTCCACGGATGCACAGTAGCCTCGACAATGCTATGTCCACGGACACACAGTAATCTCGCCAATGACACGTACACTGACACACAGTAGCCTATCTTAATGCTCTGTCCACGGAAAAACAATAGCCTACTCAATGTTCCGTTCACGGATGCACAGTAGCCTCGACAATGCTCCGTCCTCGGACACACAGTAGCCTCGACAATGCTCCTTTCACTGATACCCAGTGGCCTCGACAATGCTCTGTCCACGGACATACAGTAGCCTCGACAATGCTATGTCCAAGGTTACCCAGTGGCCTCGACAAAGGTATGCCCACGGACACAAAGCAGCCTCTCTCAATGTTGTTTCCACGGACACACAGCAGACTCTCTCAATGCTCTGTCGATAGACACACAGTAGCCTCTCTCAATACTCTGTCCACGGACACAGTGTAACCTCGACAATGCACTGTCGACTAACACAGTGTAGCTTCGACAATGCTCTGTCCACAGTCACACATTAGCCTCGACAATGCTCTGTCCACGGACACAGTTTAGCATAAACAATGCTCTGTCCACGGACACAGTGTACCTTCAACAATGCTCTGTCCACGGATACACAGTAGCCTCGACAATGCTCTGTCCATGGACACACAGTAACATCGACAATGTTCTGTCGAAGGACACACCGTAGCCTCGACAATGCTCCGTCCACTCACACACAAAAGCGTCTACAATGCTATGTCCTCGGACACACAGTAACCTCGAAAATGCTCTATCCACGGACACATTGTAGCCTCGATAATGCTCACTTGACTGACACAGTGTAGTTTCGACAATGCGCTGTCCACGGACACACAGTATCTTCGACAATTCTCTGTCCACAGACACACAGTACCATCTACAATGCTCTGTCCACGGACAAACAGTAGCCTCGACAATGCTCTGTCCACGGACACACAATAGCATTTACAAGGCTGTGTCCACAGATACAAAGTAGCCTCGGCAATGCTCTGTCCACGGACACACATTAGCCTCGACAATGCTCTGTCCACGTATAAACAGTTGACTCTCTCATTATTGTTTCCACGGACACACAGCTGCCTTTCTCAATGCTCTGTCCACGGACATATAGTAGCTTCTACAATGTTTTGTCCACGGACACACAGTAACGTCGACAATGCTCCGTCTATGGACACACATTAGCCTCTACAATGCTCTGTCCACAGACACAGTGTAGCATCGACAATGCTATGTCCACGGACACACATTAACCTCGACAATGCCCCGTCCACTGACACACAGTAGCCTCTCTCAATGCTCTGTCCACGGATACACAGTAGCCTCGACAATGCTCCGTCCACGGATACCCAGTTGCCTCGACGATGCTCCGTCCTCGGACACACAGTAGCCTCGACAATGCTCTCTCCACGGACACAGTGTAACCTCGACAATGCTCTGTCCACGGACAGTGTAGCTTCGACAATGCTCTGTCCACAGATACTCAGTAGCCTCGACAATGCTCTGTCCATGGCACACAGTTGCCTCTACAATTCTATGTCCATGGACAAACATCAGACTCTCTCAATGCTCTGTCAACGGACGCACAGTAGCCTCTCTCAATGCTCCGTCCACGGATCCAAAGTAGCCTCGACAATGCTCTGTCCACGTACACATAGTAGCCTCAATAATGTTTTTTCCACGAACACATAGTAACCTCGACAATGCTCCGTCCACGGACACACATTAGCCTCGACAATGCTCTGTCCACCGACACAGTGTAGCCTCGACAATGCTCTGTCCACGGACACACAGTAGCATCGACAATGCTCTGTCCACGGAAACACAGTAGCCTCGACAATGCTCTGTCCACGGACACACAGTTGCCTCTACAATGCTATGTCCACGGACAAACAGTAACCTCGACAATGCTCTTTCCACGGACAAAGAGTAGCCTCGAAAATGCTCTGTCCAAGTATACCCAGTGGTATCGAAAATGTTATTTCCACGGACACACAGTAGCCCCTCTCACTGTTCTTTCCATGGACGCACAGCAGCCCCTCTCAAAGCTCTGTCGACGGAGACACAGTAGCTGCTCTCAATGCTCCGTCCACGGATCCAAAGTAGCCTCGACAATGCTTTGTCCACGGACGCACAGTAGATTCGACAATGCTCCATCCACGGACACACATTAGCCTCGACAATGCTCCGTCCACGAACACACAGTAGCTTCGATAATGCTCTGTCCACGGATACACAGTAGCCTCGACAAGGCACTGTTCACTGACGCACAGTAGCATCTATAATGCTCTGGCCACGGACACACGTTAGGCTCGACGAGGCTCTGTCGACGGAGACATGGCAGCCTCGGCAATGCTCTATCCACGGACACATAGTTGCCCCCACAATGCTCTGTCCACTGATACCCAGTGGCCTCGACAATGCTCTGTCCACTGACACACAGTTGCCTCGACAATACACTGTCTACGGACACACAGTATCCTCGATAATGCTACGTCGAAGGACACACAATAGCCTCGACAATGCTATGTCCACGGACATACAGTACCCTCGACAATGCTCTGTACAAGTATACCCAGTGGTATCAAAAATGTTTTGTCCACGGACACTGAGTAGCCCCTCTCAATGTCCTGTCCAAGGACACACGGTAGACTCTCTCAATGTTCTGTCGACGGACACACAGTAGTCTCTCTAAATGCTCCGTCCACGGATCCAAAGTAGCCTCGTCAATGCTATTTCGACGGACACACAGTAGCCACTACAATGTTTTGTCCACGGACGCACAGTTGCCTGGAAAATGCACCGTCCACGGACACACATTAGCCTCGACAATGCTCTGTCCACTGATATACAGTAGCCTCGCCAATGCTCCGTCCACGGACACACTGTCGCCTCGACAATGTTCCGTCCACTGATACCCAGCGGTATCGAAAATGCTCTGTCCACGGACACAATGTAGGCTCGGCAATGCTCCGTCCACGGACACAAAATAGCCTCGACAATACTCTGTACAAGGATACCCTCCAAAATGCTCTGTCCAGAGACATACAGTAGTCTCTCTCAACGTTCTTTCCACGGACACACAGCAGCCTCTCTCAATGCTCTGTCTACGGACAGACAGTAGCCTCTCTCAATGCTCCGTCCACGGATCCACAGTAGCCTCGACAATGCTCCGTACACGGACACACGTTAACCTAGACAATGCTCTGTCCACGAATACACAGTAGCTTCGACAATTCTCTGTCCACGAACATACATTAGACTCGAAAATGCTATGTCCACGGACACACAGTAGCTTCAACAATGCACTCTCCACGGACTCAGGGTAGACTCGACAATGCTCTGTCCACGGATATATAGTAGCCTCGACAATGCTCTGTTCACATACACACAGTAGCCTCTACAATGCTCTGGCCACGGACACACATTTGCCTCGACAAGGCTCTGCCCACGGACACACTGTAGCCTCGACAATGCTCTTTCCACGAATACGCAGTAGCCTCGACAATGCTCTGTCCACGGACACACAGTAGCTTCGACAATGCTCCGTCCACGTACGCAAAGTAGCCTCGACAATGCTCTGTCCATGTATATCCAGCCGACTCGACGATGCTATGCCCACGGACACACAATAGCATCTCTCAATGCTCCGTCCACGGACACACAGTAGCTTCGACAATGTTCTGTCCACGGACACATAGTAGCCTCTACAATGTTTTGTCCACGGACACGCAATAACCTCGACAATGCTCTGTCCACGGACACACAGAAGCATCTACAATGTATTGTCCAATGGACGCACAGTAGCGTCGACAATGCGCCATCCTCTGTCACACATTAGCTTCGACAATGCTATGTCCACGGATGCACAGTAGCCTCGACAATGCTATGTCCACGGACACACAGTAATCTCGCCAATGACCCGTACACTGACACACAGTAGCCTATCTTAATGCTCTGTCCACGGATAAACCATAGCCTCCTCAATGTTCCGTCCACGGATGCACAGTAGCCTCGACAATGCTTCGTCCTCGGACACACAGTAGCCTCGACAATGCTCCTTTCACTGATACCCAGTGGCCTCGACAATGCTCTGTCCAAGGACATACAGTAGCCTCGACAATGCTATGTCCAAGGTTACCCAGTGGCCTCGACAAAGGTATGCCCACGGACACAAAGCAGCCTCTCTCAATGTTGTTTCCACGGACACACAGCAGGCTCTCTCAATGCTCTGTCGATAGACACACAGTAGCCTCTCTCAATACTCTGTCCACGGACACAGTGTAGCCTCGACAATGCACTGTCGACTAACACAGTTTACCTTCGACAATGCTCTGTCCACGGTCACACATTAGCCTCGACAATTCTCTGTCCACGGACACAGTTTAGCATAGACAATGCTCTGTCCACGGACACAGTGTAGCTTCAACAATGCTCTGTCCACGGATACACAGTAGCCTCGACAATGCTCTGTCCATGGACACACAGTAACCTCGACAATGCTCTGTCGAAGGACACACCGTAGCCTCGACAATGCTCCGTCCAAGCACACACAAAAGCGTCTACAATGCTATATCCTCGGACACACAGTAACCTCGAAAATGCTCTATCCACGGACACAGTGCAGCCTCGATAATGCTCACTTGACTGACACAGTGTAGTTTCGACAATGCTCTGTCCACTGACACACAGTATCTTCGACAATGCTCTGTCCACAGACACACAGTACCATCTACAATGCTCTGTCCACGGACAAACAGTAGCCTCGACAATGCTCTGTCCACGGACACACAATAGCATTTACAAGGCTGTGTCCACAGATACAAAGTAGCCTCGGCAATGCTCTGTCCACGGACACACATTAGCCTAGACAATGCTCTGTCCACGTATACACAGTTGCCTCTCTCATTATTGTTTCCACGGACACACAGCTGCCTTTCTCAATGCTCTGTCCACGGACATATAGTAGCTTCTACAATGTTTTGTCCACGGACACACAGTAACATCGACAATGCTCCGTCCATGGACACACATTAGCCTATACAATGCTCTGTCCACAGACACAGTGTAGCATCGACAATGCTATGTCCACGGACACACATTAACCTCGACAATGCCCCGTCCACTGACACACAGTAGCCTCTGTCAATGCTCTGTCCACGGATACACAGTAGCCTCGACAATGCTCCTTCCACGGATACCCAGTTGCCTCGACGATGCTCCGTCCTCGGACACACAGTAGCCTCGACAATGCTCCGTCCACTGATACCCAGTGGCCTCGACAATGCTCTGTCCACGGACATACAGTAGCCTCGAAAATGCTCTGTCCATAGATATCCAGTGGCCTCGACAATGCTATGTCCACTGGCACACAGTAGCCTCTCTCAATGTTGTTTCCAAGGACACACAGCAACCTCTCTCAATGCTCTGTCCACGGACACATAGTAGCTTCTACAATGTTTTTTCCAAGGACACACATTAGCCCCGACAACTCTCCGTCCACGGACACACTATATCCTCTACAATTCTATGTCCACGGACATACAGTAGCCTCGACAATGATCTGTCGACGGACACACAATAGCCTCGACAATGCTACGTCCACGGATACCCAGTAACCTCAACAATGGTCCGTCCTCGGACACACAGTAGCCTCGACAATGCTCCGTCCACTGATACCCAGTGGCCTCGACAATGCTCTGTCCACGGACAAACAGTAACCTCGACAATGCTCTGTCCAAGGATCCACAATACCATCCACAATGCTCTGTCCACGGCCACACAGTAGCCTCGACAATGCTCCGTCCACGGACAAACAATAGCCCCGACAATGGTCGGTCTACGGATAAACAGTAGCCTCGACAATGCTCTGTCCACGGACACAGAGTAGCCTCAACAAAGCTCTATACACGGACACAGAGTACAGTAACGGACATACAGTAACCTCGACAATACTCCGTGCACGGACACACAATAGCCTCGACAATGCTAAGTCCACGGACATAGAGTAACCTCGACAATGCTCTGTCCAAGTAAACCAAGTGGCCTCGAAAATGCTATAACCACGGACACGCAGCAGTCTCTCTCAATGCTCTGTCGACGGAAACACCGTAGCTTCTCTCAATGCTCCGTCCACTGATCCACAGTAGCCTCGACAATGCTCTGTCCACGGACACACAGTAGCCTCGACAATGTTCTGTCTAAGGATACACATTAGACTCGACAAGGCTCTTTCACGGATGCACAGTAGCCTCGACAATGCTCTGTCCACGGACACACAGAAGCGTCTACAATGCTATGTCCACGGACACACAGTAGCCTCGAAAATGCTCTGTCCACGGACACCGAGTAGCCTCGACAGTGCCCCGTCCACTGACACACAGGAGCCTCTCTCATCGTCAATACTCCATCCACGGATACCCAGTAGCCTCGACAATGCTCCGTCCACGGACACACAGTAGCTTCGACAATGCTCCGTCCACTGATACCCAGTGATCTCGACAATGCTCTGTCCACGGACACTCAGTAGCCTCGACAAAGCTCTGTCCACGGACACACAGTAGCCTCGACAATGCTCCGTCCAAGGACTCACAATAGCTTCGACAATGCTATGCCAAAGAAATACTGTAGCCTCGACAATGCTCTGTCCAAGTATACCCAGTGGTATCGAAAATGCTATTTCCACGGACCCACAGTAGCCCATCTCAATGTTCTTTCCAAGGACACACAGCAGCGCCTCTCAATGCTCTGTCGACGGAGACACAGTAGCTGCTCTCAATGCTCCGTCCACGGATCCAAAGTCGCCTCGACAAGGCTCTGTCCACGGACACTCGGCAGCCTCGGCAATGCTATGTCCACGGACACATAGTTGCCTCTACAATGCTCCGTCCACTGATACCCAGTGGCCTCGACAATGCTCTGTCTACGGACACATAGTAGCCTCGACAATGCTCTGCCACGGACACACAGTAGCCTCGACAATGCTCCGTCCACTGATACCCAGTGGCCTCGACAATGCTCTGTCCACGGACACACAGTAGCCTATACAATGTTTTGTCCACGGACGCACAGTAGCCTCAACAATGCTCTATCCACGGACATAGAGTAGCCTCGACATTGCTCTGTCCACGGATACACAGTAGCCTCTACAAAGCTATGTTCACTGACGCACAGTAGCATCTACAATGCTCTGTTCACTGACGCACATTAGCCTCGACAAGGTTCTGTTCACGGACACACAGTAGCTTCGACAATGCTCTGTATACGGACACACATTAACCTCGACAATTCTCTGTCCACGGATACACAGTAGCTTCGACAATTCTCTGTCCACGAACATACAGTGGCCTCGAAAATGCTCTCTCCACGGACACAGGGAAGCCTCGACAATGCTCTGTCCACGGATACATAGCAGCCTCGACAATGCTCTGTTCACTGACACACAGTAGCCTCTACAATGCTCTGTCCACGGACACGCAGTAGCCTCGACAATGCTCCGACCAAGGACTCATAAACAGCCTCGACAATGCTATGTCCACGGACATACAGTAGCCTCGACAATGCTCTTTCCAAATATACCCAGTGACATCGAAAATGCTATGTCTACGGACACATAGTAGCAGCTCTCGATCTTTCCAAGGACACACAGCAGCCTCTCTCAATGCTCTGTCGACGGAGACAAAGTAGCTTCTCTCAATGTTCCGTCCACAGTAGCCTCGTAGCCTCGAAAATACTTTGTCCACGGACACACAGTAGCCATTACAATGTTTTGTCCATGGACACACAGTAGCTTCGTCAATGCCCCATCCACGGACACACAGTAGCCTCAACAATGCTCTGTCCACGGACACAGAGTAGCCTCGAAAATGCTCTGTACACGGATAATGCTCTGTCCACGAACATACAGTAGCCTCGAAAATGCTCTCTCCACGGACACAGGGTAGCCTCGACAATGCTCTGTTCACTGACGCACAGTAGCATCTACAATGCTCTGGCCACGGACACACATTAGGCTCGATAAGGCTCTGTCCACGGACACACGGCAGCCTCGACAATGCTCTGTACACGGAAACACAGTAGCCTCGACAATGCTCTTTTGACTGATGCACAGTAGCCTCTACAATTCTCTGGCCACGGACACACATTAGGCTCGACAAGGCTTTGTCCACGGAGACACGACAGCCTCGGCAATGCTCTGTCCACGGACACACAGTAGCCTCGACAATGCTAAGTCCAAGGAAACACAATAGCCTCGACAATGCTATGTACACGGACATACAGTAGCCTCGACAATGCTCTGTAGAAGTATACCCAGTGGCATCTAAAATGCTATCTCCACGGACACCGAGTAGCCCCTCTCAGTGTTCTGTCCGAGGAAACACGGTAGCCTCTCTCAATGTTCTGTCGACGGACACACAGTAGCCTCTCTCAATGCTCCGTCCACGGATCCAAAGTAGCCTCGACAATGCTTTTTCGACGGCACACAGAAGCCACTACAATGTTTTCTCCACGGACGCACAGTAGCTTCGACAATGCTCCGTCCACGGACACACATTAGCCTCGATAATGCTCTGTCCACTGATATACAATAACCTCGCCAATGCTCCGTCCACGGACAAACAGTCGCCTCGACAATGCTCCGTCCATTGATACCCAGTGGTATCGAAAATGCTCTGTTCACGGACAAAGAGTAGGCTCGGTAATGCTCCGTCCACGGACACAAAATAGCCTCGACAATGCCATGTCCACGGACTTAGAGTAGCCTCGACAATACTCTGTCCAAGGACACCCTCCAAAATACTCTGTCCAGAGACACACAGTAGTCTCTCTCAACGTTCTTTCCATGAACAGACAGCAGCCTCTCTCAATGCTCTGTCTACGGAAAGACAGTAGCCTCTCTCAATGCTCCGTCCACGGACACACAGTCGCCTTGACAATGCTCCGTCCACGGATCAACAGTAGCCTCGACAATGTTCCGTACACGGACACACATTAACCTCGACAATGCTCTCTTCACGGATACACCGTAGCTTCGACAATTCCCTGTCCACGAACACACACTAGCCTCGAAAATGCTATGTACACGGACACAGGGTAGCCTCGACAATGCTCTATCCACGGTTAGAAAGTAGGCTCAACAATGCTCTGTTCTCTGACACACAGTAACTTCTACAATGCTCTGGCCACGGACACACATTAGCCTCGACAAGGCTCTGCCCACGGACACACTGTAATAATAATGCTCTTTCCACGAATAAGCAGTAGCCTCGACAATGCTCTGTCCACAGACACACAGAAGCCTCGACAATGCTCCGTCCACGGACACACAGTAACCTCGACAATGCTCTGTCCATGTATACCCAGCCGCCTCGACGATGCTATGTCCACGGACACACAATAGCATTTCTCAATGCTCTGTCCACGGACACACAGTAGCCTCGACAATGCTCCGTCCACGGATACCCAGTTGACACGACAATGTTTGTCCACGTACACACAGTAACCTCGACAATGCTCCGTCTACGGATACCCAGTTGCCTCGACAATGTTCCGTCCTCGGACACACATTAGCTTCGACAATGCTCTGTCCACGGACACACATTAGCCCCGACAATGCTCTGTCTTCGGATACACAGTAGCCTCGACAATGCTCTGTCCACGAACAAACAGTTGCCTCCAAAATGCTCTGTCCAAAGACACACAGTAGCCTCAACAATGCTCGGTCCAAGAACACAGAGTAACCTCAACAATGCTCTGACCACAGACACAAATTAGCCTCGACAAGGCTCTGTTCACAGACACACAGTAGCCTCTACAATGTTTTGTCCAATGGACTCACAGTAGCCTCGACAATACACCATCGACGGACACACATTAGCCTAGACAATGCTATGTCTTCGGACACACAGTAACCTCGACAATACCCCGTCCACTGACACACAGTAGCCTCTCTCAATGCTCCGTCCACGGATACACCGTAGCCTCGACAATGCTCCGTCCACGGATACCCAGTAGCCTCGACAATGCTCTGTCCACGGACACATAGCAGTTTCTACAATGTTTTGTCCACGGACACACAGTAACTGGACAATGCTCCGTCCATGGACGCACATTAGCCTCGCCAATGCTCTGTCCACGGACACAGTGTAGCATCGACAATGCTATGTCCACGGATACACAGTAGCCTCGACAATGTTCCATCCACGGTTTCACAGTAGCCTCGACAATACTCCGTCCACGGATACCCAGTAGCCTCGACAATGCTCCGTCCACGGACAGGCAGTAGCCTCGACGATGCTCAGTCTACTGATACCCAGTGGCCTCGACAATGCTCTGTCCACGGACATACAGTAGCCTCGACAATACTCCGTCCACGGACACACTATAGCCTCGACAATGCTATGTCCAAGTATACCAAGTGGCCTCGAAAATGCTATATCCACGGACACGCAGCAGCCTCTCTCAATGCTCTGTCGACGGACACACAGTAGCCTCTCTCAATGCTCCGTCCACGGATCCACAGTAGCCTCGACAATGCTCTGTCCACGGACAAACAGTAGCCTCTACAATGTTTTGTCCACGGACACACAGTAGCCTCGACAATGCTCTGTCCAAGGATACACATTATACTCGACAAGGCTCTTTCAAGGATGCACAGTAGCCTCGACAATGTTCTGTCCACGGACACACAGAAGCGTCTACAATGCTATGTCCACGGACACCGAGTAGCCTCGACAGTGCCCCGTCCACTGACACACAGGAGCCTCTCTCATCGTCAATACTCCATCCACGGATACACAGTAGCCTCGACAATGCTCCGTCCACGGACACACAGTAGCTTCGACAATGCTCCGTCCTAGGACTCACAATAGCCTCGACAATGCTATGCCAAAGAAATACAGTAGCCTCGACAATGCTCTGTCCAAGTACACCCAGTTGTATCGAAAATGCTATTTCCACGGACACACAGTAGCCCCTCTCAATGTTCTTTCCAAGGACACACAGCAGCGCCTCTCAATGCTCTGTCGACGGAGACACAGTAGCTGCTCTCAATGCTCCGTCCACGGATCCAAATTCGCCTCGACAAGGCTCTGTCCACGGACACTCGGCAGCCTCGGCAATGCTATGTCCACGGACACATAGTTGCCTCTACAATGCTCCGTCCACTGATACCCAGTGGCCTCGACAATGCTCTGTCCACGGACACACAGTAGCCTCGACAATGCTCTGCCACGGACACACAGTAGCCTCGACAATGCTCCGTCCACTGATACCCAGTGGCCTCGACAATGCTCTGTCCACGGACACACAGTAGCCTCTACAATGTTTTGTCCACGGACGCACAGTAGCTTCGACAATGCTCCGTCCACGGACCCACATTAGCGTCGACAATGCTCCGTCCACGAACACACAGTAGCCTCGAAAATGCTCTGTCCACGGATACACAGTAGCCTCGACAATGCACTGTCCACTGACGCACAGTAGCCTCGACAATGCTCGACAAGTGCAAGGAGAAACGGTAGCCTCGGCAATGCTCTGTCCCCGGACACATAGTTGCCTCTACAATGCTCCGTCAACTGATACCCAGTGGCCTCGACAATGCTCTGTCCACGGACACACAGTAGCCTTGACAATACTCTGTCCACGGACACACAGTAGCCTCGACAATGCTACGTCCAAGGACACACAATAGCCTCCATAATGCTATGTCCAGGGACATACAGTTGCCTCGACAATGCTCTGTACAAGTATACCCAGTGCCATCGAAAATGCTATGTCCAAGGACACACGGTAGCCTCTCTCAATGTTCTGTCCACGGACACGCAGCAGCCTCTCTCAATGCTCTGTCGACGGACACACAATAGCCTCGACAATGCTCCGTCCACGGATACCCAGTAACCTCAACAATGGTCCGTCGTCGGACACACAATAGCCTCGACAATGCTTCGTCCACTGATACCCAGTGGCCTCGACAATTCTCTGTCCACGGACAAAAAGTACCCTCGACAATGCTCTGTCCAAGGATCCACAATACCATCGACAATGCTCTGTCCACGGCCACACAGTAGCCTCGACAATGCTCCGTCCACGGACAAACATTAGCCCCGACAATGTTCGGTGTACGGATAAACAGTAGCTTCGACAATGCTCTGTACACGGACAGAGGGTAGCCTCAACAATGCTCTGTCCACTGACATAGTGTAGCCTCGACAATGCTCTGTCCACGGATACACAGTAGCCTCTACAACGCTATGTTCACTGACGCACAGTAGCCTCTACAATGCTCTGTTCACTGACGCACATTAGCCTCGAGAAGGCTCTGTTCACGGACACACAGTAGCCTCGAATTTGCTCTGCATACGGACACATAGTATCCTCAACAATGTTTTTTTTCCACGGACACACAGTAACCTCGACAATGCTCCGTCCACGGACACACATTAGCCTCGACAATGCTCTGTCCACGGACACAGTGTAACCTCGACAATGCTCTGTCCACGGACAGTGTAGCTTCGACAATGCTCTGTCCACAGATACTCAATAGCCTCGACAATGCTCTGTCCATGGCACACAGTTGCCTCTACAATGCTATGTCCATGGACAAACATCAGCCTCTCTCAATGCTCTGTCAACGGACGCACAGTAGCCTCTCTCAATGCTCCGTCCACGGATCCAAAGTAGCCTCGACAATGCTCTGTCCACGTACACATAGTAGCCTCAATAATGTTTTTTCCCTCGAACACATAGTAACCTCGACAATGCTCCGTCCACGGACACACATTAGCCTCGACAATGCTCTGTCCACGGACACAGTGTAGCCTCGACAATGCTCTGTCCACGGACAGTGTAGCTTCGACAATGCTCTGTCCACGTATACACAGTAGCCTCGACATTGCTCTGTCCATGGACACACAGTTGCCTCTACAATGCTATGTCCACGGAGAAACAGTAACCTCGACAATGCTCTGTCCACGGACAAAGAGTAGCCTCGAAAATGCTCTGTCCACAGTGGTATCGAAAATGCTATTTCCACGGACACACAGTAGCCCCTCTCAATGTTCTTTCCATGGACACACAGCAGCCCCTCTCAAAGCTCTGTCGACGGAGACACAGTAGCTGCTCTCAATGCTCCGTCCACGGATCCAAAGTAACCTCGACAATGCTTTGTCCACGGACGCACAGTAGATTCGACAATGCTCCATCCACGGACACACATTAGCCTCGACAATGCTCCGTCCACGAACACACAGTAGCTTCGATAATGCTCTGTCCACGGATACACAGTAGCCTCGACAAGGCACTGTTCACTGACGCACAGTAGCATCTACAAAGCTCTGGCCACGGACAAACATTAAGCTCGACGAGGCTCTGTCGACGGAGACATGGCAGCCTCTGCAATGCTCTTTCCACGGACACATAGTTGCCCCCACAATGCTCTGTCCACTGATACCCAGTGGCCTCGACAATGCTCTGTCCACGGACACACAGTAGCCTCGACAATACACTGTCCACGGACGCACAGTAGCCTCGACAATGCTACGTCGAAATACACACAATAGCCTCGACAATGCTATGTCCACGGAAACACAGTAGCCTCGACAATGCTTTGTACAAGTATACCCAGTGGCATCGAAAATGTTTTGTCCACGGACACTGAGTAGCCCCTCTCAATGTCCTGTCCAAGGACACACGGTAGACTCTCTCAATGTTCTGTCGACGGACACACAGTAGTCTCTCTCAATGCTCCGTCCACGGATCCAAAGTAGCCTCGACAATGCTATTTCGACGGACACACAGTAGCCACTACAATCTTTTGTCCACGGACGCACAGTAGCCTGGAAAATGCTCCGTCCACGGACACACATTAGCCTCGACAATGCTCTGTCCACTGATATACAGTAGCCTCGCCAATGCTCCGTCCACGGACACACTGTCGCCTCGACAATGTTCCGTCCACTGATACCCAGCGGTATCGAAAATGCTCTGTCCACGGACACACTGTAGGCTCGGCAATGCTCCGTCCACGGACACAAAATAGCCTCGACAATACTCCGTCCAAGGATACCCTCCAAAATGCTCTCTCCAGAGACACACAGTAGCCTCTCTCAACGTTCTTTCCAAAAACAGCAGCCTCCCTCAATGCTCTGTCTACGGACAGACAGTAGCCTCTCTCAATGCTCCGTCAACGGATCCACAGTAGCCTCGACAATGCTCCGTACACGGACACACGTTAACCTCGACGATGCTCTGTCCACGAATACACAGTATCTTCGACAATTCTCTGTAAAAAGAACATACATTAGACTCGAAAATGCTATGTCCACGGACACACAGTAGCCTCAACAATGCACTCTCCACGGACACAGGGTAGCCGCGACAATGCTCTGTCCACGGATACATAGTAGCCTCGACAATGCTCTGTTCACTTACACACAGTAGCCTCTACAATGCTCTGGCCAAGGACACACATTTGCCTCGACAAGGCTCTGCCCACGGACACACTATAGCCTCGACAATGCTCTTTCCACGAATACGCAGTAGCCTCGACAATGCTCTGTCCACGGACACACAGTAGCTTCGACAATGCTCCGTCCACGTACGCACAGTAGCCTCGACAATGCTTTGTCCATGTATACCCAGCCGCCTCGACGATGCTATGCCCACGGACACACAATAGCATCTCTCAATGCTCTGTCCACGGACACACAGTAGCTTCGACAATGCTCTTTCCACGGACACATAGTAGCCTCTACAATGTTTTGTCCACGGACACGCAGTAACCTCGACAATGCTCTGTCCACGGACACACAGTAGCATCTACAATGTATTGTCCAATGGACTCACAGTAGCGTCGACAATGCGACATCCTCTGACACACATTATCCTCGACAATGCTATGTCCACGGATGCACAGTAGCCTCGACAATGCTATGTCCACGGACACACAGTAATCTCGCCAATGAACCGTACACTGACACACAGTAGCCTCTCTTAATGCTCTGTCCACGGAAACACAATAGCCTCCTCAATGTTCCGTCCACGGATGCACAGTAGCCTCGACAATGCTCCGTCCTCGGACACACAGTAGCCTCGACAATGCTCCTTTCACTGATACCCAGTGGCCTCGACAATGCCCTTTCCACGGACATACAGTAGCCTCGACAATGCTATGTCCAAAGTTACCCAGTGGCCTCGACAAAGGTATGCCCACGGACACAAAGCAGCCTCTCTCAATGTTGTTTCCACGGACACACAGCAGACTCTCTCAATGCTCTGTCGATAGACACACAGTAGCCTCTCTCAATACTCTGTCCACCGACACAGTGTAGCCTCGACAATGCACTGTCGACTAACAAAGTGTAGCTTCGACAATGCTCTGTCCACGGTCACATATTAGTCCACGGACACAGTTTAGCATAGACAATGCTCTGTCCACGGACACAGTGTAGCTTCAACAATGCTCTGTCCACGGATGCACAGTAGCCTCGACAATGCTCTGTCCATGGACACACAGTAACCTCGACAATGCTCTGTCGAAGGACACACCGTAGTCTCGACAATGCTCCGTCCACGCACACACAAAGGCGTCTACAATGCTATGTCCTCGGACACACAGTAACCTCGAAAATGCTCTATCCACGGATACAGTGTAGCCTCGATAATGCTGTGTTGACTGACACAGTGTAGTTTCGACAATGCTCTGTCTACGGACACACAGTATCTTCGACAATGCTCTGTCCACGGACAAACAGTAGCCTCGACAATGCTCTGTCCACGGACACACAATAGCATTTACAAGGCTGTGTCCACAGATACATAGTAGCCTCGCCAATGCTCTGTTCACGGACACACAGTAGCATCTACAATGTATTGTCCAATGGACTCACAGTAGCGTCGACAATGCGACATCCTCTGACACACATTATCCTCGACAATGCTATGTCCACGGATGCACAGTAGCCTCGACAATGCTATGTCCACGGACACACAGTAATCTCGCCAATGAACCGTACACTGACACACAGTAGCCTCTCTTAATGCTCTGTCCACGGAAACACAATAGCCTCCTCAATGTTCCGTCCACGGATGCACAGTAGCCTCGACAATGCTCCGTCCTCGGACACACAGTAGCCTCGACAATGCTCCTTTCACTGATACCCAGTGGCCTCGACAATGCTCTGTCCACGGACATACAGTAGCCTCGACAATGCTATGTCCAAAGTTACCCAGTGGCCTCGTCAAAGGTATGCCCACGGACACAAAGCAGCCTCTCTCAATGTTGTTTCCACGGAAACACAGCAGACTCTCTCAATGCTCTGTCGATAGACACACAGTAGCCTCTCTCAATACTCTGTCCACGGACACAGTGTAGCCTCTACAATGCACTGTCGACTAACACAGTGTAGCTTCGACAATGCTGTGTCCACGGTCACACATTAGCCTCGACAATGCTCTGTCCACGGACACAGTTTAGCATAGACAATGCTCTGTCCACGGACACAGTGTAGCTTCAACAATGCTCTGTCCACAGATGCACAGTAGCCTCGACAATGCTCTGTCCATGGATACACAGTAACCTCGACAATGCTCTGTCGAAGGACACACCGTAGCCTCGACAATGCTCCGTCCACGCACACACAAAAGCGTCTACAATGCTATGTCCTCGGACACACAGTAACCTCGAAAATGCTCTATCCACGGATACAGTGTAGCCTCGATAATGCTCTGTTGACTGACACAGTGTAGTTTCGACAATGCTCTGTCCACGGACACACAGTATTTTCGACAAGGCTCTGTCCACAGACACACAGTACCATCTACAATGCTCTGTCCACGGACAAACAGTAGCCTCGACAATGCTCTGTCCACGGACACACAATAGCATTTACAAGGCTGTGTCCACAGATACAAAGTAGCCTCGCCAATGCTCTGTCCACGGACACACATTAGCCTCGACATTGCTCTGACCACGTATACACAGTTGCCTCTCTCAATATTGTTTCCATGGACACATAGCTGCCTTTCTCAATGCTCTGTCCACGGACATATAGCAGCTTCTACAATGTTTTGTCCACGGACATACAGTAACATCGACAATGCTCCGTCCATGGACACACATTAGCCTCTACAATGCTCTGTCCACAGACACAGTGTAGCATCGACAATGCTATGTCCACGGACACACATTAACCTCGACAATGCCCCGTCCACTGATACACAGTAGCCTCTCTCAATGCTCTGTCCACGGATACACAGTAGCCTCGACAATGCTCCGTCCACGGATACCCAGTTGCATCGACGATGCTCCGTCCTATGACACACAGTAGCCTCGACAATGCTCCGTCCACTGATACCCAGTGGCATCGACAATGCTCTGTCCACGGACATACAGTAGCCTCGAAAATGCTCTGTCCATAGATATCCAGTGGCCTCGACAATGCTATGTCCACTGGCACAAAGTAGCCTTTCTCATTGTTATTTCCAAGGACACACAGCAACCTCTCTCAATGCTCTGTCCACGGACACATAGTAGCTTCTACAATGTTTTGTCCACGGACACACATTAGCCCCGACAACGCTCCATCCACGGACACACTATGGCCTCGAAAATTCTATGTCCAAGGACTTACAGTAGCCTCGACAATGATCTGTCGACGGACACACAATAGCCTCGACAATGCTCCGTCTACGGATACCCAGTAACCTCAACAATGGTCCGTCCTCGGACACACAGTAGCCTCGACAATGCTCCGTCCACTGATACCCAGTGGCCTCGACAATGCTCAGTCCACGGACAAACAGTAGCCTCGACAATGCTCTGTCCAAGGATCCACAATACCATCGACAATGCTCTGTCCACGGCCACACAGTAGCCTCGACAATGCTCCGTCCACGGACAAACATTAGCCCCGACAATGCTCGGTCTACGGATAAACAGTAGCCTCGACAATGCTCTGTCCACGGACACAGAGTAGCCTCAACAATGCTCTGTCCACGGACACTGAGTAGCCTCGACAATGCTCTGTCCACGGACAAACAGTAGCCTCTAAAAAACTATGTCCACTGACGCACATTAGCCTCTACAATGCTCTGTTCACTGACGCACATTAGCCTCGAGAAGGCGCTGTTCACGGACACACAGTAGCCTCGACATTGCTCTGCATACGGACACACAGTAGCTTCGACAATGCTCTGTCGACGGATAAACAGTAGCCTCGACAATGCTCTGTCCACGGACACACAGTAGCCTCAACAATGCTCTGACAACGGACACAGAGTAGCCTCGACAATGCTCTGTCCAGGGATACACAGTATCCTCTACAATGCTCTGTTCACTGACGCACAGTAGCCTTAACAATGCTCTTTTCACTGACGCACATTAGCCTCGACAAGGTTCTGTTCACGGACACACAGTAGCCTCGACAATGCTCTGTATACGGACACACATTAACCTCGACAACGCTATGTCCACGGATACACAGTAGCTTCGACAATTCTCTGTCCACGAACATACAGTAGCCTCGACAATGCTCTGTCCACGGATACATAGTAGCATCGACAATGCTCTGTTCACTGACACACAGTAGCCTCTACAATGCTCTGGCCACGGAAACACATTAGCCTCGACAAGGCTCTGTCCACAGACACACTGTAGCTTCGACAATACTCTTTCCACGAATACGCAGTAGCCTCGACAATGCTCTGTCCACGGACACACAGTAGCCTCGACAATGCTCTGTTCATGTATACCCAGCCGCCTCGACGATGCTATGTCCACGGAAACACAATAGCATCTCTCAATGCTCTGTCCACTTACGCACAGTAGCCTCGACAATGCTCTGTCCACGGACACATAGTAGCCTCTACAATGTTTTGTCCACGGACACGCAGTAACCTCGACAATGCTCCGTCCTCGGCCACACAGTAGCCTCGACAATGCTCCTTTCACTGATACCCAGTGGCCTCGACAATGCTCTGTCCACGGACATACAGTAGCCTCGACAATGCTATGTCCAAGGTTACCCAGTGGCCTCGACAAAGGTATGCCCACGGACACAAAGCAGCCTCTCTCAATGTTGTTTCCACGGACACACAGCAGATTCTTTCAATGCTCTGTCGACAGACACACAGTAGCCTCTCTCAATAATCTGTCCACGGACACAGTGTAGCCTCGACAATGCACTGTCGACTAACACAGTGTAGCTTCGACAATGCTCTGTCCACGGTCACACATTAGCCTCGACAATGCTCTGTCCACGGACACAGTTTAGCATAGACAATGCTCTGTCCACGGACACAGTGTAGCTTCAACAATGCTCTGTCCACGGATACACAGTAGCCTCGACAATGCTCTGTCCATGGACACACAGTAACCTCGACAATGTTCTGTCGAAGGACACACCGTAGCCTCTACAATGCTCCGTCCACGCACACACAAAAGCGTCTACAATGCTATGTCCACGGACACACAGTAACCTCGAAAATGCTCTATCCACGGACACGGTGTAGCCTCGATAATGATCTGTTGACTGACACAGTGTAGTTTCGACAATGCTCTGTCCACGGACACACAGTATCCTCGACAATGCTCTGTCCACAGACACACAGTACCATCTACAATGCTCTGTCCACGGACAAACAGTAGCCTCGACAATGCTCTGTCAACTGACACACAATAGCATTTACAAGGCTGTGTCCACGGATACAAAGCAGCCTCGGCAATGCTCTGTCCACGGACACACATTAGCCTCAACAATGCTCTGTCCACGTATACACAGTTGCCTCTCTCAATATTGTTTCCACGGACACACAGCTGCCTTTCTCAATGCACTGTCCACGGACATATAGTAGCTTCTACAATGTTTTGTCCACGGACACACAGTAACATAGACAATGCTCCGTCCATGGAATCACATTAGCCTCTACAATGCTCTGTCTACAGACACAGTGTAGCATCGACAATGCTATGTCCACGGACACACATTAACCTCGACAATGCCCCGTCCACTGACACACAGTAGCCTCTCCCAATGCTCTGTCCACGGATACACAGTAGCCTCGACAATGCTCCGTCCACGGACACCCAGTTGCCTCGACGACGCTCCGTCCTCGGACACACAGTAGCCTCGACAATGCTCCGTCCACTGATACCCAGTGGCCTCGACAATGCTCTGTCCACGGACATACAGTAGCCACGAAAATGCTCTGTCCATAGATATCCAGTGGCCTCGACAATGCTATGTCCACTGGCACACAGTAGCCTCTCTCAATGTTGCTTCCAAGGACACACAGCAATCTCTTTCAATGCTCTGTCCACGGACACATAATAGCTCCTACAATGTTTTGTCCACGGACACACATTAGCCCCGACAACGCTCCGTCCACGGACACACTATAGCCTCGACAATTCTATGTCCATGGACATACTGTAGCCTCGACAATGATCTGTCGACGGACACACAATAGCCTCGACAATGCTCCGTCCACGGATACCCAGTAACCTCAACAATGGTCCGTCCTCGGACACACAGTAGCCTCGACAATGCTCCGTCCACTGATACCCAGTGGCCTCGACAATGCTCTGTCCACGGACAAACAGTAGCCTCGACAATGCTCTGTCCAAGGATCCACAATACCATCGACAATGCTCTGTCCACGGCCACACAGTAGCCTCGACAATGCTCCGTCCACGGACAAACATTAGCCCCGACAATGCTCCGTCCACGGACAAACATTAGCCCCGACAATGGTCGGTCTACGGATAAACAGTAGCTTCGACAATGCTCTGTCCACGGAAACAGAGTAGCCTCAACAATGCTCTGTCCAAGGACACAGAGTAGCCTCGACAATGCTCTGTCCACGGATAAACAGTAGCCTCTACAAAGCTATGTTCACTGACGCACAGTAGCCTCTACAATGCTCTGTTCACTGATGCACATTAGCCTCGAGAAGGCTCTGTTCACGGAAACACAGTAGCCTCGACATTGCTCTGCATACGGACACACAGTAGCCTCGACATTGCTCTGTCTACGGATACACAGTAGCCTCGACAATGCTCTGTCCACGCACACACAGTAGCCTCTACAATGCTCTGTTCACTGACGCACAGTAGCCTCTACAATGCTCTGTTCACTGACGCACATTAGCCTCGACAAGGTTCTGTTCACGGACACACAGTAGCCTCGACAATGCTCTGTATACGGACACACATTAACCTCGACAATGCTCTGTCCACGGATACACAGTAGCTTCGACAATTCTCTATCCACTAACATACAGTAGCCTCGAAAATGCTATTTCCACGGACACAAAGTAGCCTCAACAATGCTCTGTCCACGGATACATAGTAGCCTCGACAATGCTCTGTTCACTAACACACCGTAGCCTCTACAATGCTCTGGCCACGGACACACTGTAGCCTCGACAATGCTCTTTCCAGAAATACGCTGTAGCCTCGACAATGCTCTGTCCACGGACACACAATAGACTCGATAATGCTCCGTCCACTTACACACAGTAGCCTCGACAATGCTCTGTCCATGTATACCCAGCCGCCTCGACGATGCTATGTCCACGGAAACACAATTGCATCTCTCAATGCTCTGTCCACGAACACACAGTAGCCTCGACAATGCTCTGTCCACGGACACATATTAGCCTCTACAATGTTTTGTCCACGGACACGCAGTAACCTCGACAATGCTCTGTCCACGGAAACACAGTAGCATCTACAATGTATTGTCCAATGGACTCACTGTAGCGTCGACAATGCGACATCCTCTGACACACATTATCCTCGACAATGCTATGTCCACGGATGCACAGTAGCCTCGACAATGCTATGTCCACGGACACACAGTAATCTCGCCAATGAACCGTACACTGACACACAGTAGCCTCTCTTAATGCTCTGTCCACGGATGCACAATAGCCTCGACAATGCTCCGTCCTCGGACACACAGTAGCCTCGACAATGCTCCTTTCACTGATACCCAGTGGCCTCGACAATGCTCTGTCCACGGACATACAGTAGCCTCGACAATGCTATGTCCAAAGTTACCCAGTGGCCTCGACAAAGGTATGTCCACGGAAACAAAGCAGCCTCTCTCAATGTTGTTTCCACGGACACACAGCAGACTCTCTCAATGCTCTGTCGATAGACACACAGTAGCCTCTCTCAATACTCTGTCCACCGACACAGTGTAGCCTCGACAATGCACTGTCGACTAACACAGTGTAGCTTCGACAATGCTCTGTCCACGGTCACACATTAGTCCACGGACACAGTTTAGCATAGACAATGCTCTGTCCACGGACACAGTGTAGCTTCAACAATGCTCTGTCCACGGATGTACAGTAACCTCGACAATGCTCTGTCCATGGACACACAGTAACCTCGACAATGCTCTGTCGAAGGACACACCGTAGCCTCGACAATGCTCCGTCCACGCACACACAAAAGCGTCTACAATGCTATGTCCTCGGACACACAGTAACCTCGAAAATGCTCTATCCACGGATACAGTGTAGCCTCGATAATGTTCTGTTGACTGACACAGTGTAGTTTCGACAATGCTCTGTCTACGGACACACAGTATCTTCGGCAATGCTCTGTCCACAGACACACAGTACCATCTACAATGCTCTGTCCACGGACAAACAGTAGCCTCGACAATGCTCTGTCCACGGACACACAATAGCATTTACAAGGCTGTGTCCACAGATACAAAGTAGCCTCGCCAATGCTCTGTCCACGGACACACAGTAGCATCTACAATGTATTGTCCAATGGACTCACAGTAGCGTCGACAATGCGACATCCTCTGACACACATTATCCTCGACAATGCTATGTCCACGGACACACAGTAATCTCGCCAATGAACCGTACACTGACACACAGTAGCCTCTCTTAATGCTCTGTCCACGGAAACACAATAGCCTCCTCAATGTTCCGTCCACGGATGCACAGTAGCCTCGACAATGCTCCGTCCTCGGACACACAGTAGACTCGACAATGCTCCTTTCACTGATACCCAGTGGCCTCGACAATGCTCTGTCCACGGACATACAGTAGCCTCGACAATGCTATGTCCAAAGTTACCCAGTGGCCTCGTCAAAGGTATGCCCACGGACACAAAGCAGCCTCTCTCAATGTTGTTTCCACGGACACACAGCAGACTCTCTCAATGCTCTGTCGATAGACACACAGTAGCCTCTCTCAATACTCTGTCCACGGACACAGTGTAGCCTCTACAATGCACTGTCGACTAACACAGTGTAGCTTCGACAATGCTCTGTCCACGGTCACACATTAGCCTCGACAATGCTCTGTCCACGGACACAGTTTAGCATAGACAATGCTCTGTCCACGGACACAGTGTAGCTTCAACAATGCTCTGTCCATGGATACACAGTAACCTCGACAATGCTCTGTCGAAGGACACACCGTAGCTTCGACAATGCTCCGTCCACGCACACACAAAAGCGTCTACAATGCTATGTCTTCGGACACACAGTAACCTCGAAAATGCTCTATCCACGGATACAGTGTAGCCTCGATAATGCTCTGTTGACTGACACAGTGTAGTTTCGACAATGCTCTGTCCACGGACACACAGTATCTTCGACAATGCTCTGTCCACAGACACACAGTACCATCTACAATGCTCTGTCCACGGACAAACAGTAGCCTCGACAATGCTCTGTCCACGGACACACAATAGCACTTACAAGGCTGTGTCCACAGATACAAAGTAGCCTCGCCAATGCTCTGTCCACGGACACACATTAGCCTCGACATTGCTCTGTCCACGTATACACAGTTGCCTCTCTCAATATTGTTTCCATGGACACACAGCTGCCTTTCTCAATGCTCTGTCCACGGACATATAGCAGCTTCTACAATGTTTTGTCCACGGACACACAGTAACATCGACAATGCTCCGTCCATGGACACACATTAGCCTCTACAATGCTCTGTCCACAGACACAGTGTAGCATCGACAATGCTATGTCCACGGACACACATTAACCTCGACAATGCCCCGTCCACTGACACACAGTAGCCTCTCTCAATGCTCTGTCCACGGATACCCAGTTGCATCGACGATGCTCCGTCCTCGGACACACAGTAGCCTCGACAATGCTCCGTCCACTGATACCCAGTGGCATCGACAATGCTCTGTCCACGGACATACAGTAGCCTCGAAAATGCTCTGTCCATAGATATCCAGTGGCCTCGACAATGCTATGTCCACTGGCACAAAGTAACCTTTCTCATTGTTATTTCCAAGGACACACAGCAACCTCTCTCAATGCTCTGTCCACGGACACATAGTAGCTTCTACAATGTTTTGTCCACGGACACACATTAGCCCCGACAACGCTCCATCCACGGACACACTATAGCCTCGAAAATTCTATGTCCACGGACATACAGTAGCCTCGACAATGATCTGTCGACGGACACACAATAGCCTCGACAATGCTCCGTCTACGGATACCCAGTAACCTCAACAATGGTCCGTCCTCGGACACACAGTAGCCTCGACAATGCTCCGTCCACTGATACCCAGTGGCCTCGACAATGCTCTGTCCACGGACAAACAGTAGCCTCGACAATGCTCTGTCCAAGGATCCACAATACCATCGACAATGCTCTGTCCACGGCCACACAGTAGCCTCGACAATGCTCCGTCCACGGACAAACATTAGCCCCGACAATGCTCGGTCTACGGATAAACAGTAGCCTCGACAATGCTCTGTCCACGGACACAGAGTAGCCTCAACAATGCTCTGTCCACGGACACAGAGTAGCCTCGACAATGCTCTGTCCACGGATAAACAGTAGCCTCTAAAAAACTATGTCCACTGACGCACATTAGCCTCTACAATGCTCTGTTCACTGACGCACATTAGCCTCGAGAAGGCTCTGTTCACGGACACACAGTAGCCTCGACATTGCTCTGCATAAGGACACACAGTAGCCTCGACAATGCTCTGTCGACGGAAAAACAGTAGCCTCGACAATGCTCTGTCCACGGACACACAGTAGTCTCAACAATGCTCTGTCCACGGACACAGAGTAGCCTCGACAATGCTCTGTCCAGGGATACACAGTAGCCTCTACAATGCTCTGTTCACTGACGCACAGTAGCCTCAACAATGCTCTTTTCACTGAGGCACATTAGCCTCGACAAGGTTCTGTTCACGGACACACAGTAGCCTCGACAATGCTCTGTATACGGACACACATTAACCTCGACAACGCTATGTCCACGGATACACAGTAGCTTCGACAATTCTCTGTCCACGAACATACAGTAGCCTCGAAAATGCTATGTCCACGGACACACAGTAGCCTCAACAATGCTCTCTCCACGGACTCAGGGTAGCCTCGACAATGCTCTGTCCACGGATACATAGTAGCATCGACAATGCTCTGTTCACTGACACACAGTAGCGTCTACAATGCTCTGGCCACGGACACACATTAGCCTCGACAAGGCTCTGTCCACAGACACACTGTAGCTTCGACAATGCTCTTTCCACGAATACGCAGTAGCCTCGACAATGCTCTGTCCACGGACACACAGTAGCCTCGACAATGCTCTGTCCATGTATACCCAGCCGCCTCGACGATGCTATGTCCACGGAAACACAATAGCATCTCTCAATGCTCTGTCCACGGACACACAGTAGCCTCGACAATGCTCTGTCCACGGACACATAGTAGCCTCTACAATGTTTTGTCCACGGACACGCAGTAACTTCGACAATGCTCCTTTCACTGATACCCAGTGGCCTCGACAATGCTCTGTCCACTGACATACAGTAGCCTCGACAATGCTATGTCCAAGGTTACCAAGTGGCCTCGACAAAGGTATGCCCACGGACACAAAGCAGCCTCTCTCAATGTTGTTTCCACGGACACACAGCAGATTCTTTCAATGCTCTGTCGACAGACACACAGTAGCCTCTCTCAATAATCTGTCCACGGACACAGTGTAGCCTCGACAATGCACTGTCGACTAACACAGTGTAGCTTCGACAATGCTCTGTCAAAGGTCACACATTAGCCTCGACAATGCTCTGTCCACGGACACAGTTTAGCATAGACAATGCTCTGTCCACGGACACAGTGTAGCTTCAACAATGCTCTGTCCACGGATACACAGTAGCCTCGACAATGCTCTGTCCATGGACACACAGTAACCTCGACAATGCTCTTTCGAAGGACACACCGTAGCCTCTACAATGCTCCGTCCACTCACACACAAAAGCGTCTACAATGCTATGTCCACGGACACACAGTAACCTCGAAAATGCTCTATCCACGGACACGGTGTAGCCTCGATAATGCTCTGTTGACTGACACAGTGTAGTTTCGACAATGCTCTGTCCACGGACACACAGTATCCTCGACAATGCTCTGTCCACAGACACACAGTACCATCTACAATGCTCTGTCCACGGACAAACAGTAGCCTCGACAATGCTCTGTCAACTGACACACAAAAGCATTTACAAGGCTGTGTCCACGGATACAAAGCAGCCTCGGCAATGCTCTGTCCACGGACACACATTAGCCTCGACAATGCTCTTTCCACGTATACACAGTTGCCTCTCTCAATATTGTTTCCACGGACACACAGCTGCCTTTCTCAATGCTCTGTCCACGGACATATAGTAGCTTCTACAATGTTTTGTCCAAGGACACACAGTAACATAGACAATGCTCCGTCCATGGAATCACATTAGCCTCTACAATGCTCTGTCCACAGACACAGTGTAGCATCGACAATGCTATGTCCACGGACACACATTAACCTCGACAATGCCCCGTCCACTGACACACAGTAGCCTCTCTCAATGCTCTGTCCACGGATACACAGTAGCCTCGACAATGCTCCGTCCACGGATACCCAGTTGCCTCGACGATGCTCGGTCCTCGGACACACAGTAGCCTCGACAATGCTCCGTCCACTGATACCCAGTGGCCTCGACAATGCTCTGTCCACGGACATACAGTAGACTCGAAAATGCTATGTCCACTGGCACACAGTAGCCTCTCTCAATGTTGCTTCCAAGGACACACAGCAATCTCTTTCAATGCTCTGTCCACGGACACATAGTAGCTCCTACAATGTTTTGTCCACGGACATACATTAGCCCCGACAACGCTCCGTCCACGGACACACTATAGCCTCGACAATTCTATGTCCATGGACATACTGTAGCTTCGACAATGATCTGTCGACGGACACACAATAGCCTCGACAATGCTCCGTCCACGGATACCCAGTAACCTCAACAATGGTCCGTCCTCGGACACACAGTAGCCTCGACAATGCTCCGTCCACTGATAACCAGTGGCCTCGACAATGCTCTGTCCACGGACAAACAGTAGCTTCGACAATGCTCTGTCCAAGGATCCACAATACCATCGACAATGCTCTGTCCACGGCCACACAGTAGCCTCGACAATGCTCCGTCCACGGACAAACATTAGCCCCGACAATGGTCGGTCTACGGATAAACAGTAGCTTCGACAATGCTCTGTCCACGGACACAGAGTAGCCTCAACAATGCTCTGTCCAATGACACAGAGTAGCCTCGACAATGCTCTGTCCACGGATACACAGTAGCCTCTACAAAGCTATGTTCACTGACGCACAGTAGCCTCTACAATGCTCTGTTCACTGATGCACATTAGCCTCGAGAAGGCTCTGTTCACGGACACACAGTAGCCTCGACATTGCTCTGCATACGGACACACAGTAGCCTCGACATTGCTCTGTCTACGGATACACAGTAGCTTCGACAATGCTCTGTCCACGGACACACAGTAGCCTCTACAATGCTCTGTTCACTGACGCACAGTAGCCTCTACAATGCTCTGTTCACTGACGCACATTAGCCTCGACAAGGTTCTGTTCACGGACACACAGTAGCCTCGACATTGCTCTGTATACGGACACACATTAACCTCGACAATGCTCTGTCCACGGATACACAGTAGCTTCGATAATTCTCTATCCACTAACATACAGTAGCCTCGAAAATGCTATTTCCACGGACACACAGTAGCCTCAACAATGCTCTGTCCACGGATACATAGTAGCCTCGACAATGCTCTGTTCACTAACACACAGTAGCCTCTACAATGCTCTGGCCACGGACACACATTAGCCTCGACAAGGCTCTGTCCACGCACACACTGTAGCCTCGACAATGCTCTTTCCAGAAATACGCTGTAGCCTCGACAATGCTCTGTCCACGGACACAAAATAGCCTCGACAATGCTCCGTCCACTTACACACAGTAGCCTCGACAATGCTCTGTCCATGTATACCCAGCCGCCTCGACGATGCTATGTCCACGGAAACACAATTGCATCTCTCAATGCTCTGTCCACGAACACACAGTAGCCTCGACAATGCTCTGTCCACGGACACATATTAGCCTCTACAATGTTTTGTCCACGGACACGCACTAACCTCGACAATGCTCTGTCCACGGACACACAGTAGCATCTACAATGTATTGTCCAATGGACTCACAGTAGCGTCGACAATGCGCCATCCTCTGACATACATTAGCCTCGACAATGCTATGTCCACGTATGCACAGTAGCCTCGATAATGCTATGTCCACGGACACAAAGTAATCTCGCCGATGACCCGTACACTGACACACAGTAGCCTCTCTCAATGCTCTGTCCACGGAAACACAGTAGCCTCCTCAATGTTCCGTCCACGGATACACAGTTGCCTCGACAATGCTCCGTCCTCGGACACACAGTAGCCTCGACAATGCTCCTTTCACTGATACCCAGTGGCCTCGACAATGCTCTGTCCACGGACATACAGTAGCCTCGACAATGCTATGTCCAAGGTTACCCAGTGGCCTCGACAAAGCTATGCGCACGGACACAAAGCAGCCTCTCTCAATGTTTTTTCCACGGACACACAGCAGACTCTCTCAATGCTCTGTCGATAGACACACAGTAGCCTCTCTCAATGCTATGTCCACGGACACAGTGTAGCCTCGACAATGCACTGTCGACTAACACAGTGTAGCTTCGACAATGCTCTGTCCACGGTCACACATTAGCCTCGACAATGCTGTGTCCACGGACACAGTTTAGCATAGACAATGCTCTGTCCACAGACACAGTGTAGCTTCGACAATGCTCCGTCCACGGACACACTTTAGCCCCGACAATGCTCTGTCTACGGATACACAGTAGCCTCGACAATGCTCTGTCCACGGACACAGAGTAGCCTCGACAATGCTCTGTCCACGGATACACAGTAGCCTCTACAATGCTCTGTTCACTGACGCACAGTAGCCTCTACAATGCTGTGTTCACTGACGCACATTAGCGTCGACAAGGTTCTGTTCACGGACACACAGTAGCCTCGACAATGCTCTGTATACGGACACATAGTTGCCTCAACAATGTTTTTTTCCACGGACACTGTAACCTCGACAACGCTATGTCCAAGGACACACAGTAGCCTTTCTCAATGTTGTTTCCACGGACACACAGCAGCCTCTCTCAATGCTCTGTCCACGGACACATAGTAGCTTCTACAATGTTTTGTCCACGGACACACAGTAACCTCAACAATGTTCCGTCCATGGACTCACATTAGCTTCGACAATGCTCTGTCCACGGACACAGAGGAGCATCTACAATGCTATGTCCAAGGATATCCAGTGGCTTCGACAATGCTATGTCCACGGACATACAGTAGCCTCTCTTAATGTTGTTTCCACGGACACACAGCAGCCTCTCTCAATGCTCTGTCGACGGACACACAGTAGCCTCGACAATGCTCTGTCCACGGACACATAGTAGCCTCTACAATGTTTTGTCCACGGACACACAGTAACCTCGACAATGCTCCATCCACGGACACACATTAGCCTCGACAATGCCATCGACAAGGTAATCTCGATAGTGCCCCGTCCACTGACACACAGTAGCCTCTCTCAATGCTCTCTCCACGGATACACAGTAGCCTCGACAATGCTCCGTCCTCGGACACACAGTAGCCTAAACAATGCGCCATCCACGGACACACATTAGCCTCGACAATGCTCTCTCCACGGATGCACAATAGCCTCGACAATGCTATGTCCACGGACGCACAATAACCTCGACAATGCCAAGTCCGCTGACACACAGTAGCCTCTCTCAATGCTCTGTCCACGCATGCACAGAAGCCTCGTCAATGCTACGTCCATGGATACACAGTAGCCTCGACAATTCTCCGTCCTCGGACACACAGTAGCCTCGACAATGCACCGTCCACTGATACCCAGTGGCATCGACAATGCTCTGTCCACGGATACCCAGTAGCCTCGACAATGCTCCGTCCTCGGACACACAGTAGCCTCGACAATGCTCCGTCCACTGATACCCAGTGGCCTCGACAACGTTCTGTCCACGGATACACTGTAGCCTCTACAATGCTCCGTCCTCGGACACACATTAGCCTCGACAATGCTCCGTCCACTGATACCCAGTGGCTTCGACAATGCTCTGTCCACGGATACCCAGTAGCCTCGACAATGCTCCGTGCTCGGACACACAGTAGCCTCGACAGTGCTGTGTCCACGGACACACAGTAGCCTCTAAAATGTTTTTTCCAATGGATTCACATTAGCCACACCAATGCGCCAACCACGGACACACATTAGCCTCGACAATGCTCTGTCCACTGATGCACCGTATCCTCGACAATGCTATGTGCACGGACACCCAGTAACCTCGACAATGCCCCGTCCACTGACACACTGTAGCCTCTCTCAATGCTCTGTCCGCGGATACACAGTAGTCTCGACAATGCTCCGTACACTGATACCCAGGGGCCTCGACAATGCTCTGTCCACGGATACCCAGTAGCCTCGACAATGCTCCGTCCAATGATACCCAGTGGCCTCGACAATGCTCTGTCCACGGATACCCGGGTAGCCTCGACAATACTCCGTCCTCGGACACACAGTAGCCTCGACATTTCTCCGTCCACGGATACCCAGTAGCCTCAACAATGCTCCTTCTTCAGACACACAGTAGCCTCGACAATGCTCCGTCCACTGATACCCAGTGGCCTCGACAATGCTCTGTCCACGGACATACAGTTGCCTCGATAATGCTGTGTCCACGGACACACAGTAGCCTCTCTCAATGTTGTTTCCACTGACACACAGCAGCCTGTCTCAATGCTCTGTCCACGGACGCATAGTAGCTTCTACAATGTTTTGTCCACGGACACACAGTAACCTCGACAATGCTCCGTCCATGGACACACATTAGCCTCGACAATGCTCCGTCCACGGACACAGAGGAGCATCTACAATGCCATGTCCAAGGATACCCAGTGGCTTCGACAATGCTATGTCCACGGACACACATTAGCCTCTCTTAATTTTGTTTCCACGGACACACAGCAGCCTCTCTCAATGCTCTGTCTACGGACACACAGTAGCCTCGACAATGCTCTGTCCACGGACTCATAGTAGCCTCTTCAATATTTTGTCCACGGACACACGGTAACCTCGACAGTGCTCTGTCCACGGACACACAGTAGCTTCTACAATGTTTTGTCCAATGGATTCACATTAACCTCGCCAATGCGCCATCCACGGACACACATTAGCCTCGACAATGCTCTGTCCACGGATGCACAGTATCCTCGACAATGCTATGTCCACGGACACACAGTAACCTCGACAATGCCCCGTCCACTGCCACACAGTAGCCTCTTTCAATGCTCTGTCCACGGATGCACAGTAGCCTCGATAATGCTCCGTCCACTGATACCCAGTGGCCTCGACAATGCTCTGTCCACGGATACCCAGTAGCCTCGACAATGCTCCGTCCTCGGACTCACAGTAGCCTCGACAATGCTCCGTCCAATGATGCCCAGTGGCCTTGACAATGCTCCGTCCACGGATACCCAGTAGCCTCGACAATGCTCCGTCCTCGGACACATAGTAGCCTCGACAATGCTCCGTCCACTGATACCCAGTAGCCTCAACAATGCTCCTTCCTCGGACACACAGTAGCCTCGACAATGCTCCGTCCACTGATACCCAGTGGCCTCGACAATGCTCTGTCCACGGACATACAGTTGCCTCGACAATGCTATGTCCACGGACACACAGTAACCTCTCTCAATGTTGTTTCCACGGACACACAGCAGCCTCTCTCAATGCTCTGTCCACGGACACATAGTAGCTTGTACAATGTTTTCTCCACGGACTCACATTAGCCTCGACAATGCTCCGTCCACGGACACAGAGTAGCATCGACAATGCTATGTCCAATGATACCCAGTGGCTTCGACAATGCTATGTCCACGGATACCCATTGGGCTCGACAATGCTCTGTCCACGGACACACAGTAGCATCGACAATGCTGCGTCCACGGACACACAGTAGCCTCGACAATGCTATGTCAACGGACATACAGTAGCCTCGACAATGCTCCGTCCACGGACACACAGTGGCCTTGACAATGCTATGTCCACAGATACAAAGTAGCCTCAACAAGGTTCTGCCAACATCCGTTACGAGACTTGCAATATCACTTGAAATGTGTCTACTACTACCATTGGACACAACGACGGTTTGATATATTTTCTTATTTATTTATTAATTTTATTTAGTTTACTATTTATATGTTTTAGTTAATTGATATCGTTAATCCATTTGCATTTTTATTGCATATATGTATATGAATAAATATATATGTTTTCCTACACTGACAGCCTGTGGACCTCGCGTGCTAATGAAGACCTGTTTGCTTTTACTGACAGCCTGTGGACCTCGCCGGCGACGTCGACGCGTGGGGCAGAGCAACAGACGTCGACAATGAGACATGATCACGCTTCACCCGTCTCACAGCCGCAAGAGCCACGGATATACAGAATCCTCGACAATGCTCCGTCCACGGATACACAGTAGCCTCGACAATACTCCGTCCACGGATACCCAATAGCCTCGACAATGCTCCGTCCACGGACACGCAGTAGCCTCGACGATGCTCCGTCCACTGATACCCAGTGGCCTCGACAATGCTCTGTCCACGGACGCACAGTATCCTCGACAATGCTCTGTCCACGGACATACAGTAGCCTCGACAATGCTCCGTCCACGGACACCCTATAGCCTCGACAATGCTATGTCCACGGACATACAGTAGCCTCGACAATGCTCTATCCAAGTATACCCAGTGGCCTCGAAAATGCTATGTCCACGGACACACAGCAGCCTCTCTCAATGCTCTGTCGACGGACACACAGTAGCCTCTCTCAATGCTCCGTCGACGGATCCACAGTAGCCTCGACAATGCTCTGTCCACGGACACACAGTAGCCTCTACAATGTTTTGTCCACGGACACACAGTAGCCTCGACAATGAGTTGTCCACAGACACACATTAGCCTCGAAAAAAAGCTCTGTCCACGTATTCACAGTAGCCTCTACAATGTTCTGTCCACGGACACACAGTTGCCTCTCTCAATGCTCTATCCACGGATACACAGTAGCCTCGACAAGGCTCTGTCCACGTATACACATTAGCCTCGACAATGCTCCGTCCACGGATAAACAGTAGCCTCGACAATGCTCTGTCCACGGAAACACAGTAGCCTCTCTCTGTGTTCTGTCCATGGACGCACAGTAGCCTCGACAATGCTGTGTCCACGGATGCCCATTGGGCTCGACAATGCTCTGTCCACAGACACACAGTAGCCTCGACAATGCTCTGTCCACGGACACACAGTTGTCTCGACAATGCTGCGTCCACGGACACACAGTAGCCTCGACAATGCTATGTCCACGGACATACAGTAGCCTCGACAATTCTCCGTCCACGGACACACAGTGGCCTCGACAATGCTATGTCCACAGATATAAAGTAGCCTCAACAAGGTTCTGCCAACGTCCTTTACGAGACTTGCAATATCACTTGAAATGTGTCTACTACTACCATTGGACACAACGACGGTTTGATATATTTTCTTATTTATTTATTAATTTTATCTAGTTTACTATTTATATGTTTCAGTTAATTGATATCGTTAATTCATTTATATTTATATTGCATATGTGTATATGAATAAATATATGTTTTCCTACACTGACAGCCTGTGGACCTCGCGGGCTAGTAAAGACCTGTTTGCTTTTATTGACAGCCTGTGGACCTCGCCGGCGACGTCGACGCGTGGGGCAGAGCAACAGACGTCGACAATGAGACACGATCACGCTTCACCCGTCTCACAGCCGCAAACTTGATTTATCTTATTACCCCGCACGACTTTAAAGAGCGTCCAAACTGGCCTACCTTTTAGCAAACGCGTGAAACAAGTGCATTTCATTAAGTGGGTGCGGCCGTCCGACTGATGTATCCTGGACGTTGTCAACGTTCGAGGTCCGTTAACGTCGGCGGCAGCAGTTTCGTCTTATTAACGTCTGCCGTGTGAATTGTGTGTTGCCTTACCTGACGCTGTGGTATGTAAATGTAGTTTACCTGGATCCGGCTCTCTGCGGGCATAATCAACATAGTTGGGTGCATACGTCGCACTGGTCTTTCGCTGTGGGTGAGACCAGTTGTACAGCAACTGTAAACTGGCCACACCTCTACCAAAGGCCAGCCGCAGATAATCTGGCAGCAGTCTACACCTCTACCAGGGACCCATCGTTGAAAATCCAACCAACATACCGTGCGTCTATAGACAGGTATACTGTACACCTCTACCAAAGACCCGCCGTAGATAATCTACTAGCAGTCCGTACAACCATAGATAGGTGTACACCTCTACCAAAGAAACGTCGTAGATAATCTACCAGCAGTCCGTACAGCTATAGATAGATGTATACCTCTACCAAAGTCCCACCCCCGCCCACCCCACCCCCTCCTCCCCCACCCATCAGCAGTCCGTGCAGCTATAGACAGGTCTAAACCTCTACCAAAGACCAACCCTAAATAACATACCAGTCGTCCGTGCAGCTACGAGCAGGTCTACACCTCTACCAAAGACAAACCGTAGATAATATACCAACAATCCGTGCAGCTATAGACAGGTGTACACCTCTACCAGAAACCCACCGTAGATAATATATTAGCAGTCCGTGCAGCTATAGACAAGTGTACTCCTCTACCAGAGGCCCACCGTAGATAATCTACCAGCAGTCCTTGCAGCTATATGTACATGTACACCTCTACCAAAGACCAACCGTAGATAATCTATCAGCAGTCCGTGCAGCAATATGTAGGTGTGCACCTCTACCAAAGACCAACCGTAGATAATCTACCAGCAGTCCGTGCAGCTATAGGTAGGTGTACACCTCTACCAAAGACCAACCGTAGATAATTTACCAGCAGTGCGCGCAGCTACGGACATTTTGTTGTTCAAAAAAGGACATTTAGAAAATGTTATGGAAATGTATGCCCTGGTGATCATGTTGCTATGCCTGATAACTTAATCTTGACATTTTACTAATGTGTAGCACTTTTGTGACGACCTTTTGAGAATTGTTCGTATATTATTGCTTTAAACCCCCATCTAGGAACTAAAACCACATCGCAATTAAGACTACTTTTAACTTATTTAAGTTGTTTCACCATATCGGGATGAACTATTTGTGGTACGAAAAGGTCTCATTTGATAAGTTGCAGTTTGACAAAGTGCATTAAACACACAGTTCTGTTAGGTCTCTTCACAACCTACCTACAAACGTATGCAACACGTTAACGCAAGCATATCAGCCGAATATTTTAACTGAAAGCATTCGTCTTTCCAACATAGTATGAGTTTTGTCTCTGAATTCGCCTATCCGAGTATTTGCCATTTTGTGCCGGAATTGTCGTTGCATTAATTAACGTGCATGTATACGCGCTGGCTGTATTTCGAAATGAGAGTTTCTCGCTAGACGCGTCGGTGAACATGAAGACTGCGTTGTATTTGTGGTTGGCCCGTATTGCCGCTCTGGGAGTGGTTGCTGTTCAGTGTGGTCGCGCCAACGAAATTCCGAAACTCCATTGTCTATGGCATCGTCAATGAAGGAAGGCCTCTTTCCTGCCTTAACACTACTCTTTGCTATTTTGACACTACTCTTTCCTGCCTCGACACTACTCTTTGCTATCTTGACACTACTCTTTCCTGCCTCGACACTACTCTTTGCTATCTTGACATTACTCTTTCCTGCTTTGTAACTTTTTATGCATATGTCAAGGAGTAAACAAAACGTACAAGACAAGGTTGGACCTCTAGAAGACAGTGCTGGAAATATAATATCACAAGGGTTTTTAATGGCGGAAGACCTAAATGGTTACTTCAGTTCAGTGTTTACCAAAGAAGATATTAGTTCATTACCAGTTGCTGATGCTAAATTTCAGGGGGCTAAATCTGAATATTTAGGACCGTTAGTTGTAACTCCAGAATTGGTAGCTAAGAAAATAAAGGCAATGAAGGATAACAAATCACCGGGAGTGGATGGGATTCCTCCAAAATTAATACTGGAAACAGTAGATCAAATCAGTATACCACTTGCAAGAGTATTCAACTTGTCATTAAAAGAGGGAGTTGTTCCGTTTGAATGGAAAGAAGCAAACATCATACCATTATTTAAAAAGGGTTCGAGAAATAAGTCAGAGAATTACAGATCAGTGAGTTTAACGTCAGTGATTTGTATATTATTAGAAAGGTTAATTAAAGACCATATGGTGGACTTCCTCGTTAAGCATAAATTATTAAATTCATCTCAACATGGATTCCTTAAAGCGAGGTCATGCTTAACAAATATGTTATGTTTTTTGGAAGAAATCACTAAGTGGATAGACGTGGGATCGCCAGTAGATATTATCTACTTAGATTTTCAGAAAGCTTTTGACAAAGTGCCACATCAAAGATTACTACTTAAATTAAAAGCCCATGGTATCGGGGATAGCATAACTGACTGGATAGAACAATGGCTGACTGACAGAAGACAACGAGTTGTAGTAGATGGAGAAGTTTCAAATTGGAAGCCGGTTTTGAGTGGGGTACCTCAAGGATCAGTATTAGGACCTATATTATTCTTAATTTATATCAATGACTTGGACGACAGTATAACACGTAACGTACTGAAATTTGCGGATGACACAAAGCTGTTTAGAAAGGTTAATACTGATGGTGATAAACAACATTTACAAAACGATCTAGACAGATTAGTGAAATGGTCTGAGAAATGGCAGATGCTGTTCAATTTTGGGAAATGTAAATGCCTACATACAGGACATGGAAACTTGAATGTAAACTATAAAATGGGAGATACTGTTCTGGGTACTACTGTAAAAGAAAAGGACTTACAATAAGCGCTGATGTGAAAGTTTCAGAGCAGTGTGGTATTGCAGCTTCAAAGGGTAATCACATTCTTGGATTGATTAGAAGAAACATAACATACAAGGGAAAAAAGTTAATTATACATCTTTATAAAGCAATAGTTAGACCTCATTTAGAATACTGTATACAAGCATGGAGACCATATCGTAAGAAGGATATAGATACGCTTGAACGCATACAAAGGAGAGCAACTAAAATGATTCCAGAACTTAGAGACCTTAGTTATGAAGAACGCCTGAAAGAATGTGGTTTAACAACTCTAGAGACAAGGAGGTTAAGAGGAGATCAGATTGAAGTTTTTAAGATATTGAATGGGTATGAAAGTATTGATAGAAATATGTTTTTCTCACTCAAGAGGGATAGCAGAACTAGAGGACATGAGGTAAAATTAGTAAAGGATCAATGTAGATTGGACATCAGGAAGCACTCGTTCTCACAGAGGACAATAAATGAATGGAACAAATTGTCTACAGATTGTGTAACTGCTAGCAGCGGGAATATGTTTAAAAACAAGGTTGACACATATCTCAGGAGGGCGGGTTATAAGTAGGTGAACATTGTTGGACTCTCGATAAGCCAATGGCTTCCTTGTCCACTTGCCATCTGGGCCTTTGGATTGGATGGCAAATCTTGTTAAATCTTGTTAAACTACTCTCTGCTATCTTGACACAACTCTTTGCTGCCTCGATACTACTCTTTGCTATCTTCACATTACTCTTTCCTGCTTTGTAACTACTCTCTGCTATCTTGACACTACTCCTTCCTGCCTCGACACTACTCTTTGCTATCTTGCCATTACTCTTTCCTGCCTTGACACTACTCTTTCCTGCCTCGACACTACTCTTTGCTATCTTGACACTTCTCTTTCCTGCTTTGTAACTACTCTCTGCTATCTTTACACTACTCTTTCCTGCCTCGATACTACTCTTTGCTATCTTGACATTACTCTTTCCTGCTTTGTAACTACTCTTTGCTATCTTGACACTACATTTTCCTGCCTCGACACTACTCTTTGCTATCTTGACAGTACTCTTTCCTGCTTTGTAACTACTCTTTGCTATCTTGACACTACTCTTTCCTGCCTCGACGCTACTCTTTGCTATCTTGACATTACTCTTTCCTACCTCGACATTACTCTTTGCTATCTTGACACTACTCTTTGCTGCCTTGACACTACTATTTGCTGTCTTGACACTACTTTTTCCTGCCTTGGCACTACTCTTTGCTATCTTGACACTACTCTTTCCTGCCTTGACACTACTCTTTGCTGCCTTGACACTACTCTTTGCTGTCTTGACACTACTCTTTCCTGCCTTGACATTACTCTTTGCTGCCTCGACACTACTCTTTCCTGCATTGACACTACGCTTTGCTGTCTTGACACTACTCTTTCCTACCTCGACACTACTCTTTGCTGTCTTGACACTACTCTTTGCTATCTTGACACTACTCTTTCCTGCCTTGACATTACTCTTTCCTGTCTTGACACTACTCTTTGCTGTCTTGACACTACTCTTTCCTGTCTTGATACTACTCTTTCCTGTCTTGATACTACTTTTCCTGTCTTGATACTACTCTTTCCTGTCTTGACACTACTCTTTGCTGTCTTGACACTACTCTTTCCTGCCTTGACATTACTCTTTGCTGCCTCGACACTACTCTTTGCTTTCTTGACACTACTCTTTCCTGTCTTGATACTACTCTTTCCTGTCTTGATACTACTTTTTCCTGTCTTGACACTACTCTTTCCTGTCTTGATACTACTTTTTCCTGTCTTGACATTACTCTTTGCTGCCTCGACACTACTCTTTCCTGTCTTGACACTACTCTTTCCTGTCTTGATACTACTCTTTCCTGTCTTTACACTACTCTTTGCTGCCTCGACACTACTCTTTGCTGCCTTGACACTACTCTTTCCTGTCTTGATACTACTCTTTCCTGTCTTGACACTACTCTTTCCTGTCTTGACACTACTCTTTCCTGCCTTGACATTACTCTTTGCTGCCTCGACACTACTCTTTCCTGTCTTTACACTACTCTTTGCTGTCTTGACACTACTCTTTGCTATCTTGACACTACTCTTTCCTGCCTTGACATTACTCTTTGCTGCCTCGACACTACTCTTTGCTGCCTTGACACTACTCTTTCCTGTCTTGATACTACTCTTTCCTGTCTTGACACTACTCTTTCCTGCCTTGACACTACTCTTTGCTGCCTTGACACTACTCTTTCCAGTCTTGACACTACTCTTTGCTCCTTGGACACTACTCGTTGCTCCCTGGACACTACTCTTTGCTTCCCGGACACTACTCTTTGCTCCCTGGACACTACTCGTTGCTCCCTGGACATTACTCGTTGCTTTGTTGCCTAGCCAATACTTACTACATGTTCGTGCCTTGTGGCACGCGATACATCAACATGCTCGTGTTTATCCCGGCCAATTCTCCGTCCATTATTCGGACAGTTGTGAGTAACGGCTGATCGTGACGTCACGTCCCCAGCCTCTACATCATCGTCACCACGGACGACTGACCAATCATCTTCAATATAAACCGCCTAAGCCAACTTCTCTCCGTTCACATGTTCTTAGTAACCGCCATCATAACAGTCGTCTTCATCATAGGCTGTAGACGGTACTCAACCAACGGGTAGACAGAGGCTTAGGAGATATTTGCTCCCATATTATCAACTTCCGTTTATTACTACTTTACACACATCTAGTATATATATATATATATATATATATATATATATATATATATATATATATATATATATATATATATATATATATATATATATATATATATATATATATATTTAATTGCAAGATCTGTAAAGATTCATCTAGAATTTTATGTTCTCTTTACAGATTATCAAATTGTTACGACCATTCTTTGGTCGCTGTTTCATATGTATATATGATCCAAACAAGAATATTAATTTGGGTTAAATGTAATACAATGTTACTGTATTACAGTTTCATATGTTTACAATTGTTTCTATATCTCCCTTAATATATATTTATTTAAACAACATATAAAGAAATTATGTCCAATATATATATATATTTTTTACTGTCAGTTACTGCATCTATGCAAACGTTTCATGGCCTTCATGAGGCTTGTGATTTCCCTCCTATTAATTGCACTAAATCATATTCACGTATGGTATTTCTGTTATGTTTGCACGGGGCCAACACACCCCATTTCCTGTCTTCCTACCACTACACCTCCACATAACTTGAACTTCCCTTAACCAATTGTGATATTTATTATTTCCTACATATTCACATCACTTAACCAATCTTACTCTTGCTACTGTTCTGAAACATGCACGGAGCCGACAAACCATCTTCTTTGTTTTCCATGTTGCACTTGGTTTATGCCACCTTGACTATTTTTTCAGCGTGTATAAGATATCACACAAGCTGATTTTTTGTTTTATATACCTATTTTTTTGTGTATAGTGGTTTGGCTGCCTTAATTTCATGTCCGATTTTATTAAAACATTATTGCACAATAAATCAAATTAAAAATGCAAACACATTATAACTGACGAAAATTTTCTCTTGTATACAGGTGGTATTGAAAAAGAATTTCTAAATAATATATCAGATATCAATAGTAATAATAATAATAATGAAAAAATGAAATGCTATTGATAGGCCGATCTTCATATTATGACTTTGAAAAATGTTATTCAGTATCTAAAAACAATAATAAACATTTCAGTATTCTAAGTTCTAACATACAATCAATTAATGCAAAGTTTAGTGAACTCGAGGCATTTGTAAATGATTTATCTTCCTTACATTCCTTACAAATTTAGTATAATATGTCTCCAAGAGAGCTGGTTATTTGATACGGATGACTTATCATTAATACAATTAAGTAGATATGACTGTATGTCCCAAGGAAAAAGCTGCAGCAATAAAGGTGGATTAATAATATATATAGATCAACAATTTAATTATGAATTAAACATGAAATTAAACACGCATAAACATTGGGATGGGCAAATAATACAAGTAAACGGAGGAGGCTTATCATAGACGACCACTATAGGAAATATATACCGACCTCAAAGGCCTTTAAATGAAAATTATAATGAATTTCTAAATGAATTTTCAACAGTCATATCATCTACGCAAAACCATCAAAAAAATAATCTTATTCTAGCCGTGGACTATAATATCAATATGCTAAAATAAATGAGCAAGAACATTTTAGCAGGTTCTTTTACATGTTAACTTAATTTAGCCTCTTCCCCCAAATCACTCTTCCTACTAGGTTTACAACCTGTAATGGCACACTAATTGATAATTTCTTTTGTAATTTAACAAAATATATATTAGAGAGTACAGCAGGAATATTAATTAAAAAATTCTCTGATCATCAACCGTATTTCATAATTATGGATACTACTCTGAAAAAACAACATCCTACAAAATTCATAGAAATTAATATTCAAAACAAAAAGGCAATGTTAAAAGTCAAAGAGGATTTAATCTCCACTAAAACATATGAGAAACTAGGCATAAGTCCAACGACTGACACAAACCGTAACTATAACATTATCCTAGATGAAATCAATCAAGCTAAAAATAAATATATGAGTAAATTAGTGAAATTTAATAAATATAAACATACAAAGTCTACATGGATAACTCAAGGTCTGCTAGTCTCAATACGACACAGAGATAAACATTGCAAACAAATTAAATTAACAAATCCTGATTCTCCAGAACATGGAATGTTACTGATTAATCTAAAAGCATACAATGTTATATTGAAAAGGAGCTTTCGTATAGCAAAGGAATCATATTTTGAAACACGTTTTAATCAATTCAAATTTGACATAAAAAATACTTGGAAAACTATAAATGAAATCCTGTCTAAAAATAAAACTAATAAATCATTTCCTACATATTTTAAAGAATCAAATTATATTATGACAGATAAATTGGAAATCCACTTCTGTCGAACCATCCACTTCTTTCGAACCATGCACTTCTGTCAAACCATGCACTTCTTTCGAACCATCTGCTTCTGTCGATTCATCCACTTCCGTCGAACCATCCATTTCTGTCGAACCATCCATTTCTGTCGAACCATCCACTTCTGTCGAACCGTCCACTTATATCGAACCATCCACGTCTGTCGAACCGTCCGCTTCTGTCAAACAATCCACTTCTATCGAACCATACAGGAGACTGCGCTGATTACGTCAAGTGTACATTCACCAACACTAAACAATTGTGTTTTTCTATCTTTACAAATAATACTCTCTTTTGTCTTGTTATTTAATGATGTTACTAAAATATCAAAGTGCTACCAATAGTTTGGTATGTAACACCTGCACAAATCATACACCCGACGTCAAGTGGAAATCTTACACAAAATATGCCAACAGCCGATCGGGTTTTCAACACATCACACTTCGATGTTTTATATTTAGCAGTAGCCAGACCGTTGTCCATAGCAACACAACGTGTGGACGAGGAAGCCACTGGCGAGGTTCCTGCAGTATTCCATCTATGCTGTGTGCTCGCCGTCGCCGTCGCCAGATATCTTCATATTCTAGTATTTATACCTACTTACTCTGTCAACATTAACATGACCAGTACGTAACGTATTCAAATCACACATCGTCCTCTGCTCTTGGAGAACGAATCCATATGTTGCAGAAGGAATATTTTCTTCAATCCAGTTTACAGAGACTTCTTACTAAGTCATGCTACAACATTCCCTTGTATCTTGTTAGTATATTCCATTAATTTTTTTAAAACGTTCCATTTAGGACCTTTTCAGTGTCATGGCCGTCAATGTTTTCAACACACACTTTAGACGTTCTTCATGTTTAAGTACTTTTATTTCTGGGAGAGGTTTTGTCACTATCGTTTCATCCTTTTGTTACTTCTAGCCGACGTTATCCGTGTAATATAACAATTGTTTTATAAAAGGGCACCATTAGTTTTTTCTGCTTATGCTACATTACTTTTTTTTACCAAAATAAGTTTTTATTTAACGGCGATGTTCGTTACTTTTATTACTGTTATTTTAGTAGATTACACGACAAGTTATCTTGATTATTATGTTATTCTGTTATTTTGATAGATTACACGACAAGTTATCTTGGTGATTCTGCAAATTGCAATAACTGTTTTTGTTGCGAAGTGACAAAGACCGTAGTGAGTGACTTAACGCTCGTCAGTAGGGGCTGGGCTAGCGGTGTATCGGGTACGTGGCCTACCGTGAGCTGCGGCCTGTCACGACGCAGGCAGCTAAATCTAGCGTTGAATCATCGGAGGGATCAGCGCCCAGGTCCGGGCCAAGGCTGTCCAGGAACCCAACGGTCGTCCCGGGGGATGCCCATCGATCCACAGCTTAGACTTTGATCGGTCGCGTTGCGCCGACGGGTTCACTTTTTACCTGGAGTCGATGAGTTATCGCCTTGCATGCAGTCGTCCCTTGCTGTGTTGTTACAGCGAGGATGGCCTGTCGTCGCCAGCGTGCCAACACGAGCATGTCAATACGTGCGTGCGTGTACGACTGAGATAATGTCTCACTGTCTATGGTCACATCGTGCACAAGATTGATCAGCCTGAGTAGGTCAGATATGTAGTGTGTGCACCGAGAATCGACAATCCACATTGTTTGCGTGAACTACACAATACTGAATGTTTCAGTTAGTAGCTGTTGTTACAATGTGTTACGGACATATTCCACAGCTGTTTCTCTGTATGCACAAATTATATGTATTTCCAAATCGATGTAATAAAATAGTTTGTGTTAATATCACCAGTAATTGTCGACAGAATTAATCTGATCTGGTAAAGTAAAGCCTAAAACACGTAATTCGTAATAGTAACCGTGGCATCTTAAGTGTAGATACATTAAGTAGGGGAGGTGTGTGTGTGTGTGTGCGTGCGTGCGTGCGAGCGAGCGTGCGTGGTGTGGTGTGTGTGCGTGCGTGCGTGCGAGCGAGCGTGCGTGGTGTGGTGTGTGTGTGCTGCGTGCGTTCGTGCGTGCGTGCGTGTGTGTGGTGTGTGGTGTGTGTTTATATATATATATATATATATATATATATATATATATATATATATATATATATATATATATATATATATATATTACTTACTTACTTATGTCATCCACTTAATGTGGTGGGTGACCTGATGATTTCCTATTAGATTTGTCCCGCTGAGGTTCGTGTCTTTCTGTATTATGTTTTGTAGAGTAGTTGTTGGTCGACCTCTTCTCCGAGGGCTATCGGGCTTCCAGAGCAGGACTTGGTTGGCTGCTTCATCATGGCGCATCACATGACCTGTCAGACGAAGACGCTGTTGTCTCACGATGGTGGTGATCCGTGGGAGGGAGCCGTACAGTTAGTTCTTGGTTGGTCATGTGGTGGCGCCATGACACATTTTGAGCAGCATTCTTGTGTAGGTGCCATCCAGTGCATTTTCTACTGATTGTGTTAGTGACCACGAATCGCATCCATATATCAGGATCGGTTCAAATTTCGTCATGAAAATCTTCAGTTTGGTGAGTTTGCATAAGGGCGCTCTCCAAACTTTGTCAAGGGCGTGAACTTACTGCCCATGCCTGGATTTTTCTGCACTGGTTGTCATGCTGTGAGTTTGTGTAGGATCCGAGATATTTAAAATCCTCTACTTTCTCAATCTTACTCCCATCTGATGAGTGAACATTATCATTAGCAAACGGGTTGATATGGATGTACTATGTTTTGCTTGGGTTGATAAATAGTCCAGTAGATTTGGAAGCACTTTCCACTTTAAAAGTTCTGCTTCTTGTATCATGTCAGCGAACAGAGCGATGTCATCGGCATATCCAGGTCAGAGAGATGTGAGGCTGGATGTCTGGTGCTTCTGCGTCTGGTTAGGGTTAGACCTTCTCTTTCATCAATCGCAGTTCTTAATGCGTAGTCCAAGGCTATGATGAATAGATATGGGGCAAGAGGGTCTCCTTGGAGAACTCCTGTATTAATGTTGAAATTAGTAGTTTCCCCTTCGGGAGTCAATACAACTGCATATGTGTTTACATACATTATCTGTATGGCTTTGACGATCTTCTCTGGGATGCCATACGCCTGGAGAAACAGGAATCGTGTGTTTCTATCTACAGAGTCAAAGGCTTTCTTGAAGTCGATGAAAATAATGACAGCTTCTTTCTGTTGGTTTTTCGTTTCTTCGATGATGCGTCTAAGAGAAAGAATATGCGAAGATGTAGATCGTAGAGGTGTAAATCCTTTCTGGTAAGATCGTTTCTAGCTCAGGGCCAATTCTGTTAGGCAGGAGTCGATTGTAGCAGTCTGTGTTCGACTTGTTCCACGATAGTTTTCAGGAATAATCAAGTTTCCTTTCTTAGGTATTGGTACGATACCCGAAATCCCCCATTTCGGTGGTCTGTTCCCTAAGTATGTTTTGTTGCAGAACTTTTAGTAAATGTGTTTATATATATATATATATATATATATATATATATATATATATATATATATATATATATATATATATATATATATATATATTATATATATATATATGGCAATCTTGTTAAATATATATATATATATATATATATATATATATATATATATATATATATATATATATATATATATATATATATATATATATATATATATTCTATGTATCAGTATATATATATATATATATATATATATATATATATATATATATATATATATACATATATATATATATATATATATATATTTAACAAGATTGCCATCCCAAACAACAAGTTCCAGATGGCAAGTGGATAAGGAAGCCATTCGCTTATTGAGAGTCCAACAATTTTCTCATCTATGTGTAGCCCGCCCTTATCAAGTATCTGTCAATTCTATTTTTAAACATATTCACACTACTGTTCCATTCATTTATCACCCTATGTGAGAAAGAGTACTTTCTCATGTCCAACCTACACTGCTCCTTAACTAATGCTGCTTTGTGTCCTCTGGTTCTACTACCTTCTTTAATTTTGAAGAACATATTCCTATCAACATCCTCATAACCGTTCACAATTTTAAACACTTATATTTGGTCTCCTCTTAGTCTCCTGGTCTCTAGTGTTGTCAAACCACATCGTAATAAGCGACTTTCGTAACTAAGGTATCTCAATTCTGGAATCATTTTAGTGCTCTTCGTTGTGTTCTTTCTAGCTTGTCTATGTCCTTTTTACGATATGGCCTCCACGCCTAAATACAATGTTCTAAATACGGTCTAACTATTGCTTTGTACATGGGTACAATTAACTGTTTCTCCTTATACATGATAATTCTCCTAATTAGACCTATAATTTGATTTCCTTTCGCATTACTCTGAAACTTTCACTTAAGTACTAAATGTTACTCCTAAGTCCTTTTCTTGTGTAGTTCTACCTAGTACAGCATCCCCCATTTTATATTCTTCGTCTATGTTTCCATGTCTTATGTGTATACATTTACACTTCCCAAAATTGAATAACATTTGCCATTTTTATGACCATTTAACTAATTTGTTTAGGTCATCCTGTAAACTTTGTTTATCTGTATCATTTGTAACCTTTCTGAATACTTTTGCGTCATCTGCAAATTTGAGTACTTTGTTAGAGATGTCACTTTCTAAATCATTTATATATTTATTAAAATAGGGCCTAATACTGATCCCTGTGGTACCCCACTCAAAACCGATTTCCAGTTTGAAATCTCACCATCTACTATTACTCTCTGTCTTCAGTGTGTAAGCCACTTTTCTATCCAGTTGATTACGTCATTACCTATTCTGTGGGCTTTTAGTTTAAGTAGCAATTTTTGGTGTGGCACTTTATCGAAAGCTTTCTGAAAATCCAAGTGGTGACCCGTGACCTACCTACTTTGTAATTTCTTGAAAAAAACATAAGAGATTGGTTAGACATGACCTTGCTTTTAGGAACCCATGTTGATATGTATTTATTAAATTATGTTTTACAAGGAATTCCACCATGTGGTCTCTAATTAATGTTTCGAGTAACTTACATACAATTGATGTTAAACTCACTGGTCTGTAATTTTCTGGCTTGTTCCTCGATCCCTTCTTAGATAGTGGCGTGATGTTTGCTTCTTTCCATTCTGAAGGAACTATTCCTTCTTCTAGTGACAAGTTAAACAATATTGTAAGTGGTGTACTAATTTTCTGAACAATTTCCATAAGCAGTTTTGGTGGTATCCCATCAACTCCAGGTGATTTATTATCTTTCATCTTCTTAATTTTCTTTGCTATCATTTCAGGAGTTACAAATAACTGCCCTAAATGTTCTGATTTATTGCCCTCAAATTTAGTCAATGGAACTGGAAGTGAGCTGATATCTTCTGTGGTCAAAACTGAGCTGAATACTCAATCAGGACCTCTGTCATTTCAAACCCCTCTGAACGTATGTTTCCCCTGTTGTTTTCCAGTGGTCCGACCTTATCTCGAACTTTCTGTTTACTCCTTACAAAAGCATAGAAACTCTTGCTGTCATTGTTATATTACCTGCCAGTTTTTTTTCAAAGAAACTTTAAAATTTTAAGGTTAAGTGCCTCTCTGTAAATTGCATAGTCTTCGTCCTTTCTGGTACGCCTATAAACCCTCCACATAGTTTGCTTCAACACTATTTTTCTAATAGCTTCTTTTGACAAGTGTTTCTTTTTAGACCGTTTTCCTTGCTTTTTCAAGGGAACATATTTATCGATGATACTCTCAATTTCATATTTTAGAATATTCCAATATTCAATTGCGGTTTTATTTATCAGCATGTTATTCCAATCTAGCTTTGCTAAGCATTTTCATATATCTTTATATCTACCTTTGTGGAAGTTTCTCCTATATGTTTTTTATTTTTACTTTCTGATTTTACATTGATGTCAAAATGTATTTGATTGTAGTCACTGTTATCCAATAGTTCATGTATTTTACATTGTCCACTAATTCTTTTTGTAATGATAAAACTATATATATTATACATTTTCTCCCCTTGTTGATTCTAGCACGTGCTGAGTATGGAAGCTGTCCTGAATTAAAAATAGAAATTGTTGGTCCACACCCCCTGTAGTCTCTAGAGATGTCCATTGTATATATCCTTGGTTAAAATCTCCCATTATGATACATTCCCTTTACTAACTTCCTTTATAGCATTTTGTATGTTTGTGTTATCCTCTTCGTTTATGTTTGGACTTCGGTAAACTAATCCAATAGTTAATTTTGAATTTCCTGAAACTATTTTGCACCAAACACCTTCATCGCAATCTGCTTCCCTTTCTAATTTTATTTCATAAGCCTGAATAGATTATTTAACATATAAAATAACTCCCCCTCCCCTTCTTCCTATTCGATCTCTCATAAACATTACGTATCCTGTCAATCCTAATTCAGCATCAGTTATGTCTGTGTTGGCCCATGATTCGGTAATTCCAATTATGTGAGGGTCACTATCTTCAACCATAATGTTTAATTCGTTTTTCTTAGTTACTATACCCTCCCTCTCTACGTTATTTGTCCCTACGTGTACTAAAACAGATCCACCCTTTACCGAACCCACGATGTTTTCTACCCTCTCAGTTATCGCCTCTATTTTGGCCCCAGGCAAGCAAACTACAACGTCATCTCCCGTGTTTAAGACTGTTAGTCTTCGTAACTATTGATTCCACCACAAGTACCCTCGCTCTCTTTGTCACCCCCTCTATCACTGCCTCGTGTATATGTGTGTGTTTGTGTGTGTGTGTGTGTGTGTGTGTGTGTGTGTGTGTGTGTGTGTGTGTGTGTGTGTGTGTGTGTGTGTCTGTATGCGTGTGCGTGTGCGTGTGCGTATGCGTGTACACACACACATATATAAGGGGGCATTGCCGTGTAAGAATGCTATGTGTAAAATACATGTTAATGAATTATCTAGATTATATAATGATATATTAAGTAAGTGCATAGAAGCATCTGAATGTATACCTGCCACCTGTCCTATGCTAAATTCAGATTCAGCTGGTGGTAAAAGGAAGGTTCCTGGATGGTCGAAAGAGGTAGAACATCTAAAGCAGGAAGCTCTCTTCTGGCATCGGCAGTGGCGATCAGCGGGAAAGCCACATCATGGTGATGTTACATAAATGAGGCGTATCACCAGGGCTCGGTATCACAAGGGCCCGGTATCACGAGAGCTCAGTATCACAAGGGCTCGGTATCACAAGGGCTCGGTATCACAAGGGCTCAGTATCACAAGGACCCGGTATCACAAAGGCTCGGTATCACGAGGGCTCGGTATCACAATGGCCCGGTATCACGAGGGCTCGGTATCACAAGGGCCCGGTATCACGAGGGCTCGGTATCACAGAGCTGTTAGACACATTATGAGAGAAAGTGATAGAATGTGCACCACTAAGATGGCTGAGGCCATTAGTGAGAACATAACCCGTGACCTATGGTCTGAGGTGCGCCGGATAAAGTTTCTAGTTTCGATGATGTGGTGGGCGATGATGAAATAGCTCAACTTTTTTTCTGATAAATATATTCACCTCTACATCAGTGTGTCATAAGATGTTGATGCAATGAATAATATAGGTGCGGAGATTAACAGGCAGATTAAGGAACATGTTGTATATCATATATCAGTCGAGGACGTTATCGAAGGTGTCCAGCGACTGAAGCTGGGTAGGTCGGATTGTGAAGAGGGTCTAAATTCTGATCATATACATGGTCCGAGAATACGTACTCTATGGGCTGTTAACTATAAAGTCTTTAAAAGTATTTTGCTGCTTTAACACAACCCATTGCTGTTTGAACATAACTCATTGCTGCCTGAACACATCTCATTGCTGCCTGAACACACCTCATTGCTGTCTGAACACGACTCAATGCTGTCTGAACACAACTCATTGCTGCCTGAACACATCTCATTGCTGTCTGAACATACCTCGTTGCTGTATGAACACAACTCATTGCTGCCCGGACACTACTCATTGTTGCCTGAACACAACTGATGTGATCGCGTGTGGTTTATTCAGGCTTCTTTTGGTTTCAGTTTGTTGGACACAAACAGCACTCGCCGACCGACGAGTTCGCTCTCCGACAAACACCGGACAGAAGGGACCCTGGTAACAATTAAGTTAGAGCAATTAAGACCAGATAACAATTATGAGGTAGACAGCAGACAGACATCAATAAACTGTACATCTAAAAGACAATGCGATATAATGTGAGTACTTCCTGTGTGTGTGTTCCTAGTGTGGCCAGTTCCCGTTCACCCATTACGGAATGTTTCCGGGTCCAACCAGTGGCTTCTGTCTCTCCCCTGACCCTATGCTGCAGACTAGAAGCATGCCTCCATGACGACCACACTTCCGGGCGGCCGGGATATCGCTTCAGCTGCGTCTACCAGTACGGCCCCAAATGTTGTTACTTTCACCACGTTACTTAGATACGGCGCATTTCGACGGCCAAACTGTATTAGTCTGGCGGGAGGCTGCATCAACATTGAGTCATCAGTCGACGCCGTCATGATTCAGTCGGCTTCGATCCCCAATTATGTCTGACTCATATATATTTATCTGGCGGATGACCATCTGCTTAAGAGTGCCTATACGACAGCCTGAGCCACTGAGGTGTTCCACGTCAGCTCGAGCCTGTAGGGCCCTGTCGCCGCCCGTGTTCGCGCCGCGATAGGTGGACAATTTATGGCGGCCGTTCTTGTTATTGCCAGCGTGAGCCAGTCCTGCTCCATGCAGTCTCCAGCCCGGCTCCAGCCCGGCTCCAGCTCTGCTCCAGCCCGACTCCAGCTCGGCTCCAGCCCAGCTCTAACCTGGCTCCGACCCGGCTCCAGCCGTTCCCCGTGCAGACAGCTAGACAGGGAGTTCCCATGCTGTCTTTGGTGGGCAGGAGACGGCGAGTTCTCAGAATACTGCTTTAATATCGAATACAAATTATGATTAGGTTACTTTTAAAATACTGTTCCATGGTCTGTAAAAACATTTGGTAAGAAAATGTTGCAATTATGTTCTACTTTTTATTTTTTTACGTATAAGGGATTATAGGCAGAGAATCCCTGGCGACGGACACAGACATACCAGAATGGACCGTTGTGACAGCCCATGCGGAGTGGAGCCTGGCGAGGGAAACAGACAGACCAGAATGGACCTTCGTTGTGACAATCTTTGCGGAGTGGAGCCATTGATGCTTGGAGATGAGTTTGACATCAATGGCCACAGAAACACCAGTGGACACAGAGACATCAGTGGCCAGAGAGACATCAGTAACCACAGAGACATCAGTGGCCACAGAGACATCAGTGACCACAGAGACACCAGTGGCCAGAGGCATCAGTGGCCACAGAGACACCAGTGGCCAGAAAGACACCAGCGGCCTCAGAGACATCAGTGGACACATAGACATCAGTGACCACAGAGACACCAGTGACCAGAGAGACACCAGTGGCCTCAGAGACAACACTGGCCACAGAGACACAATAGTGGCCACAGAGACACCAGTGGACACCAGTGAGCTAGGAGACACCAGTGGCCTCAGAGACACCAGTGAACACAGAGACACTAGTAGACGCAGAGACACAATACCAGTGGCAACAGAGGCACCAGTGGCCACAGAGACACCGATGAAAACGTATCGTTGCATTGTGCCCCTCCAACAACCATACATTGTGCCCCTCCAACAACCATACATTGTGCCCCTCCAACAACCATACATTGTGCCCCTCCAACAACCATACATTGTGCCCTCCCAACAACCATACATTGTGTCCCTCCAACAACCATACATTGTGCACCTCCAATAACCATACATTGTGCCCCTCCAACAACCATACATTGGTTTTCATTGTGATATATTGTTGAGTTTTTCCAAAGTAACCATATATGCTATATGATTGTCAAAAACATTATTTTGCTTGCGTCCGGATTTGGTGCAAATCCACGACAAACTGTTGCGTTCAATATTTGTGAAGTCCTACAATTAAATAAGTAATCTACAGATCAAAGTAGACTACTAAAATGAACTGTTCTTCGTGTTCCCACGTGTTATTCAACAATACGTTCTGTGCAGGATACAACTGAAATTATTTTGTTTGCGAAATATGATGTGTTTATCACTATTGGACTTGTTGGTAAACACCAATTTCGGTCTGGTATCTTAATTAAATAACTGTTATTGTTGTTGTTACAAACTACAGCAATAGTATATACAACCCAACACCGACGACAGCAACACAATTGTATACGATTTTATGATGTCATCAGTTTCACTGTCTTCACCATCAGAACAGTCGTTGTTGACGTATAATTTACAACATTCAGCATTCAGTAGTTGAGATGACTTCTAACATCTGACGACTGCGGAAGTGACGTCAGATCTCCGGTTCCGTCGAAGTGTGGGAGGAGACAGTCCAGACGCGCTCCGCGTGGGGCATACCGAGACGTGCTGGCGTGGTCGGTGTGTTTACACGCAGCTTACATCCCGTCTGCAGCTAGGTGGCTATGTTTGCTCAATGGCGTCTTTGTGCGATATTCGAGGCGCAAATTACTAGATTTCATCCCACGACACAAGAACGATTCGCCAGACGAAGTCGAATGTCGGACGTGTCTCCGTTGTAAACAACGAACAAAATCCCAATGTGCTGGACTTTTGCTCTGTGTTTACGGAATGTTTTGACGGAATGCCTCAATACTTGTTTACTCATAAGAACATTTTATTTGATGTTCGTGTTCACGGCATATTCATTAATCATGTTGGGGGGGGGGGAAAGAACATCTCAACAACGCTTGCAACTGCTACCTCCGTGGTGGTCTCTCACATACTTGTCGGTATTATACTATCTAATAATAATAATAATAATAATAAGTACTAATATTATACGCTGATAACCAACTTGTAATGTGTGGAAATATCAACTGCGACTGAAGAAGACTCGTTCATTCAACGACGCTTTGATCCATCCATTGGTCTCACACCGAACTCTTTACGTCTTTGGGTAGCTCAATCAATCAACCATTTATCGGGCAATATGTGCGCGTGCTACGCATGCGTAACGAAAGCTCTGTCAACTTCCTGGTTTGCATCCGCATATGGAGTAATTAGCTCGGTAAACATATGGAGTAATTAGCTCGGTAAACATGGCGTCGTTCGCATTTCTCCGTTGGTGATGTGTTCAGTGGTTCTCGTGATAAACAAGGACGTGGCGAGCTCCCCAGAGCGCCCTCATTCCTAGTCACGGGGCTCGGGATCGTTCGGCGTTCATCTATTTACTCGAGGCGTCCAGGGAGACAGCGTCCGCCCAGTGGGTCGCTAGGGACAGCAGGGCTGTAAGTTGTGTTTGTTGGATGAATAATTCCTATCTAACTGTTAAAGTCTACCCACGGGGGATCAATCGGAAGTAAATGTTGCCGCTATAAACATATTCCAAACTAGGTTACGTGTAATTAAATTGATACGTCGCTCGATCGACTGTTGATCGCCCGCCCGAGCTCTGTTAGAGTTACAGTACTATCTACTCCCATTGAAGTCACGGGCAGACGGAATTAAATGAAATAATTCGACGATGCGTAGGCGCGATTCTCCCCCGGTATTGAATGAACTCGACTCGTACATTCACTGCGCGACATACACTTGGTGGTCGCGACGGGCCGATAGATAAATGACCAGGAAACGGCGTCGGCCGCCGCAAGACTCCTTCTCCAGTTTTACGAGACATCGACTCGGAGTAGTTTCTCAATGGGCCGACAGACTGAGGCGAAGGCAGACGGAGAATGAACTAGGCTCTGTCGTCACTAGGCGAACTACAGGGGAGGGCTAGACGCGGCAGTCGGCCAGTGTGTGTGTTAACACAGTGTCATTCACCGGCAGCAACACGAGTGTTTCCGTAACTAGCTACAGAGTGGACGAGTTACCTACGGTGACACTGACCGGACGGTGTGAGGGTCTCACCGGTCTACTGTGGGAAGTGACCACTGGCTTGATGGATTAGTGGTCGATGATGACCAAGAGTGGGTCAGGTTATATACATTGTCGATGATGACAGATGGCGTTGCAGATTGGACTCATTGTTGTCGGACGTTCTGTGAGCGACAACGACTGTCGGACTGGGCCGGCGGGTGGAATATCAGGAGACAACAGACGCGGCGACAAGCAACGTCGTCAAAAGCATGTCTTAGCCGGTAGGTACATCTCGTCGTTCAGCAAGAAACAACCTGTTTATTTATTGCAGCTTTCAGCCGACATAAACACATACGGATGTGTTTTGTTTCCCCGCGCGTTGACTCGTTTGCATTGTTGTCGTTGTTGTTACCGTTGTCGTAGCAGTAGTTGCTGTTGTTGTTACCGTTGTAGTAGTAATAATGCAAGGGATTGACGTCTTGTGATGACAGTGCCCTGGGCTCCGATGTCCTTCCCGCACGTGTGAGTGTTGCCGGGTGTTGTTGCCGGGTGTTGCCGGATGTTGCCGGGTATTGCAGGAAGATGCCTTATGATGCCCACGCTGTGTACGTTCAGTGTCGTAGTCCGTACATTACCTGTCGTTGTCCCAATTTTAAAAAGCCGTTCTTATCTATTTCGCTTTGCGTCGCAAATTCTGAAATACAACGGATAAACTGACTGGTGATGAAAGTAAGTGTGCTTTGACTGGGCGATGAACGTACGAACGATAGGTCGAGCGCTGAAAATACGAGCGTTAAGTCGTGCGATGAATGTACGTGTGCGCTGACCGTACGAGCGATAGGTCGGGCGGTGAAAAAATTAGCGATGATCGGAGATGAATGTACGAGCGATAGGAGGAGCAAATGGACGTTCAGGAAACGACATCTTACTTCCATAATTCAGGTTTGCCTTACATTTAAACTTGTAGGGAAAGTAGCATTGACATCCTATAAACATTTAAGTTTTTCTTATAATTCCCTCAACACATACACACACGCACGCACGCACGCACACGCACATATTACATAGATGTATGTGCGTGCGCGTGCGTGCCCGAGTGTGCGTTTTGTGTGTTTGTGTGTGCATATGCGTTCTTTCACATTTCCATTCATTCTCATCCATTCGTTTATACCGCCAAAAGAAAGTAATACGTTATTCTGACTCATTCATTAATGTTTCTCGCTGAAGAAAAAAAAACACAATAAACGATTAAGACTGAGAAGTCTCAAACTGTAAACTAGTTATGACTGGGAAGTCTCAAACTGTAAACGAGTTAGCTGCGCCTGTTTCTGTCGGTGGCCCAGACTTCGGGCCAAGCCGCTGTCATTGAATAGTGTACAATCATTGTTGTTGCGTCAGTTTTCGCCGTGTCTCTGCTGTTTATTGCCGTATTCCGCCTCTAAATGTGCGCCGTAGCGAGTCGACAAGGCTCTTTTCTTGTCTCGGCCGCCGCACGCGCGTCTGTTGTTACTCAACTTCCGGTTTTTTTTCAGCGTGCGTCGCGCTTGAAAAAGGATATAGTTTGCCTAGTGAAAGCTTTGTCCTGTCGTGTCGAGGATCATTAACATTGTGGCGAATAGACAGTTCATTGTATAGCGGTTCGCGTGACGTCCATTCAGTGTTCCAGGTAAACGTGTTCTCCAGTCACTGGTTATTCCGTGGTTTCCCTGTTTCACTGATTTAAACTTTGTTCGTCAACACTTTGTCGACAGTTTTACGAGATGCATTTGTTACGTAGATAATGTATTGAGTGGGATGTTATCTAGAACACGAGTAGGGTTGGCTCATTGGACGGTGTTGCGGTGTGACCAATAGAGAGTTTAAACGACGCAATGTAGAATTATTGGTTCGCTCAGGATTATTACTGGTAATGATTATTACTGGTAATGATTATTACTGGTGATGATCATTACTGGTGATGATTTTCAAAATAATCCTTCTTTTAATAATAATAATAATAATAATAGGAATTTCAAATGATGGTTCGGTGTCTTTTTCACCGCCGTCTGTGTCATGTCTTACATGGGTCGCGATAAGTAATAGTGTAATATGTTCACCCAGGCGCAGGTCTTATTCACGTCTATTCCTAAGACTACGAGATGAGACAATTTAACACATACGGAGTTCATTTTGTTTTACAAACTTTATTATGAGATTCCCGCAAAAAATGCAATCAATGTTGAATGAAGATGTGTACGTGCGTGGGTATGTACGTGCGTACATGTCCACTGCCTGCAATACCAGTAGTGGGCGCATTCACAGTTCCTTCCGTCTCCAACGGAAAAGCAACAGACGACCAACGGACGACCAACGGACGACTAACGGACGACCAACGGACGACCAACAGACGACAAACGGACGACTAACAAACGACCAACGGACGAGCAACAGACGACCAACGGACGACCAACGGACGATCAACTGAAAACCAACGGACGACTAACAGACGATCAACAGACGGCAGTCACGCCTCCTTCCCGTCTGGCTCTCGCCAAGCGAAGTTGGAATAGTGTTAATTAGATCTGGATTAGCTTTCCTTTCGTTTTTATTCACTGTGGTCAGCAGTGTTGAAGTTCTTATTCACTGTGGTCAGCAGTGTTGAAGCCTTCGTAGATGATATCAGGAGGACGAATCTATGTCCTTGTCTAGTTCGCTAGCACATCGACCGTGTCGGTGTGTGGCACCAATACGTTAGGAATATGTTTAAACATTTCGTAGTTTTGGTGGTGAAATCAGCGAACTACTAAAATACGTGATTTACACAACTAGTAAAAAAATCATTTCCGATCGACCGTGATACGGGGTAAATACGACGTTACTTCCTGTTTGTCGCGCGCGGCCGACCCGCGCTAACAGAATGCCTGGATATCGTGAGACTGACGGTCGCCATGTTGACGTCGCGTTTCTTCCGTCGTCATAGCAACGCCGGTGCAAAACGATCTTTCTATGGCGTGACACGAAGTAAACACGAATGAGTTTTTAGACTAAATGTTTTCATTTCCCGCGCGGATGATTTACCGTCGAGAACATTTGTCCTTCTCACATCCAGGCATCACTGTCACATCCAGGCATCATTGCGCAGTCTCCACATCTTTGAGGTGATTGTTCGAGCAGGCAGTTAGTCGGTTAATGACCGGTTCAGTCATGTGCTGCAGCGATAGACGAGTCGTTGTTATTTGACGGCCAAGTCCACTCCGTCGAGAATAAGATGACTGTCTGACTGGTTGGCTGACTGATTGCATCTATGGAATACAAAATATATCATATATAATGTGGTGTTCCATCCATTACATATATGCACGCGTGAGTTTGCGCACACGCACGCACGCACGCGTGCCACTCACGCACGCACACACACACACACAATAAATAAAGGTAAGCACGGCGAAAAATACCTACGCCACGAGGACGAACATTTCAGTTACTAGATAAGATTCATCAACACACATTGCCGTATTTGACACACACACAAACACACACACACACACACACACACACACACACACACACACACACACACACACACACACACACACACACACACACACACACACACACACACACACACACACACACACACACACACACACACACACACACACACACACACACACACACACACAAGCAGACTGAGCACCGAGCTCCCGAAGAAGGGTTGGCAGCGACGCCAGACATTCGGCCCACAGACGACCGACGGAGGCGCTCTGGCAGCGCATTTACGGGGATTCACACGCGAGTGCCCATCAATGCGACGTTTGTCTCAGGCACAAGTTGTTGACGTAAACATGATCCGGCTACGAACGTAACGGCGATGGGCAGTCCGGCAGACAGGAAACTCGGGCCGCTACAGGACAACGTTGTAAGTGTCCGGCCTGTATACGGACCACCCATGGCTAGCGGCCGACCCTGCCATCATTCGTGCGACGATTATTTCGTGACACAGCGTCTTCTTCCGGTCCTTTTTTTTAACCACAATTTCAGTGGAACAGTCACTGGCCATGTGGTGGGTAACACTTCGGTTACCAATTCACAGGTCACAGGAAAGTGTGGTTTTATTTGCCTACAATGTTATTTGACTTGTTTCTTTTCACAGATCGTTTATGCGTGGCAAAGGTATGCAATGTTACGAATCGTGTCCACAAACAATATGTTTCTAATATTTTAGTTGAGAAATGAGTGTTGTATATTGCACGGAACTTACAGCATGATTGTGTAACTGTCAAGCTCCCTGAGTTTTCCTGGGTGATCAACATTTTCGGTGAAGGGAAACCCCCCCCCCAAGGAGAGAACACAGCACTGTTCAGTTGACTAAGGTCCGCTCTGGAGAGTCAACCGCGGCACTTTGTCTACCTACCAGCCTCGCCAACCACGGCACTTTGTCAACGCACCAGCCTCGCCAAACATCCGCATAGCGCAAATAGCGAAGATCGTTGACACTAACGAGAGAGAAAGAGAGAGAGAGAGAGGGGGGGAGGGAGGGAGGGAGGGAGAGAAAGAGTATATGTGTGTGTGTGTGTGTGTGTGTGTGTGTGTGTGTGTGTGTGTGTGTGTGTGTGTGTGTGTGTGTGTGTGTGTGTGTGTGTGTGTGTGTGTGTGTGTGTGTGTGTGTGTGTGTGTGTGTGTGTGTGTGTGTGTGTGTGAGAGAGAGATGTGTGTGAGAGAGAGGGAGAGAGAGAGAGAGAGAGAGAGAGAGAGAGAGAGAGAGAGAGAGAGAGAGAGAGAGAGAGAGAGAGAGAGAGAGAGAGAGAGAGAGAGAGAGAGAGAGAGAGACACACATAGAGAGAGAGAGAGCCTACGCATCAGCAATACGTCTTTTCCAGTGTTTACAACGGCGTCGAGACAAATTATATAACTATGATTATTAGTATACATATCCAGGTAATCATTTAGTTGACCGATTTGGCGTTAGGATTTTTTTAGACGTGTATTTATCTTGTTGTTTGCTGATATCTAAATACTTTATGTTTTCGTTTGCCAACAAATTATTATCTAGTTAATTGTCTTTTTACTCTTTATCAGACCCCTTCTTGAAAACAGCAGTACTGTTTGTGATCCCTATACACAGACACAAATAGATAAGTTAGAAATGATTCAACGTCGTGCAGCCCGGTATGTTTTGCATCGTCATCACAATGTGTCTCGTGTTTCTAGACGGACATTTTGCAGGCATTGGGATGGAGGCCTCTGGCATACCGCATGGCAGTTGATAAGCTTTGCATGATGTATAAAACAGTTAATGGTCTAGTGGGAATACCTTGAAATCAATAACTTAGTCCTGTGAATATTATCAAAAGGAGACAATATTCCTTAAACTATTTCATATCCCTTTCTCCAGATGCAATTACCACTTGTATTCTTTTTTGCCGGGTACTATTCGATTTTAGAACGCCCTTCCTCAACACATCAGTCTAAACAGTCTGGATGCATTTAAGAGTAACATTCAGACACCTCAGTATTTTAACTGTAGATGCAAAAAAAGAAAAGAATTTGAACTTTATTTAAGTTATTATTTGTTGTGTTCGCCTATTGGTCTGTCTGTAAACTCAGCATGTTGAGGCGAGGCAGAATGTTGGAAGAAGAAAGGAAGAAGTAGAAGAACAAGAAGAAGTATTATAAAGAAAGAACGAAAGAATTTGATATTCATTGAAAGTACTCCACCGACAGAATAACAACGCGGCGCCGTCACGTGACCATATAATTGCGCTATTGTGACATCATCGTGACGTAACGTCACTCGACCGGTAACAACGAGGTGAGTTTGAAGTGAAGGGCGGCGGAAGGGTGAATATAACAAAACAGCGGAAGCATGAAGACCCTCGGACTGCTGGAGCGCCTGAGACGCGGGGTGGAGGTGTACGTGAGTGACATGACAGGCGCGTCGAAACGGAAACACGACAGCGACGAGCGGCGTGAGAGCGCCAAGAAGGCGAGACGGGTCCGCGGCGTGTTGACGGCAGACGACGACGAAGACAACGAAGACGTCGCCCACTGCGAGGACGAGGCGGACGACCTGGAAGGTGACTCTGTGGTGGAGGACGACGACAATGAAGATTGTGTGCTGGTCCGGGTCGAGGTGTGTGAGGACGAGGAGGGTGCCGCTGGAGAGGTTGCGGATTGCAAGACGGAGGTCGGTGGAGGCGACTCGCCCAACTCGTCGAGCGGCAGTAGCAGCAGCAACGCGTCGGAGGAGGATAGCAACACCAGCTCGGAGCCCAGCGACGCCAGCGATAGCCCCGATACCGCTGCCGCCTGACTGCGGTGACATGGGCCGGCACGAGGGTCGGTCGTTGTACGTTTGCCACGAGCGTCCTGGGCGGGGGACGGACGGGGAACGCCGAGTGCAGTGGACGGTCCACGGCACTGACCACTCGACGAGGGAGCAGCGTGGTCGGCTGTGGATGGACTGACAGACAGGGACTGCTGGAAACTGGCAAAAATATCATGACGAAACTATGGAGAACAGTCCAACAAAATGGTCATTATATCAACGTTACAAGAACGCAAACAATCAATGTTGCAAAAAGTGTAAATGAAATAATATAAACATTTGAATCGTGGTTGTTTGTCTATGTTTTGTTACAACGTCCTACAAACCCAAAACCCAAACCCAACTTGGGCAGAACCTAAAGCCGCCATACAAATACCGACTTTTAGTCGCCAACAGTTTTTTCTACCAAAACTACCCATCGGCCGACCATCGGCCGGCCGATTTTTCAGATGCCAGATGTCCACAAAAAGTGTTGCCAACTGTTGGTGGAGAACATACACATAGCGACTACATTTGAGCTGCCAACGGAAAAAGTAGTGGCCAACAGGTTAGCAACTGAAGTATCGGTCTGTGCTTGGCGGGCTTTAGACCGTGGAAAACCACCGACGTCCCTCCTCTTCCCGAGATGTATGATACTAAGGGGCAACTTTTATTATATGTGACGTCATGAGTTCTCTCGGTGGATGTCGTCAGTCAGCAGATATCTAAGACTGAGCAAGATATACACCTTACTCAAAGACACGAACATAAGAATTAGTTCTACAAAGAAGCAAGACAACAACTGCAACAACAACAACAACAATAATCATGAGAAATATGAAAAAGTCGTACGATGTTGCTTTGCGAGCTACGCGCACAGCTAAACACTGCACGGATGTGGTTAATTGAGCGTCGTGTTTAGTCAATTCAAAAGTAAACATACCGAAAGGGTAGATGTTATTACTTACGACCATATAGGTAGATGTCATTACTTACGGCCATATAGGTAGATGTCATTACTTACGGCCATATAGGTAGATGTCATTACTTACGGCCATATAGGTAGATGTTATTACTTACGGCCATATAGATATATGTCATTACTTACGGCCATATAGGTAGATGTTATTACTTACGGTCATATAGGTAGATGTTATATTACTTACGGTCATATAGGTAGATGTCATTACTTACGGTCATATAGGTACATGTCATTACTTACGGCCATATAGTTAGATTTCATTACTTACGGTCATATAGGTAGATGTTATTACTTACGGCCATATAGGTAGATGTCATTACTTACGGCCATATAGGTAGATGTCATTACTTACGACCGTATAGGTAGATGTTATTACTTCGGTCATATAGGTAGATGTTATTACTTAAGGCCATATAAGTAGATGTTATTATTTACGGCCATATATGTAGATGTTATTACTTACGGCCATATATGTAGATATCATTACTTACGGCTATATAGGTAGATGTTATTACTTACGGCCATGTACGTAGATATCATTACTTACGGTAATATAGGTAGATGTTATTACTTACGGTAATATAGGTAGATGTTATTACTTACGGACATATGGGTAGATGTTATTACTTACGGCCATATAGGCAGATGTCATTACTTACGGTAAAATAGGTAGATGTTATTACTTACGGCCATGTACGTAGATGTCATTACTTACGGCCATATAGGTAGATGTCGTTACTTATGGCCATATAAATATATATAATTACTTACGGTAATATAGGCAGATGTTATTACTTACGGCCATGTAGGTCAAATCATCAAATAAAATTTATTTTTACGCTGCATATCTCTAAAAAATAGAATAAGGGGTGTTTACAATAAAAAATAAATGAGTAAAAATGTATTAATTAAAATACATTGCATTAGTGAATATAATTATAACAACGCAGGCATTACATAAGATAACACAATTAAAGTAGGCATTAGGATTATAAATGTAAATATATGTATAAACATATAATATAAAGTATATATATATACTTTGCATGCACGGCGCCGGGCATCAAGATCAACAGTTTAAACTGAATTTTCTCTGCGCCAGTAGCCAGTGTAGTGCCGCCGTCATGCTGTGTAGGTCACGTCGACGTAGCCAGAGGACGACACGCGCGGCGGATCGCTGGACCATCTTGAGTTGATGCAACTGGGTCCCGGTAATGCCGGACAGGGCCGCGTTTCCGAAGTCGAATCGCGACGTGACAAGCGCGTGTACTGAGCGGCAGAGATGATCGTATTCGCGCTATGCCACGTAGTTGGTCGTACCTGCCGCAGTGCGGCAGGTACGGCTAACGTGTGAGGCCATCGACATCGTGGAGTCGAGCTGTACGCCAAGGTCACGTATATTGGCTGAAGTGCTGACGTTACATCCACAGATGTCGATGAGAAGAGGAGGTGGCTGTGGAACACGGTTGTTCGGTGCTGAGAACAGTATCGCCTCTGTCTTCGTCTCGTTTAAAAGTAGGTAGTGCGATGCCAGCCATACTTTCACGTCAATACCACAACGGGATATCCGGTCGGCGGCGGACGCAGCATCATTACGCGGAATGATAGATGGTAGGTAGATGTTATTACTTACTGCCATAGAGGTAGCGCACGTTACCACTCCGACACACGTTACCACTCCGAGACACGTTACCATTCCGAGACACGTTACCACTCCGACACACGTTACCACTCCGAGACACGTTACCACCCCGAGACACGTTACCACTCCGAGACACGTTACCACTCTGAGACACGTTACCATTCCGAGACACGTTACCACTCCGAGACACGTTACCACTCCGACACACGTTACCACTCCGAGACACGTTACCATTCCGAGACACGTTACCACCCCGAGACACGTTACCACTCCGACACACGTTATCACTCCGACACACGTTATCACTCCGACACACGTTATCACTCCGAAGCGCAACATGCTGCAAAGTGGCCAAACTGTAAATAACCTCCATAGTAGGGATGGCCCCATGTGGCAATGTAGCAAAGTTTACATATTATGATGTTTTGCATTCATGTTGCACAGATTAGTGATTGTGGATTGAAAGTCAGTATTATGTGAATATTATATTGTTATTATTATATAATACCGAGGGGGGGCGTTCGATATTTTATGCTGGACTGTGCGTTCTCGTTGGAAAAAAATTGCGTGTGTTTTCTTGCTAGTTGTCAACTTATCTTTCACCTGAATATCGTTATTAATATTGCAACAACTTATGTTCTTATAAAAACATTAATGCCTGAAGTTAGGTTCATGAGAATGTTTCCATGTTACGGCGCCTAAGAGACCAGGTACCAGCGGCGACAGGTGGACGAGATGACGTACAACCGTACAAGATATATGACCAATCTGTGTTAGATACATGCACGTGTATTAATATATTCAAACAAGCCCGTAGCGTCAACAGCATCAGAGTAATCGCCTAAAAGCATAGTAATGCATTCAAAACGTGCAGATGGTTCAAGTGTATCATATATACCACCCACGCCTGGTTCAAGTGTATCATATATGCCACCCACGCTGCATGTTATGAATATTACCCGTTGTTGAGTTCTTAACCAAATTCTAAAGTATCCTAAAATACTTAACACGAAAACGCCAACAGCAGTAAAAACTGTCCCAGGCGTCTTTGAATGAAAATACCCCAGACACGCATGTCACTTATAACACAGACACGCGTGTCACGTATAACACAGACACGCGTGTCACGTATTACTTCATATTTGCCTCGTCTTCTAATATATTAATACACGAACAACTTCATAGTGCAAATGTACTAAAAATCCTAGTAGGTGAATATAGTCAACTCAGATTTGTTCACGAGGATCTGACATACCACCTTAGAAGAGAAGAAACAATATTTAAAGTGCAGCACACGTTAGTTGCTGACCCAATCTTCTATGAAGAACGGCGTTCTTCTTGAACCGAACAACGAGCACTCTGTATTTAAGCTACTTCATATGCCGCATCACGCATGTCATTGTGTATTGTTCCGCCACCATTTTAAGCGCAATGATGCATGACTCAATTCGCTCCATTAAGGAGAATATAGATTGTGTTAAGTAACTTTGTCTATTGTCGTGGACACTTGTAAAACATAGTAGCATAACTATGCGTTTGTGAAGTAATGTTGACACAATTTATAGTTCTATGTAAATGCGAATCTCTCTCTGGTTGTTTTATGCAGTTGCGCAATAACCATTGTGATTTTCAAAGGCACCTCTCACCACCGACCTACGGGCGCTGGTCCTTAATCATCATTCGTCATACCACGTGGTATTATTGGGATTTTGTTGCGCATGTTTATTTACACGGTGCAGAATGCCTCGACGTAATGTCACCGTGCCCTCAGCGGACACCATCACATCGCTGACACAGGACGGATCTAGCTGCCGCCACCTGGCGGTGGCTTAATTTACTAATTTATCTACTTTTTACACTATCGCATCGTAGTTGGTATCAATTTAAACCCAAGATCTACTGAACAAAGGCTATAAAATGTCTAATATGTTAAACATACCTACCACGGTAGGTCAGATTTAAGGTCAACATCCTCTCTTAAAGAAATAGCTATGGGCCGACGTATTCCCGCAAACATGAAATGTTAATTTGTGACAACTGGTCGAGCTGTCTTTTCGGATGTATTAACTTACAATGAAAGGTTGCTGCCATTTTTCTCTTACCAGTTTCTGACACCTTGTTTTTATTCTTTAATTGTACCCTATTCTGCACAACGATTTGGCGTATATGAACATCCAACGCCTCACATTAAGATGAACAATAAGTGTCAAAATAGAATGACAAAACAATTTAATATGGTTAAAGGGTTGCAACTAATGTGAGGCAGGTGTTGGATATATGTAGACCAAGTCCTTGTGCTGAATGGGATAATACTACAAAATAAGAGCAAGGTGTCAGAAACTGATCGGACAAAAATGTTAAAAACAATTTTTGGTAAGTTAATACAATATGTTTCACATATTGGATATGTTATAACCAGCTTTAAATTGATGCCAACCAAGATGCCATATTGTCAAAAATAAAACAATTACCTTTTGACCCCAAAAGTACACTTTATTTTTTAATTCTAGATAATTTTCAGCGGAAAAATTATTGTGTTTGTCATTTGTGATGTGGCTAATAGTTTTTGTGAAGGTTTCATGTTATCACAATGACTGGACGTCGGAATTCTTGAACGGAATATATGACCTACCGTCTATAATAGTTGTCACGCATCTAGCCTCGTTATGACAAACGCACACATGGGAAACTTGGGTAAATCGTACTAAGATCGTGTGTATCGTTGCCAAATGTTATCGACAATAAGATAACAAAACATGACACTTACAGAAATGCTATCTACTGTAAGACGTTAACAAACTCGTACAGAAATATATTTTACAGTAAGATAAAATGCAAATGTTGTGAAGACATTATAATAACTTAAAGCGTATAATATAATATGTTACATTTATAATATAACTTGTCACCTTAGTAAAGATGTTATCTAAAACAAGGTATAAGTCTACTATAGCCATTGTGGGACATATTTGTTTCGAAAAAGTAATATCTATTAGGGAAGTATCAGAGAGCCTTGTCAGGATGTCCTTGACAGGTGCGCTACTTTGAATGCCCCATTAATAAAATGACAGGTGTAACACGTGAAAGAACCTAAACACTGTCAGAATGCCCGCCCGCCCGCCCGCCCGCCCGCCCGCCCGCCCGCCCGCCCGCCCGCCCGCCCGCCCGCCCGCCCGCCCGCCCGCCCGCCCGCCCGCCCGCCCGCCCGCCCGCCCGCCCGCCCGCCCGCCCGCCCGCCCGCCCGCCCGCCCGCCCGCCCGCCCGCCCGCCCGCCCGCCCGCCCGCCCGCCCGCCCGCCTGTCCGCAGTTACAAATACGCCCGCGGCCTTTCAAGGTCGAAGACGGCGCTCAACCGCAGTTAATGGAATGTCGCTCGTTAATTGGCTGTTTCATTCTGGGAAACGGCCCACGGACACTTGCTTGGTCGGCAAACTGTTTATACCCATCGATGTTTATTTGAACGACAGCGGTAGACTTTTTCAACAAGACACCGCGACGTGTAGCGGCTGGCGCTTGGTTACACACAATTAGTTCAAATATTTTCACGTGGAGCCGTTAGAAAGCATAACTTTGTAACATTGGAAAACTCTCCCTCCTTTACTGTGGTAGACATGGGACTCACCCACCAAACCACAACTTCACATATACTAACGAACCTCTCCTACCGGCCCACACTTACACGTGGTGAGCCAACGTTTTTCTTTATATGTAATATTGCCAATTTGAACTTTCTAAAACAGGTAAGAGACAAACAAGTGATTTTGGTAAAGGTTCATGTTGGATACTCGTTGGAACGCCGGACAGCCTTCTAACCGCACTTCAAATTGTCTCAAAGGTTGCATATCTTTGTATTCAAATGTACACCTATTTGTATCCAAGAATATATTTTCATCCAAGGGTGCATCTCTTTGTTTCTAAGGGTACTACCCCTTCTGGTGTTTGCTTCACTTGGCGACCCAACTGAGTGTTGCGCGTTATGAAGACGTGTTTTCTAGAAGAGGCGGTCACTTAGGCGTTAAACCTCTCATTGAGAACCTAGTCGTCGGCGCGGTCTGGTCTTCTTGCCTGGGGCTGACAACGCTCCAATAGCGACCACTGATGACTAAATTGCGCGTCTGCCATACGATTACCCCGGGAGACGTGGGCAGGAGCTATAACCCGCTATTAGCGTCAAAGTCGTCACTGGCGTTCGACTTCGGTCTCAAGGTCTGCGAACTAGGCTCATTTGTCTACACCGAGGAGAACACCAACGCCGAACGCGAGATACCATCTTTACTTGTGTGACGAATCAAGCGAGCCTGTTCATTACTGGGCAATTATTGTTCCAAACAGCAACGTTCGAAGTTTTGAAGCGGGCCTCGGCTGGTCCATCGCGGTGGTCCGCCTCGTTTTGGTCTAAGTGGAGATCTGGTCTCACCGAGTGGGCTGGCCCGTCAGTCCAGGGCGGCCAGTAGCCATCTAGAACCAACAGTTGTAGTAATTTTATCTGGGATAGTAGCGAGTATATCAATGGCATAATTGTTTTAGAATTAATTACTGCAGTTGCATGCTTTAACCTCATATATCGTACATCTTTTCCATCATCATCTCAAAGTTGGGTTAGCAGCTGATATACTACAATTGTAGGAGTTTTAGTTAAAACCTAAAATTTCAATACAAGAAGCAGATTTTTGCATCACAGATCCGTGAAAGGGTCTAGAGTAACATACTAAACATCCTGATGAATCACAGATCCGTGAAAGGGTTCAACTCAGCCTTCAAATAGCGTCCACGATGGCGGCAACCCTTTGATTAAATATATAACTTCTGAACGACTTATCTTATAAGAGGGCAACTGTTTGTGTCCCACATTGCTTTATCCAACTAACAACACTAAGACATTCTGGAGGCATCAGAGCATGCATTTGTTTCATTTTCGACTCCAATCAGGGCAAATATTAAGGAAAAAGGCAAAAAAGATAAAATTCCAATCGTTTTATTACTTATGACAGTGAATAACTTAACATTCATTTCAGCTTTATAATATAGACAATCTGCCTCAACAAGATACTGTGCTATGAAAACATTCACACTAATGCGTGCTCAACACTAGTTGAATAACGCTTTACCACCGTGTCCTGGCTTTGGCAGGTTCATGCTGTGTGTGTCTGTTGGAAGGCGATCGTCCATTACAGGATGAGCAGAGGTGCAGCCCCGTCTTTATGTATCCACATACCTTCCCACACACTCCATTACAACCACACGCCTTCCCACAATGGCTCTTACATCCACAGACCTTCCCACACTGGCCTTTACAACCACAGGCCTTCCCACACACTCCTTTACAACCACATAACTTCCCACAATGGCCATTACAACTATAGACCTTCTCCCGAGTACAGCGCGATCAAGAACCTTTCTCCAGCTGCCGCGAAGTCTTCTTTTTTGTTGTCAATATTGATGAAATCTTCCTGGCAGCAGCAGATGTTCCCCAAAGTCTCCCTCACTTTATGCAGCATGGTCTTCTTGTCCTTGCCGAAGAGCACGAACATACTACCACGCCCAGAAACAACATGTGTGAATAGCAGGAAGGTCTTAAGAGCACCGATCTTCTCCTGGATGTCAAGAACTTTGACACAGATGCCAGCATTACCCGGATGCCAGCGTATGTAGCGACAACAAGCACTGGATTGGAAACATCCAGGGCTGTTGAGACAATCAGCAACTCCTGCTGGCATTGCACAGAATCATTTGCATAGTATTGTGTAATGATGGAGACGAGGCGTGTCTTGTTGGTTAGGTAACCTGGAATTATGAGAAAGCAGTGCTTATGTATTAGTGGCTTCAGGCAGGTATCGAACAGTAAGGTAAGCTTATGAACCTACTCAGCCACGATGGCAACCCGGTCACCCCTCTACACCTTGATGTCTGTCCATGGCCCCCTCTACCCCTTGATATCTGTCAATGTCACCCCTCTACACCTTGATGTCTGTCCATGGCCCCCTCTACCCCTTGATATCTGTCAATGTCACCCCTCTACACCTTGATGTCTGTCAATGGCACCCCTCTACACCTTGATGTCTGTCAATGTCACCCCTCTACACCTTGATATATGTCAATGGCACCCCTCTACACCTTGATGTATGTCAATGGCACCTCTCTACACCTTGATGTCTGTCAATGGCACCCCTCTACACCTTGATGTCTGTCAATGTCACCCCTCTACACCTTGATGTTTGTCAATGGCACCCCTCTACACCTTGATGTCTGTCAATGTCACCCCTCTACACCTTGATGTCTGTCAATGTCACCATCTACACCTTCATATCTGTCAATGGCACCCCGACCAGGTTTGCTGCTGCCGTTCTTCCAACTTCGACAGTATCATCACAGTTGACGTTCAGAGCCGCGACTATCCAGTTGAGATGTCGATGAGATTGTTAAGGTCAGAAGTTCAGACTTCTTGGCTGCTCATCTTGGTGTGCTTTCTAGAGAAGCGCACATATTCAGGTCTCAAGTCCCGATGCTGGTCGGACGTAGATGAGTCCATACAGCAGCCTCACCCAGCAGCCTCACCCAGCAGCCTCACCCAGCAGCCTCACCCAGCACTCACTGCTGCTGGGTGAGGACCCAGCAGCAGTTGGATATATGTACCGAATGAAATCAATTGCCACTACAGCGTGGTCGTGCGAGCATCTTGAATTGATAGATGGCGACTCCTCTCAGAGCACCTGGAGATCACGCAGTCGTGAACACGTGAGTCGCAAGAGTCCTCGAGTACTCGTGGCCTGTCATCATATGTACCTGAGTTCCCAGCGTAGACCGTCCCTCAGCAGCCGTCAATACCAGCATCTGACATCACCTAGTAAACTTATGTAGTTGTGGAGACAAGAGCACTATCCCAACTGCCTTGTGGTACAGTGGCTGGTTAAACGTGAAGTTTCCAAATTAACGCAGCGTATCTTCAGCTTGTTTAACACAAATGTAAAATCCGTGTTGCTGTACGGAGCGGAAACGTGGCGAATAAACAAGACCACGCTGATAAGGATCCAGACATTTGTCAACCATTGCCGGAGAAGAATTTTCCGAATACACTGGATGGACAGGGTGAGCAACAAAGACCTCTGGGATAGAACACACCAAGCCCAAATAGAGATAGAGATCCTTAAGAGGAGATGGGGATGGCTTGGCCACACTTTGAGAAAGCCAAGCACAAACATAACCAGACAGGTCCTGACATGGAACCCCAAGGCAAGAGAAAGAGAGGGAGACCAAAAAACACCACGCGGCGTGACCTCGAGGCAGACATCAAGCAAACAGGGAATGGCTGGCAACAACTGGAGAGGATTGCCCAAGACAGGAGGCGCTGGAGAAATGTTGTCGATGGCCTATGCTCCAGGAGGAGTTAAGGGCCTAAGTAAGTAAGTATCTTCAGCTTGCAAAGAGCTTCAGGAAGAGGGACGGGTTCGAACACTTAGATTTCAACCCTCGTGTGGCTTTTTATAATACTTCCACGGAATCTAGTTGTAACTGCCTCGACCTTCGACCTAAGGCTGCCTCGACCTTCGCCGGATGCTGAGATGAACACTTTCAGTTTGGAAATTGAGTCATTATCACCGCAAATCCACCCATCGCATGGAATGTTACATGCCGTGTTGCAGTGGAAATGTTGACGTCAGCATTGTCGAAGACAAATTGCATAAGGCCCTCCACTGAGTCAGGCAGGGAAGAAGAGTTCATCTGCGCATTTACCAGCTTCACCATCCCATCGTAGCCCTGAGCCAACACAAGACTGCTGAGGAAGTCAATCAGCTCCCTCGATCCGTACATTTTGTGGATAAACGTTGCCAAAGCAAGTAATGGGGGTTAAATATATGATATGGGGCGACACACAGCTATGAAGGCTAATAGCTGCACACAGGTATGAAGGCTAATAGCTGCACACAGGTGTGAAGGCTAATAGCTGCACACAGATATGAAGGCTAATAGCTGCACACAGGTATGAAGGCTAATAGCTGCACACAGGTATGAAGGCTAATAGCTGCACACAGGTATGAAGGCTAATAGCTGCACACAGGTATGAAGGCTAACAGCTGCACACAGGTATGAAGGCTAATAGCTGCACACAGGTATGAAGGCTAACAGCTGCACACAGGTATGAAGGCTAATAGCTGCACACAGGTATGAAGGCTAACAGCTACACACAGGTATGAAGCCTAACAGCTGCACACAGGTATGAAGGCTAACAGCTGCACACAGGTATGAAGGCTAACAGGTGCACACAGGTATGAAGGCTAACAGCTGCACACAGGTATGAAGGCTAACAGCTGCACACAGGTATGAAGGCTAACAGCTGCACACAGGTATGAAGGCTAACAGCTGCACACAGGTATGAAGGCTAATAGCTGCACACAGGTATGAAGGCTAATAGCTGCACACAGGTATGAAGGCTAATAGCTGCACACAGGTATGAAGGCTAATAGCTGCACACATGTATGAAGGCTAATAGCTACACACAGGTATGAAGGCTAATAGCTACACACAGGTATGAAGGCTAATAGCTGCACACAGGTATGAAAGCTGTCCAAGTTCTGCGAGGTGAAGACATCCTGGATGAACTTCTGAAGTGGAGCTGGAGGAGCACACGTTACAAGTTACACGTTACAAGAGCACACGTTACAAGTTACACGTTACAAGAGCACACGTTACAAGTGAATCAAGGCTACTTATAGCAGAGAATACATCAGTTCCTTATTCAGTAATCATAACCGCGCTCCTGACCAACATAGCTGCTGTTTCAATGATATCGTCCTCCGATTGTCTGCTGTGTTGTGCAGCCTAGTTCTTGCTCAGAATGCGGTAAGCTTTGTCTCGAAAGCAGACCACACGCCATAGATCGCTGAGACATGTTACAACAATGTCAAATTCATCAAGCACGACAGTAACGTGGCTGACTGTTTTAATCTACTCTAACCTTCTCCTGCGGTGTATATATATATATATATATATATATATATATATATATATATATATATATATATATATATATATATATATATATATATATATATATATATATATATATATATATATATATATATATATATATATATATATATATATATATATATATATATATATATATATATATATATATATATATATATATATGTGTGTGAAGAGGGTAAGGAGGAGTGCGTGTGTGTTATGTGTGTGAATATATATATATATATATATATATATATATATATATATATATATATATATATATATATATATATATATATATATATATATATATATATATATATATATATCTATATATATATATATATATATATATATATATATATATATATATATATATATATATATATATATATATATATATATATATATATATATATATATATATATATATATATATATATATATATATACACACATAGCGCACGCACGCACTCACTCACCCTCTCTCACACACTCACTCCCCTCCCCTTCCCGTCGACGACGTCTCCGTTTCTTCCTTGCTTTCCATCTCGTCTCCATCCTGCGTTTCCGATGATTTAGCCATACGAGCAACGATAAACTAACTCGTAGTCTGAGCGACTCGCCAGCGTGGCGATCGATGTGTTCCACAAACTGCGGCGTCGGCGCCAGCAGATCGAACCTCTGACTCGACGGTTATCTTTCCCATATGCTCTTTCATCTTGCCCAGCCATGTTTTAATAGCATTTTTCGTAGAAACAATATAAATAAACAATATAAAGGGCGTACTGCAGTGGCTGCACCAACTGGTTCGCTTGTCCCCGACTAAGGACACACTATGTTCTCGTAGACAAGTCGTCATTCAAGAAATGTTTATTTAAGCCCGAGTTCATCAAAATAATTAATTCAAAAATATATGTAATGCAGTGTTCTATTATATATGTAGAATAGGTCTGCTAAAACATAAAATTTAGCAGAATCGCGGTAGACTCTGTGTCACGGACAACATACGTTGTGAATGTCGCTCAACATAGTTTTCATGAACATTGATCAATATTTGGATTTGATTTATGTGGTATTCAAAGGCTACCAGATACACAATGGAATAGCAGTAAGTGTATACCTTTATTGCAAGCGTTGTTTATGTACGTTGTATACAGGCGCTACCAGAGACACAATGGAATAGCAGTAAGTGTATACCTTTATTACAAGCGTTGTTTATGTACGTTGTATACAGGCGCTACCAGAGACACAGTGGAATAGCAGTAAGTGTATACCTTTATTACAAGCGTTGTTTATGTACGTTGTATACATGCGCTACCAGAGACACAGTGGAATAGCAGTAAGTGTATACCTTTATTACAAGCGTTGTTTATGTACGTTGTATACAGGCGCTACCAGAGACACAGTGGAATAGCAGTAAGTGTATACCTTTATTACAAGCGTTGTTTATGTATGTGTTGCAATTACTCGGACCGACATATTGAAGGTCAGGTTTGCAACTGTTATTTGTTCTACGATGTCCTGCTTCGGAAAGACTCGCAGTTGACGGCATTTGCATAGTTTATTGGTGACAGCGACAAGGGGTCGGCGGACAGCCTATAAACTGCCGGTGACACCCGGCGCCGTCTGTCGTACGTGTTTTACAACATCGCTGGCGTCGAAATTAGTAGGCAATCTGTCGCCTTGCTAGCGGAGACGAGAGAGACGTCATTGCAACACGGCCCACGTCGCCACCTGCCGGCAGTCTGTCTGCGTGTATGTAGGTCTGTCTGTATGTATGTCCGTCCGTCCGTCCGTCCATACGAATGTATGTATCTATGTTTGTCTGTCTGTCTGTCAGTCTGTCTTTCTGTCAACCAGTCGACATGCGAGCGCCTGTGCAGACAGACAGACATACAGACAAGTTTAACTTCCCAATAGCTCGTTCAAATCGACACATGTCGTAATGGAGTGCTTCAGGGACAGACTGTCTGCGTTAGAACCGCTGACTGCGTGAAGACGTCCGCCAGGTGATTGATGCTGTCTTAACGTCGTTCCACACTAATTCCTACCACTTAGCTCAACTTGGTCGAGACGACACAGCCCGTCATTACGTATCTCGCTCTAGGCCCGTCATTGTCACGCTCTATGCCCAACATTGTCACAAGACCGAATTGATGACCTCCCGTGACCCCACGTGGCCCTACCTAGGTCCCGGCGTCGTCCGCGCAGACAGGAATTACTTTTCACAAACGGCTGCGTTCAAACACCTGATGACATTCAGTCGTCCGCACAAAATATCGCTGGCATTTCCTGTTAATTATTCTGGAGTTTGTCCTATAGATAACAAACCTGCTGTTGCATTATTGTCAATTACCGTCATTTCTTTTTTTCGAAGAGACGAATTTTTTTTGTCGCCGTTGAGTTGTCAGGATAATTTCTGCTCAGACTTTGTGCACGTCCGTGTTGTTCACACACGCGACCCGAATACATGAGCCAGCGAACCTTCTAAGGAGAAGTGCAATCGTGATACATGTGCCAGTGAACCTTCTAAGGAAAAGTGCAATCGTGATACATGAGCCAGCGAACCTTCTAAGGAGAAGTGCAATCGTGATACATGAGCCAGCGAACCTTCTAAGGAGAAGTGCAATCGTGATACATGAGCCAGCGAACCTTCTAAGGAGAAGTGCAATCGTGATACATGAGCCAGCGAACCTTCTAGGGAGAAGTGCAATCATGATACATGAGCCAGCGAACCTTCTAAGGAGAAGGGCAATCATGATACACGAGCCAGCGAACCTTCTAGGGAGAAGTGCAATCATGATACACGAGCCAGCGAACCTTCTAAGGAGAAGTGCATTCATTATACACCAGCCAGCGAACCTTCTAAGGAGAAGTGCAATCATGATACACGAGCCAGCGAACCTTCTAAGGAGAAGTGCAATCATGATACACGAGCCAACGAACCTTCTAAGGAGAAGTGCAATCATGATACACGAGCCAGTGAACCTTCTAAAGAGAAGTGCAATCATGATACACGAGTCAGCTAATCTTCTAAGGAGAAGTGCAATCATGATACAGTACACAAACCTTTTTGTTAATGTGTGGCGTGAGTGCTTGCGTACGTGCGTGCGTGCGTATGCGCGTGCGTGCGAAGACCAAATTGTAATATAACTCGTCAGTCTTATTACGACACCGCAGAACATTTGATTTACGATGTCTAAGATACGATTATTATTTCGATTATGTTCATATAATTTCATATATCACGTTAAACTGCAAGTTAAGATATAACATTTGAAACTTTTTTGTACTGTCAAAACCGACATTCCTTTTATTAGAATTCAAATCAGATATGCAGTCTGTGATACAGTGGTTCGGAAAACATTAATAGTAATCGATCAGATTTAGGCTGTTGCAGGATTGATTACACCTTAGATATATTTGTCGACCACGATTACTGCTTTCAAATGTGTAAACGATTAGAGTTTCAATTATGATCCAAGCCAGCCATGGACGCTGCAGACTGTCCAGTAACGTCATACAGACTTACAGCAACGTCATACAGATTGTCCAGTAACGTCATACAGACTGTCCGGTAACGCCATACGGACTGTCCGGTAACGTCATACAGACTGTCCAGTAACGTCATACAGACTGTCCAGTAACGTCTCACAGATTGTCCAGTAACGTCATACAGACTGTCCAGTAATGTCATACAGACTGTCCAGTAACGTCATACAGACTGTCCAGTAACGTCATACAGACTGTCCAGTAACGTCATACAGACTGTCCAGTAACGTCATACTGCCCAACCACCAGTTAAGTTGAGAAGAACGTGTGACATTGTCACACTTCTGCAAACAATAGTCTGGCGTCTCTAGTGACATGTCGTGTACAGCACAACCTGCTGACAAAATGTCAATTATGTCGGTTGCAACGTGTTTAACTCATCTTTAACATGAAACGGAGACAGGCGTGTCGACTACCACGATGCCTGAGGAAGTACCCGGGTGATGTGTGCGTTACTCGGATGTTGATTTTCAGCAGTGATGTCGCATCTGCTGGCAACATCAGATTCTCTACAGGTCCATCAGTCAAGAATCACCAATGTGATTCGGTCGTTTCAATGTCTCCGGTTTGTGGATTCATAGACACCGCGGTGAAAAACAGCGAATATGTTGTCTTGGTGCGGTACTGGTCGTTATACGGGAGGCGGATCCAGAACGCTGTAGATACCACGGGTAACCTCCCAATAACGCACACTTCGGCGCTAATGGCCTCGTACGTTAACCAATGCGCGATCGCCGCGTCCTGCCAAACAGAACAGTCAGACGGTCGGCCGGTTTTGTTTAGGCGATGTCATACTGTCTATACTAGGTCTTGTTTAGGCATTGTCCAACTGTGTACATTTTGTCTTGTTTAGGCGCTCTGCAACTGTCTATACACTTTCTACATTTTGTCTTGTCTAAGCGCTATCCAAATATACACTTTGAAATCAGAGAAGCACAAAGAAGATATATTCATTTTGTCATTTCAATGCAAACGTTATTCTAAACTACGGGTAACAATATCTGAATTCCTACAATACAGGAAGTTTCAGACGGCAGTTTCGAATAAGCCATCACACCACGCCGATTTCAAATCAAAGGTATAAAAACGTAAAGCCTGCTGGTTCTTCACCTATCGGGTTCTTTTGCACGTTTAAACTTCTCTTTTTGATTTAGTTCTCCGTTAAATGCCGCGCCATGTCAACGGCTTATTACGCTGTAATCGTTACTTGAAGAACGTCTTTGGTGATATGTATGCTTTGATCGTTGCTGCAGCTGCAATTAATTGCTGGTCACTGCATGACTGACTAGCAACGTGGCGACTCAGACGGAAGTGAAGGGTGCGCATGCTCACACATTACGTTTGGCCGTTTGTGTAGATGTCGTCGCTTCCTCCAGACCAACTCGTGTGCGACTGTTCATGAAATGACCGGCGACACAATACGCTTTAAAAACAAGACATCGTTTATTACTCGTCGCGCCTTTGTGTGGGTGACACCCCGTGCCCCTCACGCGCCCTTCCCCTATCCCGGCGCCCCACGGGCCGTGGTCCCAGATTATCAACAACATCACAGGTCACGTGGGTCGCTCGGCCGGGATGTGGGGATGAAACGAAAGGTGGGGGAAGATGGCGGGGTTAATTTCAACAGAGAGAGTGGAGGGAAGATGGGGATGGATCGAAAGGGAGAGTGGAGGGAGGATGGGGTGGATCGAAATGGAGAGTGGAGGGAGGATGGGGATGAATCGAAAGGGAGAGTGTGGGGAGGATAAGAATGAATCGAAAGGGAGAGTGAAGGGAGGATAGGAATGAATCGAAAGGGAGAGTGGAGGGAGGACGGGAATGAATCGAAAGGGAGAGTGGAGGGAGGATGGGATGGATCGAAAGCGAGAGTGTGGGGAGGATGAGAATGAATCGAAAGGGAGAGTGGAGGGAGGATGGGAATGAATCGAAAGGGAGAGTGGAGGGAGGATGGGAATGAATCGAAAGGGAGAGTGGAGGGAGGATGGGAATGAATCGAAAGGGAGTGTGGAGGGAGGATAGGAATGAATCGAAAGGGAGAGTGGAGGGAGGATGGGGTGGATCGAAAGGGAGAGTGTGGGGAGGATGAGAATGAATCGAAAGGGAGAGTGTGTGGAGGATGAGAATGAATCGAAAGGGAGAGTGGAGGGAGGATGGGGTGGATCGAAAGGGAGAGTGGAGGGAGGATGGGGTGGATCGAAAGGGAGAGTGGAGGGAGGATGGGGTGGATCGAAAGGGAGAGTGAAGGGAGGATGGGGTGGATCGAAAGGGAGAGTGGAGGGAGGATGGGGTGGGTCGAAAGGGAGAGTGGAGGGAGGATGGGAATGAATCGAAAGGGTCAGTGGAGGGAGGATGGGAATGAATCGAAAGGGGGAGTGGAGGGAGGATGGGAATGAATCGAAAGGGAGAGTGGAGGGAGGGTGGGGATGAATCGAAAAAGAGAGTGGGGGATGAATTGCCCATCTTCATTCGAAGTGTCGTGTTGGCGTATTTTTAAGTGTCGTGTCGGCCTGTTGATGTGTTAGTGAGTCTAGTTGGCGTGTTGCAGTTTCGTGTTGGCGTGTTAGAGTGTCGTGTTGGTGTGTTAAAGTGTTGGCGTGCTGGCATACTAGAAAAGCGTGTTGACGCCCACGCTGTTCTGGGCTACCCGACAAATTCATTACGTTGTTCTGGGCTACCCGACATATCCATTACGTTGCACGTATCACTAGAATTCTTAGTGACGTTTTCAACGTATGACATGCTTTATTTTTCAAAAGTTCTCTTCCTGGTTTCCATTTTGCTTGTCACACTAATGGTTTATAAGGAAAGAAGTATTGTATTGTACGATATCCAGTCCTTGGGACAGCTCAAAGCATTTTACACTTTACCGTCTCGGTGAACTGTTCCAATGCCAACTCAACTTCTATTCTTTGAGAAGCTTCAGCCACACTGCAATGACTGCGCGAAGACTATATCTAGCAAGGCTTTTGTACAGCGACAGATGAACTGAGGCAACGCGCAGTAAATGAAACTGCACAAGCCTCGAAACAGCAGCGAGTGGATTTGAAATCTGGTTCTCTCGATTGAATGCCCAATATTCTAACCACAGCGCCACAGCGTCCCATAAGACACGTCAAGGATGACCAATTGTCTCGGCGTAACCCTACAACGTAAACCTACAACGTAACCCTACAACGAAAATCTACAACGTAAACCTACAACGTAAACATACAACGTAAACTTACAACGTAACCCGACAACGTAAACCTACAACGTAAACTTGCAACATAACCCTACAACATAACCCTACAACGTAAACCTACAACGTAAACCTACAACGTAAACCTACAACGTAAACCTACAACGTAAACCTGCAACGTAAACCAACAACGTAAACCTACAATGTAAACCTACAACGTAAACCTACAACGTAAACCTACAAGGTAAACCTGCAACGTAACCCTACAACGTAAACCTACAACGTAAACCTACAACGTAAACCTACAACGTAACCCTACAACGTAAACCTACAACGTAAACCTACAACATAACCCTACAACATAACAATACAACGTAACCCTACAACGTAAACCTACAACGTAAACCTACAACGTAAACCTACAATGTAAACCTACAACGTAAACCTACAACGTAAACCTACAACGTAAACTTACAACGTAACCCGACAACGTAAACCTACAACGTAAACTTGCAACATAACCCTACAACATAACCCTACAACGTAACCCTGCAACGAAAACCTACAACGTAAACCTACAACGTAAACCTACAACGTAACCCTACAACGTAAACCTACAACGTAACCCTACAACGTAACCCTACAACGTAAACCTACAACGTAAACCTACAACGTAACCCTACAACGTAAACCTACAACGTAAACCTATAACATAACCCTACAACATAACAATACAACGTAACCCTACAACGTAAACCTACAACGTAAACCTACAACGTAAACCTACAACGTAAACCTACAACGTAAACCTACAACGTAAACCTGCAACGTAAACCAACAACGTAAACGTACAATGTAAACCTACAACGTAAACCTACAACGTAAACCTACAAGGTAAACCTGCAACGTAACCCTACAACGTAAACCTACAACGTAAACCTACAACGTAAACCTACAACGTCAACCTACAACGTAACCCTACAACGTAAACCTACAACGTAAACCTACAACGTAAACCTACAACATAACCCTACAACATAACAATACAACGTAACCCTACAACGTAAACCTACAACGTAACCCTACAACGTAAACCTACAACGTAAACCTACAACGTAAACCTACAATGTAAACCTACAACGTAAACCTACAACGTAAACCTACAACGCAATCTTCATTGTTGAATTTATTTACTGTTCGTGCCAACTAAAAGAACACATCACAGTTACCTCGAATATCATAAACATGAGGATACTAGAAAGAGCAAACACGTGTTTGGAGAGAGAAGAAACACATAGTGCATGTGTTCATGTGTGCATGTATATGTGTGTGCGTGCGTGCGTGCGTGTGCGTGTGCGTGTGCGCGTGCGCGTGCGCGTGTGCGCGTGTGTGCGTGTGCGCGTGTGCGCGTGTGCGCGTGTGCGCGTGTGCGCGCGTGCGCTTGTGCGCATGTGCGCTTGTGCGCGTGTGCGCAAGTGCGCAAGTGCGCATGTGCGCATGTGCGCATGTGTGCATACGTGCATGTATGCAGTTTAAGCTATTTGTAAACCAAGGAATAGCGTAGCTTGGAAATGTTCGTGATGTTGTTACATTGTCAATAGCGGGCATAAGATCAGGTGTATTGTGTCACAAACATAGCGACTGACATCTGGCCAGTGAGAATGGAAGCAAATGTATGTTTGGCTGTCTAAACAGTGCGGGTAGTTCTCACTGCTATCGTTTGTCCTATAAAACAATTTCTCTGCGTTAAACGACGAGTGGTGCGCCACACTATGCACTCACACGTCAGACGTATGTCGTGTCCCGCCACACCTTTCGCCTTACCGGGTCGCACAGGGCCGGTGGCGCCACCACGTGGCCAGTCGACGAAGCCTCGAGGTAAGCGAGCTAGCTCGGGGCTTGATCGTTCATTCAGTCGCCGGCTGCTGCACAGACGGTAGTCGTGGCCCGCTCTCGTCCGCTGTTGCGCATCGGCCGTTCACACCCCGCGCACCGCCTGCTCTCACGGCACTAGCTGGTCATACACCCGGCACACAGCGCATGTGTCGGCAAACACGTGTGGCGTGTGACCAGTGTCACCAAAGTGTCGCCGTGTCAGTCCAAGGGAATAACATCGATGTCATCGAGGCCGCTGGAGGTCCGCTGGAGGTCCGGCCGTCGTTGGAATACTGTCCCGACAGCGACTCGGAAGTACTGGAGTATTAGTCTTACCTGATCGCGTGATCACAGATCACCGGAGTTACTCAGCGCGATCACTTAGCTCGGGGCATTGGCCGGTGGCTAAATGACGGACGTCGACTGGGTTGACATGCGACTTGATGGTGCCGACTGGGAGACACTGGTCTACAGGTAACGTACAAGCACTGCTTTACATTGTTCGTGCTTCCTTGTTCGTAACTGGGAGACACTGGTCTACAGGTAACGTACCACCACTGCTTTACATTGTTCGTGCTTCCTTATTCGTAACTGGGAGACACTGGTCTACAGGTAACGTACAACCACTGCTTTACATTGTCCGTGCTTCCTTGTTCGTAAATGGGAGACACTGGTTTACAGGTAACGTACCACCACTGCTTTACATTGTTCGTGCTTCCTTGTTCGTAACTGGGAGACACTGGTTTACAGGTAACGTACCACCACTGCTTTACATTGTCCATGCTTTCTTGTTCGTAACTGAGATACATTGGTCTACATGTTACGTACTGTCACTTCTTTACCTAGCACTTGTTCGTGCTTCCTTGTTCCTGCCTGTTGGCTCATGCGTCATGTTTGGCATTAACTGATGCCACTGATTGATGTTTGCTAATGCAACTGTTCACTTGTATAACCAAAGGCAGGCTTACTTCCTTTAATTGCCGTTACTCCCATATATCCTCCCCCTTCCACTCCTAACAAATTCTCTCCCACCCATCTCTGCAAAGTAATGTGTTGATCACTTATTGTGGGAAGCCACTAAATAATCCTGTCCAAGCAGCGCCATCCATGAAGTGACTCGAGTAGAACTAGATGGCTACCAGCTCTCCCCCGGCCGGTCACCGCCAACGAGAGGGCATATAGCTCCGGGACACTTCGGCTGCTCAACTGACGGCGTTGTTTGCCGGACGCTTGACCATAAGACTGGGCATTCCAGTGGCGGGACGTCGTCGTACTATGCACCGAGTCGTTACAGATATCCGTATGATCCTCCTACTGCCCTCTCACAGCCTAATATCATCTACCCGGGCTTAAAGATCACCGCGAAGTTAACGTACAATCTTAAACATTAGCCTTTATCGTGATAACCTATATACACGCCTTTTACACGTGTCAGTCTTAGTTGCCGAATAAAGATACTATCACAGCAGTTGCTGAGGTAAATAAACAGGTTGTGATTCACTGAGGGTTGTTATGGGGTAATTGGTTTCTTAACGTGGGGTGTTTGCGCACAAGAAATGTATGTTTCACGGAATGTTGTTGTCGTGTGGCGGTGTGTGGTTAAATTATCTTTTATTTGTTATGTTTAATTAAATTATAACGTCGCAGTGACCACTTTGTGAAATCTCAAAAACTTATATGGTAATTATAACTATAGTGGCGACTTGAGTTAACGAGTATAGTTATTGTTGTTTGTATTGACACGTGGTTACGCGCCTGTGATATTCGTATTCCAATAATTTACATTTGGACCACCTCGCTGCCTTTAATATGCCGCAACAATTCATGCAATATTATATCCATGTTGGTATAGGTGTTATTATAGGTGTTATTATTTTGCAGATTCCTTTGTCTCGTAGGTATGTCTAGTTAATCGTATATCTCAGCAGGGGGTCTCTCGACCGGGGGTCTCATAGCAGGTTACCATGAATGAGAAACATCGTTCCGCGCTGTTATTGTGTGTGGCATACAAAGTTAATTCAAGTGTCTCGTGTTGCTGGCGCTGGGGTTATTTGGTGCTTATAAAAATTCTCGTCGAGCTCCTGCGTTAATAAAATAACATAGGTTTTTCTTCGGTTTGTCACTCGGGGTGGCCTACTAGAAGGCGGGTGTTGCATCACTCTCACAGTTCACTGAGTTAGTGTGTTCATTGAAGGCAACGAACAAGAGACCCTACTAGAAGGCGGGTGTTGTATCACTCTCACAGCTCACCGAGTTAGTGTGTTCACTGAAGGCAACGAACAAGAGACCCTACTAGAAGGCGGGTGTTGCATCACTCTCACAGCTCACCGAGTTAGTGTGTTCACTGAAAGCAACGAACAAGAGACCCTACTAGAAGGCGGGTGTTGCATCACTCTCACAGCTCACTGAGTTAGTGTGTTCACTGAAAGCAACGAACAAGAGACCCTACTAGAAGGCGGGTGTTGCATCACTCTCACAGCTCACTGAGTTAGTGTGTTCACTGAAGGCAACGAATAAGAGAATCTACTAGAAGGCGGGTGTTGTATCACTCTCACAGCTCACCGAGTTAGTGTGTTCACTGAAGGCAACGAACAAGAGACCCTACTAGAAGGCGGGTGTTGTTTCACTCTCACAGCTCACTTAGTTAGTGTGTTCAGTGAAGGCAACGAACAAGATACCCTACTAGAAGGCGGGTGTTGTATCACTATCACAGCTCACTGAGTTAGTGTGTTCACTGAAGGCAACGAACAAGAGACCCTACTAGAAGGCGGGTGTTGCATCACTCTCACAGCTCAATGAGTTAGTGTGTTCACTGAAGGCAGCCAACAAGAGACCCTACTAGAAGGCGGGTGTTGCATCACTCTCACAGCTCAATGAGTTAGTGTGTTCACTGAAGGCAGCCAACAAGAGACCCTACTAGAAGGCGGGTGTTGCATCACTCTCACAGCTCAATGAGTTAGTGTATTCACTGAAGGCAACGGACAAGAGACCCTACTAGAAGGCTGTTGTTGCATCACTCTCACAGCTCACTGAGTTAGTGTGTTCACTGAAGACAACGAACAAGAGACCCTACTAGAAGGCGGGTGTTGCATTACTCTCACAGCTCACTGAGTTAGTGTGTTCACTGAAGGCAGCCAACAAGAGACCCTACTAGAAGGCGGGTGTTGCATCACTCTCACAGCTCAATGAGTTAGTGTGTTCACTGAAGGCAACGGACAAGAGACCCTACTAGAAGGCTGGTGTTGCATCACTCAAACAGCTCACTGAGTTAGTGTGTTCACTGAAGACAACGAACAAGAGACCCTACTAGAAGGCGGGTGTTGCATTACTCTCACAGCTCACTAAGTTAGTGTGTGCACTGAAGGCAACGAACAAGAGAGAGACCCTACTAGAAGGCGGGTGTTGCATCACTCTCACAGCTCACTGAGTTAGTGTGTTCACTGAAGGCAACGAACAAGATACCCTACTAGAAGGCGGGTGTTGTATCACTCTCACAGCTCACTGAGTTAATGTGTTCACTGAAGGCACCGAACAAGAGACCCTACTAGAAGGCGGGTGTTGCATCACTCTCACAGCTCACTGAGTTAGTGTGTTCACTGAAGGCAACGAACAAGAGACCCTACTAGAAGGCGGGTGTTGCATCACTCTCACAGCTCACTGAGTTAGTGTGTTCACTGAAAGCAACGAACAAGAGACCCTACTAGAAGGCGGGTGTTGCATCACTCTCACAGCTCACTGAGTTAGTGTGTTCACTGAAGGCAACGAACAAGAGACCCTACTAGAAGGCGGGTGTTGTATCACTCTCACAGCTCACTGAGTTAATGTGTTCACTGAAGACAACGAACAAGAGACCCTACTAGAAGGCGGGTGTTGCATTACTCTCACAGCTCACTGAGTTAGTGTGTTCACTGAAGGCAGCCAACAAGAGACCCTACTAGAAGGCGGGTGTTGCATCACTCTCACAGCTCAATGAGTTAGTGTGTTCACTGAAGGCAACGGACAAGAGACCCTACTAGAAGGCTGGTGTTGCATCACTCAAACAGCTCACTGAGTTAGTGTGTTCACTGAAGACAACGAACAAGAGACCCTACTAGAAGGCGGGTGTTGCATTACTCTCACAGCTCACTAAGTTAGTGTGTGCACTGAAGGCAACGAAAAAGAGAGAGACCCTACTAGAAGGCGGGTGTTGCATCACTCTCACAGCTCACTGAGTTAGTGTGTTCACTGAAGGCAACGAACAAGATACCCTACTAGAAGGCGGGTGTTGTATCACTCTCACAGCTCACTGAGTTAATGTGTTCACTGAAGGCACCGAACAAGAGACCCTCCTAGAAGGCGGGTGTTGCATCACTCTCACAGCTCACTGAGTTAGTGTGTTCACTGAAGGCAACGAACAAGAGACCCTACTAGAAGGCGGGTGTTGCATCACTCTCACAGCTCACTGAGTTAGTGTGTTCACTGAAAGCAACGAACAAGAGACCCTACTAGAAGGCGGGTGTTGCATCACTCTCACAGCTCACTGAGTTAGTGTGTTCACTGAAGGCAACGAACAAGAGACCCTACTAGAAGGCGGGTGTTGTATCACTCTCACAGCTCACTGAGTTAATGTGTTCACTGAAGGCAACGAACAAGAGACCCTACTAGAAGGCGGGTGTTGCATCGCTCTCACAGCTCATTGAATTATTGTGTTCACTGAACGCAACGAACGTAATGAGAAACACGTTAAAAATGTTCACTTGTTGTTATTCTTAAATTGAACTAATTCGTCTTGCGAATACCAGCGACCTATTTATTATATGAGATATGACGTCCTAACGTGTCTACACACGGACGGGTGCGCCTAGCGTACTTCAATTAATCACATACGTTCGCTTTCTGCAACACGCGCCAGCAATACCTAACTACGTGTCGTCACAGAAGGCGCCCATGTATCACCCCCAGACTCGCGGTTGACGAGAAATTAATACGCCGCCTTCAAAGGTGGCTGGGCGACACGTTACACAAGGCCGAGTCGGGCCGCTATCCAGAGGCCCGGCTAATGTGTCTGCTGCTATGGCGGCTGTTATTGGCCGTCGCTCAAGAAAATACTCGTGCAGTGCCAGCTATGTATAGACAGCGGGTATTTGTGAATGACACGCTTGAGTCTGCATAGACCGGGTGGTATGTGTGTATCTACGCTAACACAGGCGCAGCTGGGCGCCTTTATGCGTGCTCAGTGCGCAGATGCAGGCTCAGTGCGCAGGGCGAATGCGCTTTAAACTCATACGCCTGTTTACGTGAAACGCGTCATTTTTTTTAATATGTTAACAAAATATACCAAAATCCATTATTTATCGTTAATAAGCATGGCGTCCGGTTGGCATAAGATAATCCATGTACAAAGTTCGCAGTTCAAAATATGTTTACCATGCCTATGTCTATAAGCCGTGTACAGGCTGACAATGTTCACCATGCCTATGTTTATAAGCCGTGTACAGGCTGACAATGTTCACCATGCCTAAGTTTATAAGTCATGTACAGGCTGACAATGTTCACCATGCCTATGTTTATAAGCCGTGTACAGGCTGACAATGTTTACCATGCCTAAGTTTACAAGTCATGTACAGGCTGACAATGTTCACCATGCCTGTGTTTATAAGTCATGTACAGGCTAACAATGTTCACCATGCCTATGTTTATAAGCCGTGTACAGGCTAACAATGTTCACCATGCCTATGTTTATAAGCCGTGTACATGCTGACGATTTAAGTGGATCCGCCATCTCAGCGTCTGTCATAGGATGTTCGACTGTTAATACTAGCACGCGTCTTTTTTTAAATCTTAGCATTCGTCGCGAATTATGCCATCAATACAGTTGATGTAGATAGACGTTGTTTGTACAGTGTATTGGTATCAATCGTCGTATCACTGGTGACTAGGCTAGACAAAGTGCTTTATGCGATTATGCATCCGTCCGACAATCGGTGTAGTACGTTACTCGAAGTGAAGTGTTTACGTCAACAGATGTCAGTGACGTGTTGTACCCATTATGAAAATGTGCTGGCTGGGTTGTTATGATGTTTTAGTAGAAAGCCTACATAAATTATACAAATATTTAGCATTTAACCATTGTAACTTAACTTACGCTAATTTGTAATCTGCGTCCGTGACCACTGCACGGCCCGTGTAATCGGCCTGTTCCGTGGCCAGTGCACGACCTGGGTCCGTGGCCATAGCACGGCCAGGGTCCGTGACCACTGCACGGCCCGTGTAATCGGCCTGGTCCATGGCCAGTGCACGACCTGGGTCCGTGGCCATAGCACGGCCAGGGTCCGTGACCACTGCACGGCCCGTGTAATCGGCCTGGTCCATGGCCAGTGCACGACCTGGGTCCGTGGCCATAGCACGGCCAGGGTCCGTGACCACTGCACGGCCCGTGTAATCGGCCTGGTCCATGGCTAGTGCACGACCTGGGTCCGTGGCCATAGCACGGCCAGGGTCCGTGACCACTGCACGGCCCGTGTAATCGGCCTGGTCCATTGCCAGTGCACGACCTGGGTCAGCCAGCCAGGTTCGTGTACATCACCCTGACTGTGGCCAACGCACGGCGGGCAGCCAGGGTCGTGTACATCACCCTGACTGCGACCCACGCACGGCGGGCAGCCTGGGTCGTGTACATCACCATGACTGCGGCTCACGCACGGCGGGCAGCCAGGGTCGTGTACATCACCCTGACGGCGGCCAACGCACGGTGGTGCAGGGCCTTCAGGGAAGTCTACACAGCCCGGGTGGTGCAGAACCTTCAGAGAATTCTACACAGCCCGGGTGGTGCAGAACCTTCAGAGAATTCTACACAGCCCGGGTGGTGCTGAACCTTCAGAGAATTCTACGCAGCCTTCGTGGAAGTCGCTGAAGCGGAAGATCTCACTCGGAATGCCGGTGATCTTTCGACGAACGCAGTCCGCCAATACGTTCGTTTTTCCCAAAAAGCAGCATAGTTCAGACACATGAAAGCGCTCAACTTCCGTGCCGCTATCCTCGCAGGACGCTGAAATTGTCATGTCGTAGATACGTCTCTGCTCGGCTCACTTTGCAAGTGGACTTCTCGTCTGTGCCGCTCCGTGTATCAGTAATGGTGTTCACTCGGATAATGTGTTTTGGCTTCTTGTTGTTACCATTGGCTTTGTTTGTACGTTAAAGTGCCATGGGCGCGGGTGGCTCCCGTCTACCTTATGGGCTATACACAGTACACAAAGAGCTAGCACGGGCCACGCAGTACTTTGTGATGCCACCCATACCAGGGCTAGCACGGGCCACGCAGTACTTTGTGATGCCACCCATACCAGGGCTAGCACGGGCCACGCAATACTTTGTGATGCCACCCATACCAGGGCTAGCACGGGCCACGCAGTACTTTGTGATGCCACCCATACAAGGGCTAGCACGGGCAACACATTATTTTGTGATGCCACCCATACCAGGGCTAGCACGGGCAACACAGTACTTTGTGATGCCACCCATACCAGCGGCATCTTTGAACTGATCGGAATGCTACGAGGAGATTAATATCTTCTGTGAATTGACGTCATCGTTCAGCGATCGACGAAACACGCCCTGAGACGTGTGAACCTCTCCGGCTCTACGCGTTCACTTGTTCTCGGTGCAGTTCACGCACCTGAAACAAGTTAACTTTGGCAGTGACAAGAAACCCAGTATTGCCCAAGCTAGCGCTCCAACACCAACACCAACTTTTAGATATCAGAATACAACCGGCTGTGCCGGTTAAGAAGATTTTGTTAACGCTTTTGACAAACATCACCTTTCAACAGCCCACACAGCCTGTACACACAGCCCGAGTGTCAACGGACACACAGCCTGTACACACAGCCCGAGTGTCAACGGATGAAACACACAGCCCGAGTGTCAACGGATGAAACACACAGCCTGTACACACAGCCCGAGTGTCAACGGACACACAGCCTGTACACACAGCCCGAGTGTCAACGGACACACAGCCTGTACACACAGCCAGAGTGTCAACGGATGAAACAAACAGCCTGTACACAGAGCCAGAGTGTCAACGGATGAAACACACAGCCCGAGTGTCAACGGATGAAACACACAGCCTGTACACACAGCCCGAGTGTCAACGGATGAAACACACAGTCTGTACACACAGCCCGAGTGTCAACGGATGAAACAAACAGCCTGTACACACAGCCAGAGTGTCAACGGATGAAACACACAGCCTGTACACACAGCCCGAGTGTCAACGGATGAAACAAACAGCCTGTACACACAGCCAGAGTGTCAACGGATGAAACACACAGCCTGTACACACAGCCCGAGTGTCAACGGATGAAACAAACAGCCTGTACACACAGCCCGAGTGTCAACGGATGAAACACACAGCCTGTACACACAGCCCGAGTGTCAACGGATGAAACACATAGCCTGTACTCACAGCCCGAGTGTCAACGGATGAAACAAACAGCCTGTACACACAGCCCGAGTGTCAACGGATGAAACACACAGCTTGTACACACAGCCCGAGTGTCAACGGACACACAGCCTGTACACACAGCCCGAGTGTCAACGGATGAAACACACAGCCTGTACACACAGCCCGAGTGTCAACGGATGAAACATACAGCCTGTACACACAGCCCGAGTGTCAACGGATGAAACAAACAGCCTGTACACACAGCCCGAGTGTCAACGGATGAAACACACAGCCTGTACACACAGCCCGAGTGTCAACGGATGAAACATACAGCCTGTACACACAGCCCGAGTGTCATCGGATGAAACAAACAGCCTGTACACACAGCCCGAGTGTCAACGGATGAAACACACAGCCTGTACTCACAGCCCGAGTGTCAACGGAGGATTCTCTTGTCTTGTATACATCGGAAGCGTAGACAACTTCGTGCTTCAGTACACCCGCCAGTACACCCACCAGTACACCTGCCAGTACACCCACCAGTACTCGCGCCAGAACACCCCCCAGTACACCCACCAGTACACCCGCCAGGGAGGGGGAGGACTTTCTTGTGTTGTATACATCGAAAACGTACACAACTTCGTGCTTCAGTACACCCACCAGTACACCTGCCAGTACACCCGCCAATACACCCACCAGTACACCTGCCAGTACACCCGCCAATACACCCACTAGTATACCTGTCAGTACACCTGCCAGTACACCCACCAGTACACCCGCCAGTACACCCACCAGTACACCCACCAGTACACCCACCAGTACACCCACCAGTACACCCACCAGTACACCCGCCAGTACACCCGCCAGTACACCTGCCAGTACACCCGCCATTACATATGCCAGTACACCCGCCAGTACACCCGCCAGTATACCCGCCAGTACACCTGCCAGTACACCCGCCAGTACACCCGCCAGCGCAAATGAATATCTTGGTACATATTGAGAAGTTTAATTTACATTTTGGTTTAACCCTTCGAGTTGATATTTAGCGAGATCAGATTTCCCAGGTATGACGTGTTCACTTTAGAGATGACGTGTTCACTCTAGAAATGACGTGTTCACTCTAGAGATGACGTGTTCACTCTAGAGATGACGCGTTCACTCTAGAGATGACGTTTTCACTGTAGAGATGGGACTCTAATGTGTGGCATAAAAAACCTTTCGTGTTTTCCGCTGATTGTTATCTTTACCATTTTAGATAATGTTTTGTCTATATCTAAAGTTTCGGTCCATACAACAGTGTATCCAATAGTCTACTGGCGGCTTGTTCTATACAGCCTGTACACTTGTTGTATGCTTGTTCTATACAGCCTGTACACTTGTTGTGTGCTTGTTCTATACAGCATGTGCAATTGTTGTATGCTTGTTCTATTCAACCTGTACACTGTAACGAAGAACTTCGACATTATCATTGCCCAGCTACTGTGCTTTGTAGTTAGTGTATTTTACAGACAACATTGCGTCAAGTAGTTTTGTACGTTATGTAATCAACTAGCGCCAGTCAAAGGAAATGACCCGTGTCAGTGACGGCCACAGCTGCCCCGGGCCCCGGTGCCACGCACTGCCCCGGGCCCCGGTGCCAGGCCGACGTTTGAAGGCCGGGGTAGCTGTCACCAGCTAGGGGCGGTGCAGTTTATCGTCGGGCCTCACACGTCGATTGCACAGTTAGAAAAGTTTGTTTTATTTGCTGTTTTATGGGAAGTTCTCGCGATGCAAACAATGAAGTGGTCACGCAATGTGGGCTGGCGCCAAGCAAACAACACAGCGACTTGCAGGGAACACTCGTCCCGGCGCCAAGAGCGGGCTGGGGGCAGGGAACACTCGTCCCGGCGCCAAGAGCGGGCTGGAGGCAGGGAACACTCGTCCCGGCGCCAAGAGCGGGCTGGAGGCAGGGAACACTCGTCCCGGCGCCAAGAGCGGGCTGGAGGCAGGGAACACTCGTCCCGGCGCCAAGAGCGGGCTAGAGGCAGGGAACACTCGTCCCGGCGCCAAGAGCGGGCTGGAGGCAGGGAACACTCGTCCCGGCGCCAAGAGCGGGCTGGAGGCAGGGAATATTCGTCCCGAATAGTTCCAAAAGATGCCGTGTAATAAACCACGAGGACAATAGCTCAAATCTAATCCGTATACCCTCCTCCTACCCCTCCTCCATAGTACATCCTTTCCAAAGTGTATATACAGCGGACTGAACAAAACATCCGATCAGTCACGGCCATTTAATTGTACGTGATCGGTCAACATGGTGCACCATCTGCTTACGGCGTACCCAGAATTTACAATACTTTGCACTTACATTGGAACACATTTAATACGAGTACGAAGTTCCGATCAATCAGCGATATATTTTGTCACGTGATGACAGCTGTTGCAGAGTTCTTGATGCAAAGTGTTCCATATTTTACTGATCAAAGTTTGAGCCGTCCCCTTGAGTCGGCTGAATGAATTATGTTGCTAGTGACAGCGATGACACAGCCTCCCACCAGGACACAGCATGCCACCAGTACACAACCTCCCACCAGGACACAGCATGCCACCAGGACACAGCCTCCCACCAGGACACAGCATGCCACCAGGACACAACCTCCCATCAGGACACAGCCTTACATTAAGACACAGTCTCCAACAGGACACAGCCTCCCACAAGGACACAGCTCCCCACCAGGACACAACCTCCCATCAGGACACAGCCTTACATTAAGACACAGTCTCCCACCAGAACACAGCCTCCCACAAGGACACAGCCCCCCACCCACCAGGACACAGCCTCCCACAAGGACACAGCCCCCACCCACCAGGACACAGCCTCTCACAAGAACACAGCTCCCCACCAGGACACAAGGACACATCTCCCCACCAAGAAACAGCCTGCCACCAGGACACAGCCTTACAGTAAGACACAGCCCCCCCCCACCAGGACACAGCCTGCCACCAGGACACAGCATCCCACCAGGACACAACCTCCCGCAAGGAACACAACCTCCCATCAGGACACAACCTCCCATCAGGACACAGCGTTGCATTAAGACACAGTCTCCCACCAGAACACAGCCTCCCACAACGACACAGCTCCCCACCAGGACACAGCCTCCCACAAGGACACAGCTCCCCACCAGGACACAGCCCCCCCATCAGGACACAGCCTCACACAAGAACACAGCTCCCCACCAGGACACAGCCTCCCACAAGGACACAGCTCCCCACCAGGACACAGCCTCCCACAAGGACACAGCCTCCCACAAGGACACAGCTCCCCACCAGGACACAGCCTCCCACAAGGACACAGCTCCCCACCAGGACACAGCGTCCCACAAGGACACAGTCCCCCATCAGGACACAGCCTTACATTACGACATTACTTTATTAAACTCCAAGTCACCTCGAACTGCATCAGTGATTCTGAAAAGATGACTCATTCGGAAACAGAACATTAATAAAGCTGAATATCATAATGATTTATATTATACATCGAGATAACTAAAGACTAAGTAATTCCTGTACATGCAATTTCTTTAAAATGTATCAGCCAATATACATTGTGAATGATTCAAACCATTTGTACACTGCCAAGATGACACCTAAGAATGCTGGGGCTGCTCAGGGTTGCCCCAGGATTCGTGTCTTACTCTGGGCAGGAACTCAGCTGGGCACCTGTTATGCAACCAAGTGGCTACTTCCCACCTAGGCTACTTCCCACCTAGGTGATATATAACCTAACTTGGGCTGAAAGTTGACTTAAGGCCTGTGTCATGCAACTGGCACCAGAACCTCACATTTCGTTCATTCTCTCGCTGATACGATTCACGGAATTCCCAGCAGTGCTGCCGATCTAACCCTTGTGTTATTATTGTTAATAACCAATATAATTGGCGTGATTCAGTTCGCTGATAATCTGCCGTTCACAGTCCGTGTATCGTCTACGACACCGACCCGTGATAAGGGTTGACTCGAGTCAGACCGCGTGAACCTCCGACAATGTCGCTAGAAAGTTGTCGTATGATTTAATTGACATGTTAGCGGTGTAGTTATAGTAGTATCACAGAGAGGCGGTCGGTGTCGTTATAGAAATAAGTGTAGTTGAATGAAACATGGCAGTGGACTGCTATAACTTTGGCAATTTGTGTTGACCTTACTTTGCCCGCCAGCGAGTGAGGTTTCAGAGTATTCGACTCCTCGAGCCGCCAGCGAGTGAGGGTTCAGAGTATTCGACTCCTCGGGCCGCCAGCGAGTGAGCGTTCAGAGTATTCGACTCCTCGAGCCGCCAGCGAGTGAGCGTTCAGAGTATTCGACTCCTCGAGCCGCCAGCGAGTGAGGGTTCAGAGTATTCGACTCCTCGGGCCGCCAGCGAGTGAGTGTTTAGAGTATTCGACTCATCGGGCTGCCATGAGACTTCCACGGTCACCGCACTAGATATATGGCCTTGGCGACAAGGCCGAGAGATAGAAATATCCGTTTCCCTAATTACTAATGATGTTTTGTTGTAATTCCTGACGGATCTACCTGGGAAATATATGTCGTGTTGAATTATGCCCTAGTTTCCGTATCGACCATTCAATGGTTAGCTAGGATTTATGCGAAACACAATTAATTATATGCGTAATTAAAATCCCTTGTATCGGTTGCCTAAACGGGTCAGCTGGCAAGTTCTCTATAATACAAACATATCCTGGCATATCTATACATCAGTGTTGGTGTAGAAAGATCTGACAAGTGCTCTATAATACAAACATATCCCGGGATATCTATCCAAGGGTTGGTGTAGAAAGATCTGACAAGTGTTCTATAATACACACGTATCCCGGGATATCCATCAGTGTTGATGTAGAAAGATCTGACAAGTGTTCTATAATACAAACGTATCCCGGGATATCCACCAGGGTTGATGTAGAAAGATCTGACAAGTGTTCTATAATACAAACGTATCCCGGGATATCCACCAGGGTTGATGTAGAAAGATCTGACAAGTGTTCTATAATACAAACGTATCCCGGGATATCCACCAGGGTTGATGTAGAAAGATCTGACAAGTGTTCTATAATACAAACGTATCCCGGGATATCCACCAGGGTTGATGTAGAAAGATCTGACAAGTGTTCTATAATACAAACGTATCCCGGGATATCCACCAGGGTTGATGTAGAAAGATCTGACAAGTGTTCTATAATACAAACGTATCCCGGGATATCCACCAGGGTTGATGTAGAAAGATCTGACAAGTGTTCTATAATACAAACGTATCCCGGGATATCCACCAGGGTTGATGTAGAAAGAACTGTCGATAGAAAGATGGAAATAGATAACAAGCTGACTTCGGAACTAACCTGGAAGTTTATATTCGATGTTCATATTGATATCGATTTTTTATTACAAAATAGCCATCACAACATTACAAAATCTCAGAAATAATCAGGATTATAGCAAATTCACAATTAACATTCTTGAAAAGAAGGATTAGCTCAGGTGGGTTTCATTTAATGTTTCATGTAATGGAAATCATTTTTGACACGTATGTGTTTACCCACTTCCCCACAGGCCCACGGTTTCACTAATTGCTGTTTCTGTATTTTAACGGACCTCGCAGTGATAAAAAAAAATTTTGCAGTCGTAATTACTGCATCCTTCACAACACTGCAGCGTTCTGCATTACAACAGGAATAGATTAAGACATTCTCTGCGTCTTCTACACAATGTATTGATACAAGTGACTGTGATTTGTGCTTAGCGGTTCGCGTGGCTGCTATATGATGTGAAAAGCGCTCAAGAGCCCGGATGACCGCCATCAAGAATAAGACAGCTGTCGAGTGGATAATCGTGGAGCCTACCCCAAAGCTACCATCTGATTATTTCAAACGAATACATACTCGACCATAATCAAACGATGGATAACTCCAATCTTCCTGACCAATGGCCTATAAAAGCAAGTAATACATCTATGTTAGCCGTTCTATGTTAGATATATTAATGTGTACTGAACTGTTGAGCTTAGATGTGAATTATCCTCTTCAAAACCTTTGATTTTATACAAGATATGGCCATGTACTTGCTAAAATTATATTATGATTAGTATTGCTTACGCTTTACTGTCAAGATAAAGCCTATATTTACGTAGGTGCCACAAAAGACTTGAATACTTACATTAAGCTACGCCCTAAAGAGATACATCATTTTATTTCATGCCTTACAGATATGTAGCTAATCAAAAAGCACAGTTAGGTTTAGTTCGTCCTGGTGGTACCAACTGGTCCATGTCCTTGTAAACATAGGTTTAGTTCGTCCTGGTGGTACCAACTGGTCCATGTCCTTGTAAACATAGGTTTAGTTCGTCCTAGTGGTACCAACTGGTCCATGTCCTTGTAAGCATAGGTTTAGTTCGTCCTGGTGGTACCAACTGGTCCATGTCCTTGTAAACATAGGAATGTGCCCTCTTGTTTTACGTACGCTAAATGAGTGTTGTTCATTTCGGTTCTGTTTGCGTAAATTCGAGTGTATATTTACATTGCTCTACAAGCGAAGCTTTGAGGACGAAGTTTACTGTTGACCTTCTGTTGAGAGAGACAATTAGTGACTATACGCGGGACTCTTTCACTCGGTGCCTCTCGTTGTCACGTCGGCCGATCTCGACGGAATTTCGTCGCATTCACTTCGGCAAAAAACGATAATATTCAACTGGGTGGCGCTACCTTTTGTGACGTCAGCGGAAACATGTCGAGTGATTCGTCTATTAGAGACCAGCTTTGTACGTTTTCTTTGTTTTGCATCACCCCAATGTCTGTACATCAATGTTTGACGTCACATTATGACGTCAGGGGTTGGGTGGGGTGTACACTTCATATGAACCCGAATATGGGGTTGTAGCGCGCCAATAGTCATTACTAGGTGATCCAACATATCGCCAACAATTCAGCCCATACTCCACGTGTTTGACGGGATCTAGAACACAGTAACCAGAACTTCGTTCCCGACAAGTCTTTATTTGAAGGTTTATTTGAAAAAACAATAGTTGAGTTTTAAGTGTTAAGGTTGACCCAATGAATGAATGGAGTGACCCCAGAAATGAATGGACTGACCCCCCAGAAACGAAGAAATTGAGCCCCGTAAATGAATGGCGTGACCCGGGTGACATGGCCGCATCAGCTTCTGACGCGTTGTTCATATAATAGACATGTTTACACAGAATGCTGCGCTCCATTGCGGAGAGATCCCAATCAGGGGACGGCTCAGCCTTGTGTGTTCACCCGACAGATCGTCGCTGAGATCGGCCCATTCCGATGACTCGTACAGGCCATCTCGTGCCCGCTAACCCCGCCCCGGCCTCGACCCACCACGACCCACCACAACCCACCACGACCCACCACACACCGCCACGACCCACCACGACCCACCACGATCCACCATGATCAACCACGACCCACCACGACCCACCACAACATACCACGACCCACCACAACCCACCACAACCCGCCACGACCCACCACGACCCACCACAACCCATCACAACTCAACACAACCCACCACTAATCACCACAACCCAACACGACCCAACACAGCCCACCACAACCCAACACAACCCACCACGGCCAAACACGGCCTACCACAACCCACAACGACCCACCACGATCAACCACTACGAGTAACACAAGAGTAACACAAGAGTAACATAAGAGTAACAAAAGAGTAACATAAGAGTAACAAAAGAGTAACATAAAAGTAACATATTAGTAACATAAGAGTAACACAAAAAGTAACATAAGAGTAACACAAGAGTAACATAAAAGTAACATATTATTAACATAAGAGTAATATAAGAGTAACATAAGAGTAACATAAGAGTAACATAAGAGCAGCATAAGAGTAACACAAGAGTAACATAAGAGTAACATAAGAGTAACACAAGAGTAACATAAGAGTAACACAAGATTAACATAAGAGTAACACAAGAATAACATAAGAGTAACACAAGAGTAACATAAGAGTAACATAAGAGTAACATAAGAGTAACATAAGAGTAATATGCCTTTAAACAACGTCGCTCTTAGAGAAGTTGATCGGAACGAGCCTCCAAAATGACCACAACTTCGTCGGGCGATTGCGTCACTTTAATCGTGTTTATTTTCAAAGAAACTACCGTCTGTCCCTAAACGCCCGTTACACAAGTGTTGTGGACCACAGCTACGTGTAAACACCACGCGTGTGCTTTATTGGATGTTTTGCACATTCTGTGTTTAATTTATCATGGACGCACAGCAATTACGATTAGCCACGCTTTACACGTTCGTCAAAGTGGAGCAAATGTGGTCGATCAATTACGTTGTTGCGAATTGCAAGACGCGATTAAGTGATTCGTTCTAGTGACGACTTTCTCAGTCGAGCGAACTCGGTATGCCACGATATGATCCGGGATGCCTGGGTATCCAGGGCATGAATAGTTGCCACGGACAATAACACAGTGTCCGGCTTAAGGACTGTCACCAAAATGTACAACTATTATAAAAACGCTTTCGCGTTTTAATCGCAAATTGACACAATATTTCCATTCTTTGTCGGTAAGAATGTGCGAACACCTCGATGCACAATAACCATTTCCTAGAAATGAAAGGCGTGGCGCCTACCTCGTCATTAAATGTCCCAAACGGCGTCATTAAATACAAGAAAGCTTGCCGTTTAGACAGAACAGCAATGGCTCATGTTTCTGGCGGTGCCGAGACACTAGGACAAGGTTCGCCCGCCGTGCTCTTGCAACGTCGATAAAGGCGGATAACGACGAAGCACCTCGGTTTTCGCATTTACTTTTCACGGCTGCTTTCGTCGGTTCTTGCCTCGACGGCGGGGCCCGGTAGCGTAGGCCCTGCAGCGAGCGGGGGCAGTAGCGGAGGCCCGGAACGGAGGCCCGGCAGCGGGGGGGGGGCAGTAGCGGAGGCCCAGTAGCGGAGGCCCTGCAGCGGGGGGGGGCAGTAGTGGAGGCCCGGAACGGAGGCCCGGCAGCGGGGGGGGGCAGTAGCGGAGGCCCGGAACGGAGGCCCGGCAGCGGGGGGGGCAGTAGCGGAGGCCCGGAACGGAGGCCCGGCAGCGGGGGGGGGCAGTAGCGGAGGCCCGGTAGCGGAGGCCCTGCAGTGGGGGGGGCAGTAGTGGAGGCCCGGAACGGAGGCCCGGCAGCGGGGCCCGACAGCGGGGGCCCGACAGCAGGTTTGGAAATCTCTACACCCGCCTTCAATCACTTTCTCATTTGGCTCTTGCGTGTGGAACAACGTTGTCATTGAGCCACAGTCCACGGATGTTTTTTTCTCACAAAGCCACGTGTCAATATGTTGCGTCGTCTTGGTGCACAAACAAGTCAAGTAGGTGCAAGTAACGCGCTGTGGCTGTCGACTGCTTACAAATTAACGCCGTTTAATAACCGTATTAAACTTTGTAAGAAAGAAGTATTCGAAAAACGTATCGCGATTGTTTACTTTAATTGTCAGGCAGTTAGAGTCGAAACACCGCAGAGAATATCGTTTGAAGCGCCCGCATTCGCTAAATGCCATTCCTTGTTCCTATGTAGATACGTATCATTTGAATAATTACTTTGATTGAAATTCCTCATGATCTGTTTTAGTGTAACACGGTTATTTTAGTGTAACACGGTTATTTTAGTGTAACACGGTTATTTTAGTGTAACACGGTTATTGCGCAATAACTATTTGTAAAGGTTGTATTTGTGCTGATGAAACATAACATGGAGTAGGGCGAGTAAATGACTGGGGTGGGTGACTGTGGTGAGTGACTAGGGTTGTTGACTGGGGTGGGTGACTGTGGTGAGTGACTAGGGTTGTTGACTGGGGTGGGTGACTGTGGTGAGTGACTAGGGTTGTTGACTGGGGTGGGTGACTGTGGTGAGTGACTACGGTTGTTGACTGGGGTGAATGACTGGGGTGAGTGACTAGGGTTGTTGACTGGGGTGGGTGACTGTGGTGAGTGACTACGGTTGTTGACTGGGGTGGGTGACTGTGGTGAGTGACTATAGGGTTGTTGACTGGGGTGGGTGACTGGGGTGAGTGACTAGGGTTGTTGACTGGGGTGGGTGACTGTGGTGAGTGACTATAGGGTTGTTGACTGGGGTGGGTGACTGGGGTGAGTGACTAGGGTTGTTGACTGGGGTGAATGACTGGGGTGAGTGACTAGGGTTGTTGACTGGGGTGGATGACTGTGGTGAGTGACTATAGGGTTGTTGACTGGGGTGGGTGACTGTGGTGAGTGACTAGGGTTGTTGACTGGGGTGGGTGACTGTGGTGAGTGACTATAGGGTTGTTGACTGGGGTGGGTGACTGTGGTGAGTGACTAGGGTTGTTGACTGGTGTGGGTGTCAGTGGTGAGTGACTAGGGTTGGTAACATGAATCTTTCTGGCTGGCATGGGGCATATTTTGATGTCCGCGTGATTGAACCCGAACTTGGTAAAGGCGTCACATTGCGACGTCAACATCCCAATGGAATGGTTTGACAACAGCAACATGGCGGCGGCATCCTGCTCACAGATCTTTCCAATATAAGTGAAATAGACGACATCAGTTCAAATAAACTCTGCTCGGATGCAGCATTGACGGTCGAGTGAGGATTGATATATGTCAGTACCTTTTTAGTGGCGACGTTTAAAGCAGCGCGCCTCGGTAACTGACGACGCTGAGCGGGCGGGAGAGGTTGATTACAGGGCGCTAAACGACCCGACCCAGCCCCTGTCGTCCTGTCACTGACATAGCCCGAGTCGACACAGGCGCTGGAGCCACTAATGTAGGCACACTTTCAAACTGTGAAATCTGACGCCTGATATAAATCAAATCGGCTAAAGTAATCAATATAGATGAATACGTATCATACATTCGTTTTTTACGCAAGCGTACAATTATCGGGAGAAAGCGTCTAACATTTGATGTGTGTTTGTCCCTAAAGACGGCCGCTTGGGGCGCTTTCTTTCAATTATATGAAAGGCGCAGAAAGCATGTCAACCTTCCTTTGATAAACATTACAATTACAAGTAATCCACCGTTGTCAATCAAGATACGTCAGTATTGACTTGATATATCCCTCCCCTTGTGTCTTCGCTATGGCACTGCCTCTGATTCTTTGCTCTGTAGCTCGTATTTGACAAGACTTAGCAAGATTGCCACCCAAGGCAAAACCTTCAATTTGATCTCCTCTTAACATCCTTGTCTCTAGGGCTGTTAAGCCGCATTCTTTAAGACGTTCTATATAACTAAGGTATATCAGTTAAGGAATCGCTTTAGTTGTTCTCCTCTGTATTCGTTTTACCGTATATATATCCTTCTTACAATATGGTACCCAAGCTTGTATACATTATTCTGAATGGGGCCTAGTTATTGCTATAAACAAACGAATACTGATCTCGTTTCCCTTGTATGTTATATTTCTCCTAATCAACCAAAGAATTAGATTAACCTTTGAAGCTGCAATACCACACTGCTCCGAAACTTTCATATCAGCACTTATTGTAACTCCTAATTCCTTTTCTTTTATGGTAATACGTAGAACACTATCTCCCATTTCATAGTCTACATCCAAGTTCCCGTGTCCTGTATTTATGCATTTACATTTCCCGTAATTAAATAACATATCCATATTTGTCAGACCATTTCACTAATTTGTCTACATTATTTTGTAATTGTGGTTTATCGCCACAAGTTTAGCCATTTCTAAACACTTTTGTGTCATCCGCAAATATCAGCATCGGACTTGTTATATTTTCGTCCAAGTCATTGATAATTATATTAAGAATAATAAAGGTCCTAATAATGATCCTTGTGGTACCCCACTCAATACTTATTTCCCTTTTTGCAACCTCCATCTACAGCAACACGCTGTGTTTTGTCAGTCAGCCATTGTTCTAGTTTTCTAGTTTAAGTAGTAATATTTTGTGTGTTACTTTGTTGAACGCCTTCTGAAAGTAAAAGTAGATAATATCTACTGGTGATCCCTTCTCTACACACTTAGTGATTTGTTCAAAAAACACAACACATTTGTTAAGCATGACCTCGCTTTTAGGAATCCAAGTTGAGACTGATTTATGTCCACCATGGTGTTTATCCCTCATGCGCCCCTGGGGCTATGTTTTACCCAACTTTAACCCTCCTGCGCCCCTGGGGCTATGTTTTACCAAACTTTACTTATTGCATGACTTTTTTAGTATTGTTCTCAACAATACCCTTCTATTAATTTGTTTCCTGGTATATCTAATTTACTGTATGATAGTCCAGTATAGATATAATAGTTATCTTGTATGTCAGGCTTAAAGTCAAACGTCACGTTATTGCGTTATACAATAAATGTCTCCTGCACTATATTTTCAGTATAAACTTCAATGTGTAGCTACTGTTGAACAGCTACTGTAGAACAGCTACCGTTGAACAGCTACTGTTGAACAGCTACTGTTGAACAGCTAGAACAAATGTATAGCATTTACAATGTATAAAATTTACAAAAATCATAATATGATATAGACTGGGCTAGATAATGACCCCAGATTGTTGTATTTCTTTTTTCTTCTTATTCGCAATCACTGTTCGATCTTGCAGTAGTAAATATAAATGTAAATGCAGTATAAATGCCACTGATGGTTTTCGCTAAATGTACAGATTGTAATTATATCTTGTTTTCCCAAGACAAGTAATTAGGGTACAACCTTACAACCAGGTAACCAACAGCGTATACATAATAGTGCACACATATGAGGCTTAAATAACTGTTCTTATAATTTACATATCATCGATATGGTTTAACATCATTGGTTTAACTAATTATCTGACTTATTTATCGAACCATTTTTAAATAATGATAATTATGATGTTTGTTTTTTCCATTCAACAGGAACCACTCCCTTTTTTAACGACAAGTTGAACACTCTTGCAAGTGGTATACTGTTCCACTGTTCCATTTTTCTACTGTTCCACTGTCCCATTGTTCTACTGTTTCCATGAGTATAGCTAGGGCGGGATTCCATCCACTCATTGCCTTTATTTTCTTAGCTACCATATCTGGAGTTACAATTAACTGTCCTGAATAGTCTGACTCAGCCTCCTCACATTTAGTCTTCGCTATATATATATATATATATATATATATATATATATATATATATATATATATATATATATATATATATATATATATATATATATATATATATATATATATATATATATATATATATATATATATATATATATATATATATATATATATATATATATATATAAATATATATAATAATAAAGGCCCTTGAGTTTTCACTACATAGCTCACTTTGGCCCCTTAGTCTTCACTATATAGCTCACTTTGGCCCCTTAGTCTTCACTATATAGCTCACTTTGGCCCCTTAGTCTTCACTATATAGCTCACTTTGGCCCCTTAGTCTTCACTATATAGCTCACTTTGACCCCTTAGTCTTCACTATATAGCTCACTTTGGCCCCTTAGTCTTCACTATATAGCTCACTTTGGCCCCTTAGTCTTCACTATATAGCTCACTTTGGCCCCTTAGTCTTCACTATATAGCTCACTTTGGCCCCTTAGTCTTCACTATATAACTCACTTTGGCCCCTTAGTCTTCACTATATAGCTCACTTTGGCCCTAGAGTCTTCGCTCATCTTCGCACTGTTCGGTGTTCTACAGCAAAAAAACTTTATTTAGTAGTTTATTTAAGTAGGTAAACTAATGTAACTAATCCTGCCGGCAGATCACAAGAGTCCAGGGAATTAACAATTACCCTCACCCAGATCTCTGTATACGATGTAACTTATACAAATTGTTGCCATTTTCCAACTGTGACCCAATGACATCGTGACGTCGTGACATCGTGACATCGTGACATCGTGACGTGGTGATTTGTATTAGCGAATTGCGGAGTAATCAGCAAAATCAGCAAATAGGTCATGTTTGTGATCAGGTGTAAAGTTAGGCACACATTGCTAATTTTTTTCGAATCGTGTGTTTATTTGACTTAACAAGGACCAGTCGTGCAATGTGCTCTGGTTCGCAACTCAACAAAACTAGTCGTGCAATGTGCGCTGGTTCGCAACTCAACAAAACTAGTCGTGCAATGTGCGCTGGTTCGCAACTCAACAAAACTAGTCGTGCAATGTGCGCTGGTTCGCAACTCAACAAAACCAGTCGTGCAATGAGCGCTGGTTCGCAACTCAACAAAACTCGAGTCGCGTGTTGACTTTGCCGATGCAACAGTTGTTAATTCGATAATTGAATCGCGACAACAAATGTTGTGTATCGTGCGCTGACACAATCGCACAAATGTTGTGTATCGTGCGCTGACACAATCGCAAAAAATGTTGTGTATCGTGCGCTGACACAATCGCACAAATGTTGTGTATCGTGCGCTGACACAATCGCACAGACGCGGCAATCGCAACAAAAGTTTAGCAAGACCTAAAAGGAATCTGTCATTATATATAGCGAGTAGTAGAAGACGGCGCTAATTAAAATATTTATCATCAACGTTGCGTGGGATAGGACCAATCGGGCGATAAACGATTGAACGAGTGAGTACTAGCTGCGGGGTCAGACTACGGTTGAGCTTCCTGGTGCGTGTCAGAATGCAGTGCGTAGACATTCACACATTCAACTGTTTTGTTTTACTCGACATGAAGTCATTCTAATTAGCCGGCGAGGATTTTGCTTGTGAAATTTCGGCCGTTTCGTGATGAGATGACGCAATGAATGTTACGAAGGATTGTGATGGTGGTATTCGAAAATACATGTAGTCGCGCATTACTGTCTTGCGAAGGCTGACGTTTCGTCGGTAAGCACGATACCGCAAGATTACAAGAAGTGCATTTATATAGCGTCATGAAGTTTTATAATTGTTACTGAATTCCTACATATACCATTTAGCAAACGTGAACATGTGTTCGGGAGAATGAACTGTAGCCTGACCCCTTAGCTGTAGCCTAACCCCTTAACTGTAGCCTGACTCCTTATCTGTAGCCTGACTCCTTATCTGTTGCCTGACTCCTTATATGTAGCCTGACTCCTTATCTGTTACCTGACTCCGTATCTGTTGCCTGACTCCTTATGTGTAGCCTGACTCCTTATATGTAGCCTGGCTCCTTATCTGTTGCCTGACTCCTTATATGTTGCCTGACTCCGTATCTCTTGCCTGACTCCTTATCTGTTGCCTGACTCCTTGTCTGTAGCCTGACTCTTTATCTGTTGCCTGACTCCGTATCTATTGCCTGAATCCTTATGTGTAGCCTGACTCCTTATATATAGCCTGGTTCCTTATATGTTGCCTGACTCCTTATCTGTTGCCTGACTCCTTATCTGTAGCCTGAATCCTTATCTGTTGCCTGACTCCTTATATGTAGCCTGGCTCCTTATCTGTTGTCTGACTCCTTATATGTAGCCTGAATCCTTATCTGTTGCCTGACTCCTTATATGTTGCCTGACTCCTTATCTGTAGCCTGACTCCATATATGTTGCCTGACTCCTTATTTGTTGCCGGACTCCTTACTGTAGCCTGACTCCTTATGTGTAGCCTGGCTCCTTATCTTTTGCATGACTCCTTATATGTAGCCTGAATCCTTATCTGTTGTCTGACTCCTTATATGTAACCTGACTCCTTATCTGTTGCCTGACTCCGTATATGTTGCCTGACTCCTTATGTGTAACCTGACTCCTTATGTGTAGCCTGGCTCCTTATCTGTTGCCTGACTCTTTATATGTAGCCTGAATCCTTATCTGTTGTCTGACTCCTTATCTGTAGCCTGACTCCTTATCTGTTGCCTGACTCCTTATTGGTAGCCTGACTCCTTATCTGTTGCCTGACTCCTTATGTGTAGCCTGACTCCTTATGTTTAGCCTGGCTCCTTATATGTTGCCTGACTCCTTATGTGTAGCCTGACTCCTTATATGTTGCCTGTCTCCTTATCTGTAGCCTGACTCCTTATCTGTTGCCTGACTCCTTATATGTAGCCTGACTCCTTATCTGTTGCCTGACTCCTTATTGGTAGCCTGACTCCTTATATGTAGCCTGACTCCTTATATATTGCCTGACTCCTTATCTGTTGCTGACTCCTTATATGTTGCCTGATTCCTTATCTGTAGCCTGAGTCCTTATCTGTTGCCTGACTCCTTATATGTAACCTGACTCCTTATATGTTGCCTGACTCATTATCTGTTGCCTGACTCCTTATCTGTTGCCTGACTCCTTATATGTTGCCTGACTCCTTATCTGTAGCCTGACTCCTTATCTATTGCCTGACTCCTTATCTGTAGCCTGACTCCTTATCTGTTGCCTGACTCCTTATATGTAGCCTGACTCCTTATATGTTGCCTGACTCCGCATCTGTTGCCTGACTCCTTATGTGTAGCCTGACTCATTATGTGTAGCCTGGTTCCTTATCTGTTGCCTGACTCCTTATCTGTTGCCTGACTCCTTATATATAGCCTGAATCCTTATCTGTTGTCTGACTCCTTATCTGTAGCCTGACTCCTTATCTGTTGCCTGATTCCTTATCTGTAGCCTGACTCCTTATATGTTGCCTGACTCCTTATCTGTAGCCTGACTCCTTATCTGTTGCCTGACTCCTTATATGTAGCCTGACTCATTATCTGTTGCCTGACTCCTTATCTGTTGCCTGACTTCTTATATGTAGCCTGACTCCTTATCTGTTGCTTGATTCCTTATCTGTAGCCTGACTCCTTATCTGTTGCCTGACTCCTTATATGTCGCCTGACTCCTTATCTGTTGCCTGACTCCTTATCTGTTGCCTGACTCCTTATCTGTTGCCTGACTCTTTATCTGTAGCCTGACTCCTTATCTGTTGCCTGACTCCTTATCTGTAGCCTGATTCCTTATCTGTTGCCTGACTCCTTATATGTAGCCTGACTCCTTATATGTTGCCTGACTCCATATCTGTTGCCTGACTCCTTATGTGTAGCCTGACTCATTATGTGCAGCCTGGCTCCTTATCTGTTGCCAGACTCCTTATCTGTTGCCTGACTCCTTATATGTAGCCTGAATCCTTATCTGTTGTCTGACTCCTTATACGTTGCCTGAGTCCTTATCTGTTGCCTGACTCCTTATATGTAGCCTGACTCCTTATCTGTAGCCTGACTCCTTATCTGTTGCCTGACTCCTTATATGTAGCCTGACTCCTTATCTGTAGCCTGACTCCTTATATGTTGCCTGACTCCTTATATGTAGCCTGACTCCTTATCTGTTGCTTGACTCAGTATATGTTACCTGACACCTTATGTGTAGCCTGACTCCTTGTGTGTAGCCTGGCTCCTTATCTGTTGCCTGACTCTTTATATGTAGCCTGAATCCTTATCTGTTGTCTGACTCCTTATCTGTAGCCTGACTCCTTATCTGTTGCCTGACTTCTTATTGGTAGCCTGACTCCTTATGTTTAGCCTGGCTCCTTATATGTTGCCTGACTCCTTATGTGTAGCCTGACTCCTTATATGTTGCCTGTCTCCTTATCTGTAGCCTGACTCCTTATCTGTTGCCTGACTCCTTATATGTAGCCTGACTCCTTATCTGTAGCCTGACTCCTTATCTGTTGCTTGACTCCTTATATGTAGCCTGACTCCTTATCTGTTGCCTGACTCCGTATATGTTGCCTGACTCCTTATGTGTAACCTGACTCCTTATGTGTAGCCTGGCTCCTTATCTTTTGCATGACTCCTTATATGTAGCCTGAATCCTTATCTGTTGTCTGACTCCTTATATGTAACCTGACTCCTTATCTGTTGCCTGACTCCGTATATGTTGCCTGACTCCTTATGTGTAACCTGACTCCTTATGTGTAGCCTGGCTCCTTATCTGTTGCCTGACTCTTTATATGTAGCCTGAATCCTTATCTGTTGTCTGACTCCTTATCTGTAGCCTGACTCCTTATCTGTTGCCTGACTCCTTATTGGTAGCCTGACTCCTTATCTGTTGCCTGACTCCTTATGTGTAGCCTGACTCCTTATGTTTAGCCTGGCTCCTTATATGTTGCCTGACTCCTTATGTGTAGCCTGACTCCTTATATGTTGCCTGTCTCCTTATCTGTAGCCTGACTCCTTATCTGTTGCCTGACTCCTTATATGTAGCCTGACTCCTTATCTGTAGCCTGACTCCTTATCTGTTGCCTGACTCCTTATATGTAGCCTGACTCCTTATCTGTTGCCTGACTCCGTATATGTTGCCTGACTCCTTATGTGTAACCTGACTCCTTATGTGTAGCCTGGCTCCTTATCTGTTGCATGAATCCTTATATGTAGCCTGAATCCTTATCTGTTGTCTGACTCCTTATCTGTAGCCTGACTCCTTATCTGTTGCCTGACTCCTTATTGGCAGCCTGACTCCTTATCTGTTGCTGACTCCTTATATGTAGTCTGACTCCTTATAAATCGCCTGACTCCTTATATGTAGTCTGACTCCTTATATGTTGCCTGACTCCTTATCTGTTGCCTGACTCCTTATATGTAACCTGACTCCTTATCTGTTGCCTGACTCATTATCTGTTGCCTGACTCCTGATGTGTAGCCTGACTCCTTATCTGTACCCTGACCCCAGCACGGACTGCATTTGTCCGGCCGTAGCTCTGGTGGAACGTGGTCATCGGTCGGTTAGTTGCCGTCGGTATTGACCGAGGTCAAGTGGACCGGACATTCCTTCGAAATAGATTTTACTCGGACGTTGTGTGGTGTGGATAAAAACGTGTTTTTGTCGCTCTTATAAAAGTCCATTTCGCTGCTCGTTCGATTTGGTGGCGACCAATGGACGCAGGAGTAACAACAGTGTCGATATAAGTATTAGTAATTGTGTTTAATTGTGCATGACATTGCACATAAGTTAATTGTGCATGACACATAAGTGTATAAGCCCGAGAACTCTATCGAGTTCATAATTATACCTTCATAAACCCACCACGTTGTCGACAACAATGCCTCGGTGCGGTCGATCAGCGGAGTCGGCGTTCGTTGGAGACGTAACGTCGTTGGAGATGTAACGTCGTTGGAGACGTAACGTCGTTGGAGACGTAACGTCGTTGGAGACGAAACGTCGTTGGAGACGTAACGTCGTTGGAGACGTAACGCCGTTGGAGACGTAACGTCGTTGGAGACGTAACGTCGGTGGAGACGTAACGTCGGTGGAGACGTAACGTCGGTGGAGACGTAACGTCGTTGGAGACGTAACGTCGGTGGAGACGTAACGTCGTTGGAGACGTAACGTCGGTGGTTTATCGAATAAATCGTATCAAAAATTAGTGTACATTGCTGCCGTCGCCGTGTGACCTTACGTGACAGGTATCCGACATGCCCAGCGTACAGGCGACTGTCACCGACGTGTCGCATAGGTCAACTTTGCGCGTTTGACCCCGGCTAGGCGCTGACTGACGGACGGTGTCTCGGGCCGTTGGTAGGACGGGCGGGGCTTGGTGAGGCGGCGGCCCGCTATTGGCTGACGACGTCGGTCTGGGCGCTTACTCGCTGGCTGGCTGTGCGCCGTCGCTACAGCCACGGCCACTAGTTTCAGGCGACGGCTTGGGTAATGTTCTCTCGCTTTCTCGAGCGGAGCGGCTTCGAACCGAGGATCACGTTGTTGCGAGGGTAAGACGTAAGGTGACGCGATAAAGGAGTCGCTAGCAGCCCATGTCGCGAGCACCCGGTCTACGTGTTGACCGGCCGCTGTTCAAGACAGCGCTCTAGTGATGTAGCATTGCGAATCATAACTACTAACGGAAGTGGCTAACTATGTGCCGCCTGCAGTGTCCAGATTGTGACCAAACACGACCGAGCAACAGTGAAAGTTCTAGCGACGGCAACGATTCCTTGCAAGACCACCAAGTTGGCGCTGCAGTGTCTGGGTGGATGCTCTCTGGGCAACGACTGCGTCCCAGGCCTAGTCTTGCGGCTGTCTCGCTTCGGGACGCTTCTGCAACGGGGAACGATCCGGTAGTTGACTCGGGCCGCCTGACGTACACTCGATTAACACACGCGGAGAATTAAACAAAACATCTTATATTACATACACGTCGGAACATCTGTCTTCACGTGTAGGTATCTGAGTCGACGAGGGATTATCCTATTTGACCCACGATCACAAATGTGCATCCATTGAATTCTTACCGCCACGACACTATCGACCCCCGGGTTCTGAGTGGTGTGCCTCTACACGACACTATCGACCCCCGGGTTCTGAGTGGTGTGCCTCTACACGACACTATCGACCCCCGGGATCTGAGTGGTGTGCCTCTACACGACTCTGCATGCGAAACGTTCCGTTCTATTGTTGCCTTTGAACTGATGCCGCCCGAGAAAAGGTGTACTTGGCAGGACTTGTAAGACCGTGCACAGGTCTACGTGGTGAACCACGCCATCAGAGAATGGTCTTCTTCTGCACATCTCCGCCCGGATAACGTTGTTGGTAGCGTCGGCCAGCGCTGGTTGTTGCTCCGAACAACAGGAGAGAGACAGAAGTATCACTGGTTGTTGCTGGTTATTGCTCTGGGGCCGGACAGACAGCGACCGACGACGACCGACTCGCCCGGTCGACGCGGTGACAGCGCGGCCCGGCCGGGTCGGGGAGACGCCCGCCGACCGAGGCGGCTTTGGACGCGGATGGGATATGGCGTCTGGTCTCTCCCGTACAGTCCGGCCTGTGTCCTGTAAGTGTGTCCACTTTGTGTCATCTCGTCTCGGCGACGCCATTGTAGGTTTGTCCGTTAATATAATAATAATAATAATAATAATAAAAGTATTTATATATCGCCCGATCAATAGAGATTGATCTCAGGCGCTTTACACGCATAGTAGTATTTTACATGTATAGTAGTATTTTACAGGCCATACGTTGCTAAGAGAATGATTATACTGAGAATAGTCTAAGACACTACAAGAAGCCGTCTGTAAATCGACTCTTTCCTAAATATATTATATTTACGGACGGCTTCTGGGGGAATCTGATATGTCAAATACAGTGGCGTTGTCTGTCAGCAAATTTATGGAGAATCCTCAGAATTGTGCTTTCAGAAACACACACACACACACACACACACACACACACACACACACACACACACACACACACACACACACACACACACACACACACACACACACACACACACACACACACACACACACACACACACACACACACACACACACACACACACACACACACACACACACACACACACACACACACACACACACACACACACACACACACACACACACACACACACACACACACACACACACACACACACACACACACACACACACACACACACACACACACACACACACACACACACACACACACACACACACACACACACACACACACACACACACACACACACACACACACACACACACACACACACACACACACACACACACACACACACACACACACACACACACACACACACACACACACACACACACACACACACACACACACACACACACACACACACACACACACACACACACACACACACACACACACACACACACACACACACACACACACACACACACACACACACACACACACACACACACACACACACACACACACACACACACACACACACACACACACACACACACACACACACACACACACACACACACACACACACACACACACACACACACACACACACACACACACACACACACACACACACACACACACACACACACACACACACACACACACACACACACACACACACACACACATACACACACACACCACACACACACACACACACACACACACAAATAATGTCACGTTTGACGTGACGAACCTTTAACCATGCAAGTATATATATATATATATATATATATATATATATATATATATATATATTATAATATACGTAGTACACACGCACGCATATATATATATATATATATATATATATATATATATATATATATATATATATTTATATATATATATATATATATATATATATATATATATATATATATATATATATATATATATATATATATATATATATATATATGTGCGTGCGTGCGTGCGTGCGTGCGTGCGTGCGTGCGTGCGTGCGTGCGTGCGTGCGTGCGTGCGTGCGTATACACGTACAGGCATATCAGTGCAGAATAATAAGTGTAATTCACTTGTATCGTGAAACGATTGCTTTACACTACCCCAAATATAACCAACTTGATGGTCATCGATATATTCATTTATTTACCCTGGTTCTTGTTGTTCTTGTAAATTAGTAATGTATGTTTACATCTCGTAAGCACCTATATCGTCGTGTGACGACGTCACGGTCGACCCGACCGAGGCTGGGGCCACGACTCCGCTCTTACTACTGCCGGCGGTCGGCCACGCGGCACAATGCGTCGTACTAAGGCTACTTCAAGGTGCTCTAGATCGCCGGTGTCACAGCCAGTGCGCGAATGCATAAAATGAGCATAGAATGAAGAACTGACAGTGCCTGGACGCAGCGCACCATTTGTTGCAAACAGCTGCTAAAAAAGTCGTCTCTAGCCCGGCGTTTGGGACACATTTACTCATGCATTTGCAGCGAGCAATCCGCGGAATGCTCGTAATATGACGGTTCGGGAGTAGGGGCACGGGGGAGGGGGAAGGGGAGGGGGCAAATACGTGTTCCACCAGCACGGATGGGGGGCAGCAGGCGCATACGGCGATGACGGAAGAGGGGTGGCGGACGTACACATATGCACGCACGCACACCACACATACACACACACACACACGCACAAACACATACACACACACGCACACTCACACACACAAACACATACACACACACACTCACACACACTCACACACACACACACACACGCACGCACGCACGCACGCACACACACACACACAGGTACATTCTCCGGCTATGAACGCCGTGTATAACATTACGTATTGTGTCTAGAGATGTTCTCCGGCTATGAACGCGGTGTATAACATTACGTATCGAGTCTAGAGATGTTCTCAGGCTATGAACGCGGTGTATAACATTACGTATCGTGTCTAGAGATGTTCTCAGGCTATGAACGCATTGTATAACATTACGTATCGTGTCTAGAGATGTTCTCATGCTATGAACGCGGTGTATTACATTACGTATCGTGTCTAGAGATGTTCTCAGGCTATGAACGCATTGTATAACATTACGTATCGTGTCTAGAGATGTTCTCATGCTATGAACGCATTGTATAACATTACGTATCGTGTCTAGATATGTTCTCAGGCTATGAACGCGGTGTATTACATTACATATCGTGTCTAGAGATGTTCTCAGGCTATGAACGCCGTGTATTACATTACGTATCGTGTCTAGAGATGTTCTCAGGCTACGAATGCAGTGTATTACATTACGTATCGTGTCTAGAGATGTTCTCATGCTATGAACGCATTGTATAGCATTACGTATCGTGTCTAGAGATGTTCTCATGCTATGAACGCGGTGTATTACATTACATATCGTGTCTAGAGATGTTCTCAGGCTATGAACGCGGTGTATAACATTACGTATCGTGTGTAGAGATGTTCTCAGGCTATGAACGCAGTGTATAACATTACGTATCGTGTCTAGAGATGTTCTCAGGCTATGAATGCAGTGTATAACATTACATATCGTGTCTAGAGATGTTCTCAGGCTATGAATGCAATGTATAACATTACGTATCGTGTCTAGAGATGTTCTCAGGCTATGAACGCGGTGTATTACATTACGCATCGTGTCTAGAGATGTTCTTAGGCTGTGAACGCGGTGTATAACATTACGTGTCGTGTCTAGAGATGTTCTCAGGCTATGAACGCGGTGTATAACATTACATATCGTGTCTAGAGATGTTCTCATGCTATGAACGCGGTGTATTACATTACATATCGTGTCTAGAGATGTTCTCAGGCTATGAATGCAGTGTATAACATTACATATCGTGTCTAGAGATGTTCTCATGCTATGAACGCCGTGTATTACATTACGTATCGTGTCTAGAGATGTTCTCAGGCTACGAATGCAGTGTATTACATTACGTATCGTGTCTAGAGATGTTCTCATGCTATGAACGCATTGTATAGCATTACGTATCGTGTCTAGAGATGTTCTCATGCTATGAACGCGGTGTATTACATTACATATCGTGTCTAGAGATGTTCTCAGGCTATGAACGCGGTGTATAACATTACGTATCGTGTCTAGAGATGTTCTCAGGCTATGAATGCAGTGTATAACATTACATATCGTGTCTAGAGATGTTCTCAGGCTATGAATGCAGTGTATAACATTACGTATCGTGTCTAGAGATGTTCTCAGGCTATGAACGCGGTGTATTACATTACGCATCGTGTCTAGAGATGTTCTTAGGCTGTGAACGCGGTGTATAACATTACGTGTCGTGTCTAGAGATGTTCTCAGGCTATGAACGCGGTGTATAACATTACTTATCGTGTCTAGAGATGTTCTCATGCTATGAGCGCGGTGTATTACATTACATATCGTGTCTAGAGATGTTCTCAGGCTATGAACGCGGTGTATAACATTACGTGTCGTGTCTAGAGTTGTTCTCAGGCTATGAACGCGGTGTATAACATTACATATAGTGTCTAGAGATGCTCTCAGGCTATGATCGCGGTGTATTACATTACATATCGTGTCTAGAGATGTTCTCAGGCTATGAATGCAGTGTATTACATTACGTATCGTGTGTAGATACATTCTCAGTCGAGTCCGGACTGTCTGCTGATGCTACATGGCTAGCTGTGTTTCCACGTCGCAACCCTCACTGCATGGTAATTGCTTTCATAAACTCTTCAGCTATGATTGTATATTTTGGCTACGCATGCATATCAGGGCGAACCGCGTAGTGAGTCTAAATAGCATAATGATGCTTCCCGTCTAGTATCACATTAGTATGTAAGACAAGCGCTTACTTTTAAGTGTTATTTTTTTCTTAAAATATTACCGAATAAGTGCATGTTTAGAAATGCTATGCGCATTTACAAATCGTATTATCTTCCGACCACGTTTATTTTAAACACACTACTATTTGTCCCCAACTGCGCGTGGAGCCAACAGCTGAAGCGTGAGAGACCGGCCGAGTCCACACGACCGGGCGACGGTCTACAGCTGAGAGTTCTCTCGCACGACTAGTGACGAGCTATTTCGTTGCGATTGAGCTACACCAATTGCCCTTAAAATTGTTAAAATGCCTATGACGAAAACGCGGTTCACGTGATGACTTTGGTGTTATTTCGCCACAATCATTTAGTGCCTGTCTAATGGCTATGTAACAGTAATGAATTGATATTGCAATAAACAGTAACACGTTTGTAACGCGACGGATAAAAAACAATTACCCGACAGTCCCCGCGGTGACCCGTTTTGCGACAATAATACTGCGTTTCGTCGTAAACGGGTCAACAGGAACCATTGCCGAATTCCGATGCGCACCAACCATTCATCACACAACGCTATAGTCTATTCGTGCAGGCGAACATTGCTCGCTAAGTTGGCACTTTTATGAAACTTTGTCAAGTTCTTGTACCCTGGGCGTGGCTGCGACACCTTCCACATCGCAGCCTTCGCTTTGGCGTCTGTTGTTTGCAGCTGCCACGAAGTGTGTAAAGCCAAATAACGTGTTGTAAAGCCACGAAGTGTGTAAAGCCAAATAACGTGTTGTAAAGCCATCTAACCAAAATCAAGAAACATTCCTTCGAGCAAAGAGGGAGCCTTAATTAGGACATGTAACATATCGACTTCTTTCGGAAAGTTCAAGATAGTATTAGGGCATGCACAATTAAGTATTAGGGCATGCACAATTAAGTATTAGGGCATGCACAATTAAGTATTAGGGCATGCACAATTAAGTATTAGGGCATGCACAATTAAGATAACGGCAACAGTTACATAACTGTGTGTTAGAGTCAAACTTTCTCTAATTTGGGCGTTGCTGCTCCAAAAGTTTTGTGTAGAGTCGATATTAAATCTACAGCACTATGCGCTCTTTGTCCGGTGCTGCCAACTCCTACAGTGTGGGTCTTTGGTCGACGGCGCAAGTCTTACACACGCAGTCGGCCGCGTCTCGCGAACAATATAGCGGTTTATTTCCGCAATTGACTTGCACAAAACACAGTTATTGCGACGGACTGACATAAAGTAGTCTTGAGTCGCCCGCGGACACATAACTGCACGTCTCGCTGTGCTGCACCTGTCACACATCGACGTGTTTAATATATAACGTGAACACGCAGTCCGTGACTGGTCGGGCACGGGAACAGGTTAGCAAGTTCTCACCAATCATCAAATGGACCTAAAGATACAAATGGACTTAAACGGACCAACTGACCTAAACAGACCCACTGCATGCGGTTCTCTGGACGTTAGCCAGCGTCCATTGGCTCTGTCTATGCGGGTCTCCTGAAGGTGCGAAGTCTCTTGGAAGGATTCACGTGTTTAGTGCACAGGCCGTAAAGCTGTGGACGTTGAAGGTAGACATACAACAATGTCCCATCGCGTAGACTCATGGTCGGAGATAACCCTGCTGTAAAATACCACTGAGTGTTTCAATGAATACTTCCTGATTGGTTGATTTTATAGCAGAATGCCTAAACAACATCGCACACGAGAATGTATGGCAAGATTTCTTTAAGGATATATCTCTGTTTTGTATATTTATCTGCGCTTTATTAGAGTTTCGAGAAAAATTGCAGCTTTTCGCCTACATGCAATCGAAATAAACTGGTCGACTGCGCAGCCACCGACCCACATTGGGAGATATAACCTTTGTCCTAGGGAGCAACCCCAAACACCAAAAAAAAAAAAACAATCCCAGACACCCCCCCTCCCCCCGACAACATCTGAAACCCAGATGGCTACAGTGACTGGCGCATTATCTACGATCACATCTACAATATCACAAAATGGTTCATTTACAATATTTTGTAAATATGTTTTGTATATATATATATATATATATATATATATATATATATATATATATATATATATATATATATATATATATATATATATATATATATATATATATATATATATATATATATATATATATATATATCGGGTCATATAGTTGTGGTGTGTGCCAGCATTGGGGACATATCAGTATTCATTTATTTTGACTTCTTTGATCGTCATCGACAAAATAAGTACCCGTGATTTCGTTCCGGTGCCCCTCGGTTAGATACGGCACCCTTAGTTAGATAATGTAACCATCGGGGGATTTCTTGTACCCCGATAAACGTGTATGATCAGTGAATGCATTACGACACTTATGATCAGTAAATGTATTACGACACTTATGACCAGTGAATGTATTAACAACATTTATGAGCAGTGAATGTATTACGACACTTATGACCAGTGAATGTATTAACAACATTTATGATCAGTGAATGTATTACGACACTTATGATCAGTGAATGTATTAACAACATTTATGAGCAGTGAATGTATTACGACACTTATGATCAGTGAATGTATTAACAACATTTATGAGCAGTGAATGTATTACGACACTTATGATCAGTGAATGTACTAACAACATTTATGATCAGTGAATGTATTACGACACTTATGATCAGTGAATGTATTAACAACATTTATGATCAGTGAATGTATTACGACACTTATGATAAGTGAATGTATTACAACACTTATGATCAGTGAATGTATTAACAACATTTATGAGCAGTGAATGCATTACGACATTTATGATCAGTGAATGTATTAACAGCATTTATGATCAGTGAATGTATTACGACACTTATGATCAGTGAATGTATTAACAACATTTATGATCAGTGAATGTATTACGACACTTATGATCAGTGAATGTATTAACAACATTTATGATCAGTGAATGTATTACGACACTTAGATTAGTGAATGTATTACGACTCTTATGATAAGTGAATGTATTACAACACTTATGATCAGTGAATGTATTACGACACTTATGATCAGTGAATGTATTAACAACATTTATGAGCAGTGAATGCATTACGACACTTATGATCAGTGAATGTATTAACAACATTTATGAGCAGTGAATGTATTAACAACATTTATGAGCAGTGAATGTATTAACAACATTTATGAGCAGTGAGTGTATTACGACACTTATGAGCAGTGAATGTATTACGACACTTACGTTGCGCACACTTTGAAATTGCGAGTGTGTTTCCAATGTTGATTTTTAGAAAATGAAATAGTAAGATTGCGTGAAGTATTACCGTTTTTACACAATTAACGGTGCTTGTGCTGTTTAATCAAATATTCAATAACCATTTTATATTTGAATATTTAAATTGCTACCTTGTCGACAAGAAACTAACGCGGTTCTCTCTGCCCACAGGTCCGCCCTTGTACTCTTGGTCCTATCGCAGTTCTGCATTCACCTGGTGAGTGACGATCAGTTTCCTCATTATGTTCCGTGTTTTACACAGCAATAGGTTTATGTTCCGTGTTTTACACAGCAGTAGGTTTATGTTCTGTGTTTTACACAGCAATAGGTTTATGTTCCGTGTTTTACACAGCAGTAGGTTTATGTTCCGTGTTTTACACAGCAATAGGTTTATGTTCCGTGTTTTACACAGCAATAGGTTTATGTTCCGTGATTTACACAGCAATAGGTTTATGTTCCGTGTTTTACACAGCAATAGGTTTATGTTCCGTGTTTTACACAGCAATAGGTTTATGTTCCGTGTTTTACACAGCAGTAGGTTTATGTTCCGTGTTTTACACAGCAATAGGTTTATGTTCCGTGTTTTACACAGCAATAGGTTTATGTTCCGTGATTTACACAGCAATAGGTTTATGTTCCGTGTTTTACACAGCAATAGGTTTATGTTCCGTGTTTTACACAGCAAGAGGTTTATGCTCAGCCGTAGTTACATTATACATGTAGCAACTTCAGTGCTATTAAGAACCTTCCGTACAAATAAATCAACCATTGGTACAAACATCAATCACGTATAAGTCAACCATTGGTACAAACATCAATCACGTACAAGTCAACCATTGGTACAAACATCAATCACGTACAAGTTAACCATTGGTACAAACATCCTCGGCGCCAAGTACGTTTTCTGTTACATCATGACCAGTCAGAAGTGGGCGAATATAAGGCAGCCGCCGTCAACACGAAGTATCTGGGGCTTCAGGCATTTAATTCTCCTGATTTAAAGGCAGCTACTGCCTCAAGTGAAGGTTAACCCGCATTCGCTGCCTCGCACGCTCGGCCTCGTCTACCATACAACGGCTTATGACCGTATAAAGTGTGCTCGGGTTGTGATTTGTTATCAACTGGCTAACGCAGCCTGCACACGCGCATATCGCTTGTCGTCGACTGTCACGAGACAAATGTCCCATCAGCCATAAGGCGGCGTTGCTGCGCCTGGCGGACCAACCTGTCCCCTCAGCCATAAGTCGGCATTGCTGCGCCTGGCGGACCAACCTGTCCCCTCAGCCATAAGGCGGCATTGCTGCGCCTGGCGAACCAACCTGTCCCATCAACCATAAGGCGGCATTATTTCGGGGGACCAACGGATCAACGGACAAATGGACCACGGAATACAGACCAATGGATCAACGGAGAAAAGGACCACGGAATACGGACCAACGGATCAACGGACAAATGGACCACGGAATATGTGTAAACATCTGAAAAATAGAATTTTACGCATAACAATACCTAAATATTCCAAATGACGATCATGCATACATTAAAGTAAGTGTCAACATGTCAACATGGCCGCCGTGACCTTTTCTGGAAAGGCGCCCTTCGAGTGTGTAGCGCGTATGCTAATGAAGCGCAAAAGTAAAAATTATTCGCATTCCTCGTCTGTCGTGTTTTCACCAATGTTCAACGATCGCGGTACCACTACTGCGTGTTTTGCTTACCATAATTAGCACACTTTGTTTTTGTGATTACGTACAAATTATCAATCACAGATAAATCTACTTTTAATTTGAGTTTCATCCGCGTAGATGGAATTCACACCCAGTTAAAATAGGTCAGTCTGACAAACACGGGTAAACAACTTAGCTGTTTGTAGTGGCAGTTAAATCCACGGAGGTCATGTTGCTGATATTCATTGCATTTAGAGCGTGGCAAGCGCTATTGTATAGTTCTCGGTAAATGTTTTATGTAACTCGAGATAACGTCTCGACATACAATGACGAGTTGCGCATAAGCACGAATTGGTCATTCTCTTAACAACTTAACACTTTCAGTAATCACCATTAGTCGGTGCTTTAGTGTGACGGCCCGAACAGTCACCGGTGGTTATTAAGACTGCCAACTATATTATGCTCTATATACACACATAAATATATACACGTTTCATGAGTTTACATTAAAACAAGCCAACGTGCAAGTTCTTTGTACATAATAAAATAATACTCGTGGGTCTATGCTTATTGTTCTTTAGAATAGCCTCGTGGGTCTATGCTTAGTGTTCTTTAGAATAGCCTCGTGGGTCTATACTTATTGTTCTTAAGAATAGCCTCGTGGGTCTATACTTATTGTTCTTTAGAATAGCCTCGTGGGTCTATACTTATTGTTCTATAGAATAGCCTCGTCGGTATATGCTTATTGTTCTTTAGAATAGCCCCGTGGGTCTATACTTATTGTTCTTTAGAATAACCTCATGGGTCTATAATTATTGTTCTCTAGAATAACCCCGTAGGTCTATAATTATTGTTCTTAAGAATAGCCCCGTGGGTCTATACTTATTGTTCTTTAGAATAGCCCCGTGGTTCTATACTTATTGTTCTTTAGAATAACCTCATGGGTCTATAGTTATTGTTCTCTAGAATAACCCCGTAGGTCTCTACTCTGTGTGACTTTTTTCGCGTCTAATTTATCCCTTCTCACAAATTATTAGATTCAGATTAAATGCATTTAATCAACGTAAATGTTGTGATTAACAAATCTAGATTACTTTGGCACATGATTGCGTCAAATAATTCTCTGTTGATATATATGTACGAATTGGTGATGAGAAGAATGTGTCAACAAAACAGATAGATGGCTGAAAACTAAATAGCAAGAGCGAATTATCGGCAGAACCTATGGACATCTAGTGCGACACGCTACGTCAGAATTTGACAGTTGCGATGTATCATCAGTGAACCGGTTTTGTTCGCTGTGTGGACTTCGTCGTTGCTGCGGCGATAGAAGAGAGTTCGTGATAACGATTGCATGTTCCTGCGCAATACAAGTAACTGGTGTCTGCTTCCACGGCCCATCGCACTTAAAATACGCCATACTTTCGTAATCTCAACGTACTCAATTGCTTCGCAAATCCTCACTGTTCCGTGCAGTCAGTGCTGGCGCAGGACACTTGACATGGTGTATACGAGTTGCAAGGCACGTGACCTGCGTCGAATGTTTTACCCTAACGCAGCAGGTCGTTTACGTGCAATAAGCTATAAAGAGACAGTTCACTTACATGCAATAAGCTATAGCGAGATAACTCAACCTGTGTGCAATAAGCTATAGCGAGATAACTCAACCTGCGTGCAATAAGCTATACGGAGATAACTCAACCTGCGTGCAATAAGCTATAGCGAGATAACTCAACTTGCGTGCAATAAGCTATACGGAGATAACTCAACCTGCGTGCAATAAGCTATAGCGAAATAACTCAACATGCGTGCAATACGCAATGACACAACGAAACATCGGCTGACTCGATTACTCGCGCCGCCTGCAGCAACCAGCAACACGAGCTCGGACGGCACTCGGGCGTGATAAATCGGCTCGTGCAAGAGCGACGACCGAGCAGCACACTCCGCACAATACGACACATAGTTGGCATTCCGCGGGGCGCGGGGGGCTTCGCCGGGCCACGGGGTTAAGACGTCGAGTAGTGTGTCTACGTCGATTGACTACCTGTGACTTCCCTTACCTTCGGTGATCCTGGGGCACACAGAAAGGATTGAAGCAGAAAAAAATCGGAACAGAGAAGCTTAACATGTGGAGAAGTAACAAGTGATGACAAAAGTCGTAAACAAAGACATAGGGGCGATTGAAAGGGAGACTGTAGACGACATCTGACCTAACCATAAAATACATTGAATACATATTGATCTTTTCTAATAGGACAGCCGGCCATTGACGCTAAACGTTGTACCCCAATCACTATGGCCGAACAGCTGACCATTGACGCTAAACGTTGTCCCCCAATCACTGTGGCCGAACAGCTGGCCATTGACGCTAAGCGTTTTACCCCGTTACTGTGGCCGGACAACCGGCTATTGACGCTAAACGCTGGCTGTAAAATAGATCTGCAGATCTTACTCTTTCGCACGTAAAGGTAACGTAAAGGTAACGTAAAGGTAATGAAGAAATGAAAACTATTGATTAGCTACTTTTCTTCTTAGTTGTTTCTTTGGCGCGTGCACGTTATAGTTATTTCCTATTATATATATATATATATATATATATATATATATATATATATATATATATATATATATATATATATATATATATATATATATATATATATATATATATATATATATATATATATATATATATATATATATATATATATATATTTATATATTAACACGATATGCCGCTATTGTGTGGGAATATGTCGTGGATGTGGTTGTGAGTTGGCAAAGATAACGTAACTGTATATAAGCATATGATTGTCGTAGCATTGTCATTCATAATATAATAGTCAGCATCATCGTCGTCATCACATCATCACAGTATTGTTATCGTTATCATCAGCGTGTTGTCGTCATTAGCATGGTGTCGTCGTCATCATTCCCGTTTTGTTGTCGTCAGTATGCCCGTGTTGTCGTCGTCATCATTCCCGTGTTGTTGTCGTCATCATTCCCGTGTTGTCGTCGTCATCATTCCCGTGTTGTTGTCGTCATCATTCCCGTGTTGTCGTCGTCATCATTCCCGTGTTGTTGTCGTCATTATGCCCGCGTTGTTGTAGATCACAGCGTCGACGGAGTCGTTTAAGGATCACGTTGACCGAGAGACGAGTAACCCAAACAGACGCGGGCCCAAGATAGTTCGTTTGTACAAGTTGTACAGTCGTTGCTCGAACAAACATGTACAGATCCTGGGACGTACGATTAACGCGTTCGGCGGCACGACCAGCGAGCACGGTAAGACCTTCATTGTCTCCTAGCCCCATCCTCCTGTTTTAGCTTGTTCCACGGCCTGCGGACGTTCAAACCTGGCCAAACATCTCATCTAGGAAAGGGAACAGGCCTCCTGCTAACATCATAGCCAACAATGATAAAACATTTCGCTAAATTCGGTACATGCACACTTTAGTTGAGAAAACAGTTTTGTATCGTTGAACTGTTTTAAGCGAAACATTACGTCACAAAAATTCAACATCTCTGCAAATGAAACCGTCGTTTACTGCCTACGTGACTGACCTTATTCTTTTGACTTTGCAACAACGCAGATTTTATCAGGGGTTTGTGTCATGCTTAATCGGCGGTGTTGGTGTAGGTTCGACATTAATCTTGCCCGGGAACACCCTGCACTGTATTTCTCAATGTTCGTGTCGTTTCTTTGAAACACTTGACCCCCGAACTCTTAGGACGAATCATTCGTTCGTTAATCTGTTGTCATCGGCATTGCTCTGCTTTACATATTGCTCAAGCAGCGTTATTAACCAGCGTCGAGTTCTAACTGAGAAACGTTCACCTTTTCAACACTTACAATCAAACAAACTGAATGCGTATTGTGCATCAGAGCGATAAGGTGGCGGTGGCGGTGGCGGTGGCGGTGGCGGTGGCGGTGACGACGGGGATGTTGCTGATTGTGGTGGTATTTAAACAGTGTGGTCGGTATGATGACGCCATGCGACAGTACTGCTGAACAGAGCAGAGAGATTGACAAACCGAGTCGGCGATGCACAAAGTTGCACAACGACATTGCAATTGTCAGCCAATGCACTTCGTTACTAAGATTTTACTCGCATCCGGGAAATGATATTTATTCAAACGTTCGGTGTAAGTAAGTGATTCGACGGCTGGTGGCATCAAATACCAATAATACCGTCGGACGTTTCCACCAATGCTGACGTAGACAGAGCACACTGGGGACACTAGGGTGGTTTCTCCCAGTATTGCCTTCTCCTCATCCCACCTAAACCCAATCACGGCTATTCCCCCAATGACCTTCCCCTTTCCGAAATGCTGTATACTGTCTGGTGACAATAATAATTACTTGGAATTCCTAATTATTTGTCTACGGGCATTACGCTTCGTGACATTTCCTCGCGGGTGCTAGCGCAGGTCGTCAGCCCTGGCAGTCTGCGCAGTGCGACCGAGCGCGAACGAAGGTGTTTGTCTAGGGAGGCAGCGACGCGTGGCGACGGTTGAAATACGCAGGCAGCCAGGCGTGACGACGGCGTGGAGGAGTCATCGAGAGAGGGTTGGTGTATTAAAGGCGGCCGGCACCCCGGGCTAGACCGCTATCTCGCCGTCCTATCTACGAGATCTCTGTCCAGCTTCAATGCTACATAGCGACAACGTACACAGTACACGCTACTCTATGTCGCCGGGCGCGAGGTTCACACGGAAGGCTTGTCGGTCGCCTACAGCGAACATCGACCCGGACCGGCTGAGTGCAAGCGTTGATTGCGGTGCATTATGGGTGACTCACGATACCCCGAGTCGAAACATCGCTGACTTTTGCCTGGAGCTACAATGGGGAAAGGGGTCACTGGACCGAAGCACTGCGCGGAAGGATATCGGATAAGCCGATTATAGAGTCAAGTGGCAAGGTGCTTTGGAGAGTAAACTTAGTGGTGTAATTAGATTAGTTGTAGTCACACTGCATAGCATCGTTCGTTGCGTTCTGACTACCTACACAGGAATGTTCATCTCGGTTCGTGTTTGAAGATGGACGTGAACCATCGATGCAGATATCTATCAGATATCTATCAGATATCAGACATTCGAGTATCGTCGCCTCTATACGAGATACAGATATCTAGCAGACATTCGAGCTGTATCGTCGTCTCTAGACGAGATACAGATATATATCAGACATTCGAGCTGTATCGTCGCCTCTAGACGAGATTTAGATATCTATCAGACATTCGAGCTGTATCGTCGCCTCTAGACGAGATACATATATATATATATATATATCAGACATTCGAGCTGTATCGTCGCCTCTAGACGAGATATTGCCGTCACGTCGTAGGACAGGAAACAAAAGAAACGTTCCAACATCCTTATGTTCGCATTCTGCGTAGTCAGTGAACCGTGACGCCCGGTCAAGCGAGGAATCTCGTCAACAATCACAGGCCCGGCGTGTATCCTGACCGCGGCAGAGTCAACCACGCGGTAGGATTCGTTATTCATCCAGTTTTCACGTTGCTAGTTCTGTTACATAAGCATTGATTTGGTTGTATGTGTACGGCATGGGCGATGACTGGATTTGGTTGTATGTGTACGTCATGGGCGATGACTGGATCTGGTTGTATATGTACGTCATGAGCGATGACTGGATCTGGTTGTATGTGTACGTCATGGGCGATGACTGGATCTGGTGGTCTGTACAAACATTCGTCGTCGTCGTCATCGTTGTCGTCGTCGAGCCCTCCCCTCCCGTCTACATAAACGACTCTGGTCAAACCCGGCATCATTAGTCGACGCAAACATTGCGCAACATTCCCGGCCCCGAGTCATTGATGAAAAGCCCCGAGTCATTGATGAGAAGCCCCGAGTCATTGATGAGAAGCCCCGAGTCATTGATGAAAAGCCCCGAGTCATTGATGAGAAGCCCCGAGTCAGTGATGAAAAGCCCCGAGTCATTGATGAAAAGCCCCGAATCATTGATGAGAAGCCCCGAGTCATTGTTGAGAAGCCCCGAGTCATTGATGAGAAGCTCCGAGTCATTGATGAGAAGCCCCAAGTCATTGATGAGAAGCCCCGAGGTTTCTGCAGTCAAAGTGTCGTCTGCAGCGCTGTCGCGGTTACAGTTAATGGTTCAGCGACGACATCCAGACATTTATACGACGTCGCATTCCGACGCATTCCGTTCCACAAAGGAGACAGATCACGTTGAGCGGCCTAAACTAGTCGTCTACGTCTCAATAAACGTTAAGTGTGTTTTTATACCAACAATTCTACATTAAATATTTTTTTCAACATATGCAATTCCTTTTCATTTGCATCACTTTTATTTTTACTACATGACGGACGTTAAAACCGCCTTTAGAAAATGTCCAACTTTCAACGTTCGTGAGAAAGTTAAATCACTGTTTAACGGTTGACCCATTTAGCTGGTTCCCGCTCGTTGACGAACAGTGCCTCGGAATCTGCTTAAGCTGCTGCGCCCAAATACAAAGTGTAGCCATTTAGTGATAATACCTGGCAAAAACATTAAATTTTATCCCGAGGTGGAAACACTTTGACTGGTTCGACACAACAATCTCATACACCTCATGGGAGTATGTCTGGAAACTGCATGCGTCTTTCCAACATAACCCGCACTGGGGAGATGTCACCGTCCAGTATACAACGAGTCCAGATGAAAACCGGCCTTTCTCTTATGAAAAGTAGATCATATTTTGAATAATTACTTCTTGCATTTTGTATTATTTGAAAGCGCTCCTTCTGCTCTCACAACCCAGAGAACTTCAGTTTTACTATTCCCTACAAATAAACTTATTTAACGAAGAAAAAAGATCAAACAAACGGCAAATAAGAAGATGATATGGTGATGATGTGGCACGATCAGTTTATATAAATACCAATCTATATGTTCACTTGTTACGAGTATGTTCACTTGTTACGAGTATGTTCACTTGTTACGAGTACGTTCACTTGTTATGTGTACGTTCACTTGTTACGTGTATGTTCACTTGTTACGTGTATGTTCACTTGTTACGAGTACGTTCACTTGTTACGTGTACGTTCACTTGTTACGTGTATGTTCACTTGTTACGTGTATGTTCACTTGTTACGAGTATGTTCACTTGTTACGTGTACGTTCACTTGTTACGTGTACGTTCACAGTGTGTGCCACACATCGCACAAGGAAGAGTCGACATACAACGCGTGTTTCACTTCTGGACAATATGTCACTGAGACATTATCTCGTAACTCATCAAGGATGTCCTGGTTGGAGGAAGTGACGTATTGGTTGTCCGCATTCCGTCAAATGGTCAAGCCGCGTTCACTATAGCTGCAGTTGTCAATAAACTTTCTTCATAAAGGGGGACTTTAATCAGAACACCTATGTTGTCATTATGGCTGGGACAGTTGAAGGGATTGTCATTGTACTCGTATCAGTGACACGTGGTGTCTCCTGGATACCACACAATACAAACATCAATAACATACTTTGTATTCCTAAATCGTTTGGACTCGACTGTAACCATAGTCGTGTCACTGGACAAATGTACCAGGTGTATATGTGGATGTTGTTGATACAGATATTATACGGACGCTAGTACACGTGTACCGTGTAGTTTGCCAATGGATACTTGCACTGGTCACGGGACAACCGCCAAACATCGCCCAGGTTGTCATTCCGACATAACCATGCTCCGACCTGTCACGTAATAACGTCCAAAAGGCACATTTTCCTACTGAAAAACTCGCCCCGTCGCCCAGTCGCCCCGTGGCTGTCGAGGTCGACTGGCGGTGTATGCCTCAGCAGTCGACGGCGTGATCAGTCGGCGTCCGACAGGCGGGTCCAGCAGTCGGAGTGAACGGGTCGAGGGGCCTCCATCGACTCTCATCCCCCGTGCACCAGGGTCCGGCAGTAAGCTAACCATAAACACTTATATTGCCGGCCGGCTTTTCACTGGAGGGTTCTTAAGCCTGTTGATTTACCTGTTTATTTTCGACCCCGAACAGCTGATCGATTGGCTCTGATTGTTTATGTGGTTTGCGTGGACGTTCCAAGTCGGTCTGTACCCGGGCGACCTGCTCGGGAACACGTCGAGACCTCGTGCTCGGGTCGACAGAGGAAGCTCTAGTCGCCAACTCCCAACGAGGTCGACGGAGGTAGCTCTAGTCGCCAACTCCCCAACGGGTGTCAGTCTATTGACTAGGGCGGTGCTCACAGAAATATGATGCTTGGTCCGTTCTGTTATCTCTTGACAGACCTAAAGTAAATATGATGGTTGGTCCACTCTGTTATCTCTTGACATACCTAAAGTAAATATGATGGTTGGTCCACTCTGTTATCTCTTGACCGACCTAAAGTAAATATGATGGTTGGTCCACTCTGTTATCTCTTGACAGACCTAAAGTAAATATGATGGTTGGTCCACTCTGTTATCTCTTGACAGACCTAAAGTAAATATGATGGTTGGTCCACTCTGTTATATCTTGACCGACCTAAAGTAAATAATATGATGGTTGGTCCACTCTGTTATCTCTTGACAGACCTAAAGCAAATAACACCAGCTAACGTGATCAACTCTGGCGATAACTCACGCAAGCCTCAACTCTATAGCTATGACACTCGCCCTGAAGCTTTCTGACGAATTACGTCGTCCAAACATTCACCCATGATCTTTTAAATTAATTTACCGTTAACACAACCGGAACTTCTGGTGAGCATTTCCTTGAATGTCATCATCCTACAAACACAGGACGTCCTCATCCCACCTGCACAGGCCGTCCTCATCCCACCGGCCCAGGCCGTCCTCATCCCACCGACACAGGCCGTCCTCATCCCACCTGCACAGGCCGTCCTCATCCCACCGGCCCAGGCCGTCCTCATCCCACCTGCACAGGCCGTCCTCATCCCACTGGCCCAGGCCATCCTCATCCCACCTGCACAGGCCGTCCTCATCCCACCGGCCCAGGCCGCCCTCATCCCACCTGCACAGGCCGTCCTCATCCCACTGGCCCAGGCCGTCCTCATCCCACCTGCACAGGCCGTCCTCATCCCACTGGCCCAGGCCGTACTCATCCCACCGACACAGGCCGTCCTCATCCCACCGGCACAGGCCGTCCTCATCCCACCTGCACAGGCCGTCCTTACCCCACCGGCCCAGGCCGCCCTCATCCCACCTGCACAGGCCGTCCTCATCCCACTGGCCCAGGCCGTCCTCATCCCACCTGCATAGGCCGTCCTCATCCTACCGGCCCAGGCCGCCCTCATCCCACCGACACAGGCCGTCCTCATCCCACCTGCACAGGCCGTCCTCATCCATAGAGTTACATCATTAATCACCCCCTATAAACAAGAGCGACAAGCCAGCTCACTGCAGTGAAGCGGGTGTGGGCCACTGGCTGGCATTTCATTGCACGGCAGAAACAGTTGCATCCACTGCAAGACGCATAGGGCAGTACTCTTTATAGTGTGAACATAGCATGTTACAAATAGTTGTCTAACATATGTAAGTAAGTAAGTGAGTAAGTAAGTTAATGTATTTCTTCCTCACTATCATCATTTACAATATAAGGCAAACAAAAGCAATGAAGATGAGGTGGCTACCAGAGAATTATAAACTAGTAGCCAGTGACGATGACACCAGGAACCAATTAACTTGAAGATTTGTCATTTGTTCTTAATGGGGCATGGCCACCAGACTGATAAATAATTTGGATGAAGGTGGTCCCAGCAGTTGTGTTATAAGTGTGGGCAGTTGGGTTGTTCATACATGCATTAGTGTAACACTCTTCAAGACAAACATCTTGGAGGCTTGCTGGAGAAAGTTGTGGGACAACGAATATGGTTATTTCCTGTGTGGCTTACAGTTGTATGAATCAACAGAAGACAGGATCTAACATCTCGTTATTTTCAGGTAATTTATGTCACAAATGTTTGTGCTGTGTTAGTGTATATGTGAATGAATGTAACAGTTTCGAAAATGTTCTGAAATATCAATATATTACAGATACGTTTGTTTTTCTTGGGGGAGCGTACATTAAGTGTTTCCCAGTAGTCACATTGATTGGGTGCAACATAAAATGTTATAGGGGTAGGATTCAGTTTTATAAATAATGTGTGCGTGCGTGTATGCATATATGTAACTCTTTTATAAAACTCTACTAGATGTCAGCTCATCAATAAGATTTTTTCTTTATTAAGTCATCTGCATTTAATGAGGCTCTCCCCTTTTTGGTCGTCGTTTGCCTTTTCTTCGTTGTATGAACCACTATCATGTAACTCATTCTGTACACATTGCAACATTCATTGCATTCTATGCATTTGTTTGACAAACCATGTGAAAGGTTGCCTACTAAAACAATTGACAGCTTAAATGAGAGAGCACATTTCTTTACATGAGGTGTGTCCTTGGGCAAGTTGGACAGATAACATTCGAGAGATCTTGATCTGCAGGTGGAAATAGTTGTGATGGAGCAGTTCCAGGGAATGTGTTGGAAGATGGGAAAAGAATATTTTTGGGACCTTAGAGAAGAATGTCCAACAGGGCTTAATGAGATTTTGACCACTTGCAGTCATTAGCTAATACATGTATAGAGCACTTCAGAAAGTTCAGTTTCGATCATGTTTAGTGGTGCTACTGTTATAGTTATATGTTATGGTATTTGATATATAAGGTGCATGGATAAATTGTGCATGTAATAAGGTATTAAGTATATATAGCTATATAGTAATAATCTCTTATTTCAGTACTGTATATCTATAGATATATGATGAAGACTGGTTGCTGTACAGTATAAACACTGGGCCTCCAGTGGGTTCTTGCCGTGCAGCAGCATGAATGTCACTGGTCCATGCCGGCATCACTTTATCATGTGTCAACTGATAAGAGCTTAGCGGTCTTGTTTTACTAACGGGTGTTCTATTTATGTCTATGTCCTCATCCCACTGGCCCAGGCCGTCCTCATCCCACCTGCACAGGTCGTCCTCATCCTACTGGCCCAGGTCGTCCTCATCCCACCGACACAGGCCGTCCTCATCCCACCGTGCGTTTTCAGGTTCTTAAATTGACGCGTCAATATAGATTAAGGAAATATTGCATCATTAAACAGTTATACATCAAACACAATGTCACATATACTCGATTGTTTAATGTTATCAATCACTTAAGGAATAGTTGACTTTGGATGTTTGCCACATTACTTATGAAAGCCAACACAAACCGAGGGTCAATGACTTAATTTAGGAGCCTTAATAAGATTGCTAAGAATGATTGATATTAGTGTGGATCTTCCGAGCGTTATTTGTGCCTGGTTCAAACGTTCTTCAAAGCTGTCATGGGCCAAGACATAACCTCAGAAACAACAAGTAGGTTATTAATTGTTCGCCGTTCGTCGGAGGCGAAACTAACCCTTGTGTAAAGTTCTCTCACTTTCTGTTCACACGCCACAAACCACACTGGACGAAAAATGTTCGTCGTACATTACTAACTATTCAGTAGAAGTGACAGTGGACCCGGCAGACTAGCTACAGGTCATGTGCCGTCACAGTTGGCCGGCGACGTCGATGGCTCGTCGAGTCGTGCACCTAACAGCGAGTCTTGGCAGTGTTTCTACACAACGCGACGCCCGCTCGCCGCATTCCAGCGTGTCGCTGACGCTCCACAGCGTGTCGCTGACGCTACACAGCGTGTCGCTAACGCTCCACAGCGTGTCGCTAACGCTCCACGTTGATCGCACAGTCGGTGTGAAGGAACATAAATGCTACATTTAATTATCCGGTGCGGTGCCAAATCTCGGATGAATATAAGTTTGAAGTGAGATTCGATGCATATGTGCACATATACAGCTGGTTGATATATTTTGTAGGCGTTTGGACCCACCGCGGTACAGAGTCTGTGCATTCTTTCGTTTGCATTATGAACCACATTCGTCTCATTGGACAGCGCTGAGAACATGTTGTGCTATCGCGGAGTGAACTATATAAACATGTTGTGCTATCGCGGAGTGATCTCTATAAACATATTAATAGCCATTCATTGTCCCACCGGACCAATCATATAATTGGTTGACGAACATTTCGTTCGACACCAACGCCATGATCGAGACAGGTGATTGCCTTGGGACAAATGGGTTATGTGTCTTTGGGAAGGCAGGGAGCGCGTGTTTCACGCCGTCACAACTCACGCTCGGTTGACCCGTGCGTTCTCTCCGATCTACACGACCCCGCGGGAGGGCTTCTCTTTATCTGGTGGGATTACGCCACAGAGGACCCGGGCGCCTGACCCTCCTTTCGGCAGACGGTTCCCATGTCACCCTCAGCCGGTCGACAGAACAACGGTTGTGTTACTTAGATTGTTTGTTCTGAAACCAAAGCTAAATGTTCACAAGCGACACCTGTCGGCAGACGAAGAATCTGGTGACAACGCGACCGACGAACACTTTGCTACGTGTTTCTGTCGCCGTATCGTACGTCACATGCGGGGGTTGTGACGTCATGCGTTGTGCGTGTGTCGCCCGACCCTGGCACCCATATTACGGCGATGCACCGGCGATGTTCCTCGTAGCGGAACAAAGCGACGGACCGGCGATGTTCCTCGTAGCGGAACATAGCGACGCGCTGGCGATGTTACTCGTAGCGGAACAAAGCGACGCACCGGCGATGTTCCTCGTAGCGGAACAAAGCGACGGACCGGCGATGTTCCTCGTAGCGGAACATAGCGACGCGCCGGCGATGTTACTCGTAGCGGAATAAAGCGACGCGCCGGCGATATTCCTCGTAGCGGAACAAAGCGACGCACCGGCGATGTTCCTCGTAGCGGAACAAAGCGACCCGCCGGCGATGTTCCTCGCCGCGTTGTAACACGACACTCCCAATAGCCTGCCAGAGGTACACCGCTTCAAAGCCGCTATCTCAACACTCGCACAATCTTAGCCGTTCGCGCGTATCGTCGTCAAGAGAGGGCGACATTCTTGTGACGTCACGTGGCCATTCGTCCACCCCATGACCTGGTCTGATAGACGATGTTCGCTCTTTGTCAGCCGCAGGTCAGTTGTGTCAGGGGGTATTCAACCCGATACCATTTAATCCGGGTCAAAGGTTAAATAAAGGTAATGCAAATATACAACTTTATCCGCCACTAGATGCAGCCTCGTTGTGAGAAGGGACATACGAGATGTTGACCTTATGTTACTTTAGTACGGCTGGAACACGACGCGTGGTTTTGCCTTAAACAACAGGTTTAATCGTTCATTTATTTGTTTATTCATGAGTTTGTAGTCTTCGTTATATTCTCACAACATATAACCCTCGGGGGTAAATGTAAACATCGGGGATAAATGTAACCCTCGGGGGTAAATGTATTCCAGACCGAAGATGTTGTGAACTGTTCCCAGTCGTGTGAGTTCGTCACAATTACCGTGACGGGATGTTACCGTGACGGGCGTGTTACCGTGACGGGGTGTTATCGCGATGTCATCTTGACGGCAGAACCACCGCAGTAGCAGCTGTGCGCTACTGTCCCCTGTTACTGCCAGTGAGCGCAACACCCGGCCATGTAGACGGCGTGGGCATCTTCGTCACGCTCGGTCTACCGCAGCACCCAGCCATGTAGACGGCGTGGGCATCTTCGTCACGCTCGGTCTACCGCAGCACCCAGTCATGTAGACGGCGTGGGCATCTTCGTCACGCTCGGTCTACCGCAGCACCCAGCCATGTAGACGGCGTGGGCAACTTCGTCACGCTCGGTCTACCGCAGCTTCGGTTACTCTCCAACTTTTTTTACAATGAACACCGAATCGGTGACACATCAGGTTAGTTCCGGGAAGGTCGCAGTTTGTGCAACGCAGCGTGTGAAAATCAAAGTGGCCGCACATTAGTTGGGCGTTATGTCTTTACGCTGTGCACCAACAATCGTCTGTTGGCGATCACTTCTGACAAACACCAGCGGCTTTCGATAGTACAATGAACTCTTGCTTCGCTGGCGACATTTATCGGACATCGATCCGAGCGACGACACGAAACTTGAGGCGGATCGTCAAACAGTGTCTTCTGTGCGAGACGGAGATAGCCGACTCGTCCTTTCAGACACACACTGCCGGACTGTCTCGTGAGAACCAACCGCAACGACCGACGGCTGTCGGTGGAACACACCTGCTCCGAGCAGGTTGACGCAGTTGTTTGCGGACAATGCGCAGCCGCGATGCGTGTTGTCGACGGTCGGTGTGTGTCTGCCCGTGAGTCGGCCCGAGAGTCTGCCCGTGAGTCTGCCCATGAGTCTGTCCGTGAGTCTGTCCGTGAGTCTGCCCGTGAGTCTGCCCGTGAGTCTGTCCGTGAGTCTGCCCATGAGTCTGCCCGTGAGTCTGTCCGTGAGTCTGTCCGTGAGTCTGCCCGTGAGCCTGTCCGTGAGTCGGCCCGTGAGTCTGTCCGTGAGTCTGTCTGTGAGTCTGCCCGTGAGTCTGTCCGTGAGTCTGTCCGCGAGTCTGCCCGTGAGTCTGTCCGTGAGTCTGCCCATGAGACTGCCCGTGAGTCTGTCCGTGAGCCTGTCCGTGAGTCTGCCCGTGAGTCTGCCCATGAGTCTGTCCGTGAGTCTGTCCGTGAGTCTGCCCGTGAGTCTGCCCGTGAGTCTGCCCCTGAGTCTGCCCGTGAGTCTGTCCGTGAGTCTGTCCGTGAGTCTGCCCGTGAGTCTGTCCGTGAGTCGGCCCGTGAGTCTGTCCGTGAGTCTGCCCGTGAGTCTGCCCGTGAGTCTGTCCGTGAGTCTGCCCATGAGTCTGTCCGTGAGTCTGTCCGTGAGTCTGCCCGTGAGTCTGCCCGTGAGTCTGTCCGTGAGTCTGCCCATGAGTCTGCCCGTGAGTCTGTCCGTGAGTCTGCCCATGAGTCTGCCCGTGAGTCTGTCCGTGAGTCTGTCCGTGAGTCTGTCCGTAAGTCTGCCCGTGAGTCTGTCCGTGAGTCTGTCCGTGAGTCTGCCCGTGAGTCTGTCCGTGAGTCTGCCCATGAGTCTGCCCGTGAGTCTGTCCGTGAGTCTGTCCGTGAGTCTGCCCGTGAGTCTGTCCGTGAGTCGGCCCGTGAGTCTGTCCGTGAGTCTGTCCGTGAGTCTGCCCGTGAGTCTGTCCGTGAGTCTGCCCGTGAGTCTGTCCGTGAGTCTGCTCGTGAGTCTGTCCGTGAATCGGCCCGTGAGTCTGTCCGTGAGTCGGCCTGTTAATGGTCGCAGGGCTCCGTGTCGCTGACGGCCATAACAGACACCGCTTATTATAGTCCGCGCGAGTACTTCAAAGTAGGGTCATTAAAAGAGAACTTGATTGATCGGGTTGTCTGTTATGCAAGGTCCTACGTCGCAGACCCGGCCCGCGCCCGCCACAAAGGCAATGACAACGTGTTAAGAGTCGTTACATACCACAATTGTCTCGACGCCCTAGTTTGTCGACCACGGATTCGACGGGGGGGTCGAGGGGAGGGGCGGGGGGAGGGGAGGGCGGGGGGCGGGCAGGTCGACAGGTTGTCTTAAACCCGCCAAACACATACCGATTCTTCAGTTGCATGTTGGCAACTACTTTTTCAGTTGGCAACTCAACGTATAGTCGCTATAACGTACGTGTGCGTGTGCGTGTGCGTGTGCGTGTGCGTGTGCGTGTGCGTGTGCGTGTGCGTGTGCGTGTGCGTGTGCGTGTGCGTGTGCGTGTGCGTGTGCGTGTGCGTGTGCGTGTGCGTGTGCCTTCTCCACCAACAGTTGGCAACTCGTTCTGCGGATATCTGGCATTTGAAAAATCGGTCGGCCGACGGTCGGCCGATGGGTAGTTGTCGGCAGACAAACTGTTAATGAATAAAAGTGTGTGTGACGGGTTTTAGCCTTCGTAGAGGCGGTCGCCGCGTCGTCGTAATCTGACCACTACCATATAGCGGACTTAACTTTGATGACCGACATTGGTCATTTGACCCAGATCTCCGTTCGAATGGAAACGTTTGACGTGTTGTGTCGTGTCGACATATTAATTCAACGCGGCCTCTAATTAGACCAACGCCAAGTAGCTCTGACCGCTGTTCGTGTTACGATGGACAACAATACCCACATTTCGAACACGGTTCGCTAAAATAAATTTTACATGCGTGCCATTTACTAAATTTGAGGGCAATAAATCAGAACATTTCGGGCAGTTATTTGTAACTCCTGTAAGGATAGCAAACAAAATTAAGAAGATAAAAGATAATAAATCACCTGGAGTTCATGAGATACCACCAAACCTGCTTAAGGAAATTGTTGAACAAATTACTACCCCACTTGCAAAATTGTTTAACTTGTCACTATAGGAAGGAATAGTTCCTTCAGAATGGAAAGAAGCAAAAATTACGCCACTATTTAAGAAGGGATCGAGGAACAAGCCAGACAATTACAGCCCAGTGAGTTTAACATCAGTTGTATGTAAATTACTCGAAACATTAATTAGAGACCACATGGTGGAATTCCTTGTAAAACATAATTTAATAAATGCATCTCAACATGGGTTCCTAAAAGCAAGGTCATGTCTAACCAATCTCTTAAGTTTTTTGGAAGAAATTACAAAGTGGGTAGATGACGGGTCACCAGTGGATGTAATAGTGGATGTAATAGTAGATGGTGAGATTTCAAACTGGAAATCGGTTTTGAGTGGGGTACCACAGTGATCAGTATTAGGCCCTATACTGTTTTAATATATATATATATATATATATATATATATATATATATATATATATATATATATATAAATGATTTAGAAGATGACATATCTAGCAAAGTACTCAAATTTGCAGATGACACAAACGTATCCAGAAAGGTTACAAATGATACAGATAAACAAAGTTTATAGGATGATCTAGATAAATTAGTTAAATGGTCATAAAAATGGCAAATGTTATTCAATTTTGGGAAGTGCAAATGTATACGCATAGCACATGGAAACATGGGCGAAGTATATAAAACGGGGGATGCTGTACTAGGTAGAACCACATAAGAAAAGGACTTAGGAGTAACATTTAGTGCTGACATGAAAGTTTCAGAGCAATGTGGGATTGCTGCTTCAAAAGGAAATCAAAGTCTAGGGCTAATTAGGAGAAATATCATGTATAAGGAGAAACAGCTAATTGTACCCCTGTACAAAGCAATAGTTAGACCACATTTGAAATATTGTATTCAAGCATGGAGGCCGTATCGTAAAAAAGGACATAGACAAGCTAGAAAGAATACAACGAAGAGCAACTAAAATGATTCCAGAATTGAGAGACCTTAGTTACGAAAGGCGAATATTACAATGTGGTTTGACAACACTAGAGACCAGGAGACTAAGAGGAGACCAAATAGAAGTGTTTAAAATAGTGAACGGTTAAGAGGATGTTGATAGGAATATGTTCTTCAAACTTAAAGAAGGCAGTAGAACCAGAGGACACAAAGCAGCATTAGTTAAGGAGCAGTGTAGGTTGGACATGAGAAAGTACTCTTTCTCACAGAGGGTGATAAATGAATGGAACAAACTACCAAATGATTGTGTTAATGCTAGTAGTGTGAATATGTTTAAAAATAGAATTGACAGATACTTGATAAGGGCGGGCTACACATAGATGAGAAAATTGTTGGACTTTCGATAAGCCAATGGCTTCCTTGTCCACTTGCCGTCTGGAACTTGTTTGGGATGGCAATCTTGTTAAATCTTGTTAAATTTACGTATTAACGTATATAATAGTTACATTTAATGTAATGTGATATTTGTGATTTTGCAAGACTTAGTTATCAGTTTACGTTTAAACGAGACATACAACTAACGGAGAAGGTACAGATCTGGCATTATCACCAGGACTGACAAAAAATAAAGATCGCTACTATCAACAGGTTTTGAATCTACAAAAAATGCTTGTTATACAGTAGTAAACTTAAACCGATGTTGAAATGCAATTTATTTCTGTTAAAGTTTGATGGTGGAGATTAGACGGATTATTTGACTTCAAATAATCCGTCTAAAGCGTTGCTACTCAGTTTCAAGGAGATCCAATGACCCATTTTTTTCGATGTATTGTGGTTGTACTGTCAACACGTAGATTAAATATAATAACTTATATAGGTCAATATCACACGAGTGTTGTCCTTGCATGCAGCACGTTACGGAAATAAGCAGGAGAGTTCTATTTGGAGCAGTTTCCGGGCACGCGTTGCTATTTTAACTAATGCGGGTATTCTTACACCGGACGTGATTGGATTGTTCTTGTATGCCGGTGTTCACGGGTCGTCTGTCGGTGTACATGGGTTGTATGCCGGTGTTCACGGGTTGTATGTCGATGTACACGGGTTGTATGCTGGTGTTCACGGGTTGTATGTCGGTGTACACGGGTTGTATGCCGGTGTTCACGGGTTGTATGTCGATGTATACGGGTTGTATGTTGGTGTACACGGGTTGTATGTCGGTGTACACGGGTTGTATATGTTCAAAGGATATCAAATTGTGTTGATAAACAAAATACATTTTATGCATTTACAATGCGAAAAAAAATTGGAATGGAACACAAGATGTGAAGGGCAACGAATACCGAACACTTAGTGTCCGACCAGTCTCAATGGAACACAACATGTACCGAACACTTAGTGTCCGACCATTCTCAATGGAACACAACATGTACCGAACATTTAGTGTCCGACCAGTCTCAATGGAACACAACATGTACCGAATACTTAGTGTCCGACCAGTCACAATGGGACACAACATGTACCGAACACTTAGTGTCCGGCCAGTCACAATGGGACACAACATGTACAGAACATTTAGTGTTCTACCTGTCTCAATGGAACACAACATGTACCGAACACTTAGTGTCCGACCAGTAACAATGGGACACAACTATTGCCGAACACTTAGTGTCCGACCAGTCTCAATGGAACACAACATGTACCGAACACTTAGTGTCCGACCAGTCACAACATAACACTTAGTGTCAGACCAGTGAAAGGTTCAAGGGTCAAATGCACTATCCCGGATGTACGCAACTAAAATTATATAAATAATTGTGTTATTGGTTGCTGCAGTTACTGCAACAAAGTTTCCTTCCACGTTTGTTTGGATGACTCCACCAGGTTAATAACAAAATATCACCATAGTGATGCAACATGCAATAGTGTTAAAGTGTCTGCGTGTCTTACTGAGCGCTGTTTTCTTGCAGCCGGACTGCGGGTGGAGACGTACACGTTTGAGAGTCGTGTGCGGATACAAAGCGCGACATCACTTAACTATCTGTGCTTCAACAAAAATGGTCGTCTCATTATTCGGGTGAGTACTTCTCTTTACCCTTGTAGTGTTGAGCATGTTGGGCTGAGAGACTTGCCTTCAACTGATGTCGGTCTCTAGTCACGCCGTTCCGTCAGAGTTTTAAGCTTGTTTCAATAAGTTATTAGTAGTTGTCTCGCTGTGGACGTCGGGGGGGGGGGCGGGGGGAGGGCGGGAGGCGAGGGAGGGCGGGGGGCGGAGGGAGGGCGGGGGGAGGGCGGGGGGATGAGGGCCGAGCTAGTTGTAGCTGGGCATTGTTATAACTAGCGTTATTATGTAATAATTTTACCTTTGACGACACGGAAACAACCACACACACGGAAACAACCACACACACGGAAACAACCACACACACGGAAACAACCACATACACGGAAACAACCACACACACGGAAACAACCACACACACGGAAACAACCACACACACGGAAACAACCACACACACGGAAACAACCACACACACGGAAACAACCACACACACGGAAACAACCACACACACGGAAACAACCACACACACGGAAACAACCACACACACGGAAACAACCACACACACGGAAACAACCACACACACGGAAACAACCACACACACGGAAACAACCTCACACACGGAAACAACCACACACACGGAAACAACCACACACACGGAAACAACCACACACACGGAAACAACCACACACGCGGAAACAACCACACACGCGGAAACAACCACACACGCGGAAACAACCACACACACGGAAACAACCACACACACGGAAACAACCACACACGCGGAAACAACCACACACGCGGAAACAACCACACACACGGAAACAACCACACACACGGAAACAACCACACACACGGAAACAACCACACACACGGAAACAACTACACACACGGAAACAACCTCACACACGGAAACAACCACACACACGGAAACAACCACACACACGGAAACAACCACACACACGGAAACAACCACACACACGGAAACAACTACACACACGGAAACAACCACACACACGGAAACAACCTCACACACGGAAACAACCACACACACGGAAACAACTATATGTTGTCTTGGGAGGCGGATATTGCAAGGGGAGGACTATATGTTGTCTTGGGAGGTAGATATTGCAAGAAGAGGACTATATGTTGTCTTGGGAGGTAGATATTGCAAGAAGAGGACTATATGTTGTCTTGGGAGGTAGATATTGCAAGGGGGGACTATATATTGTGTTGGGAGGCAGATATTGCAAGAGGAGGACTACATGTTGTGTTGGGAGGCAGATATTGCAAGGGGGGACTATATGTTGTGTTGGGAGGCAGATATTGCAAGGGGGGACTATATGTTGTGTTGGGAGGCAGATATTGCAAGGGGGGACTATATGTTGTGTTGGGAGGCAGATATTGCAAGGGGGGACTATATGTTGTGTTGGGAGGCAGATATTGCAAGGGGGACTATATGTTGTGTTGGGAGGCAGATATTGCAAGGGGGACTATATGTTGTGTTGGGAGGCAGATATTGCAAGGGGGACTATATGTTGTGTTGGGAGGCAGATATTGCAAGGGGGGACTATATGTTGTGTTGGGAGGCAGGTATTGCTAGAGGAGTACTTCATGTTGTGTTGGGAGGCAGATATTGCAAGGGGGGACTATATGTTGTGTTGGGAGGCAGATATTGCAAGGGGGGACTATATGTTGTGTTGGGAGGCAGATATTGCAAGGGGGGACTATATGTTGTGTTGGGAGGCAGATATTGCAAGGGGGGACTATATGTTGTGTTGGGAGGCAGGTATTGCTAGAGGAGTACTTCATGTTGTCTTGGGAGGCAGATATTGCAAGGGGGGACTATATGTTGTCTTGGGAGGCAGATATTGCAAGGGTTTGACAAAAGTAGCGCTTAATATATATTGTCCCTATATATGCATTACAACAGCATGGACTTACATTGGCATAAATAGCCGGTTGCACTGAGGATCTGACTGTAAACGTACCCGACTGTAAGAACACCCACAGTGGGTCCAGATACTGGTTCGGTACAGCGAACTGTCGCCGTCCTGTTGTTGACTGAAACATGCGTCCTTCCCTGTGCGCGACTTTATTTTTGGACCCAAAATTAATCGGTGCAAAGAGGTGCTCGACAGCGAGATGTGGTGAGATGATGGATGGTGTGCGACAGAGGGACTGTCGCTTCACGTCAGTGCGGCTGTCCTATACTATGACACGGCAGGTATTTCGTCGCTATTGCCCACCTTGTGTCGTCATTCACCAGCGACTGGCTGTATCAGTTTGTACACGTTGACCGGATGTCAGGCCTCTAGTGGTGTACGTGTGTATGTTGTTTGTCCGTGTGACGCCATGACTACCAGCTAAGGTAGCATCACACCAGCAGCTGAGGTAGCATCACACCAGCAGCTGAGGTAGCATCACACCAGCAGCTGCCAGACGTTTCCGCCAGCAATTGTTTAATGTGTCAGCAACTGACGCCGCCAATGTGCCGTCGGTAGCACTAGTGTTGTTAATTGCGGTGGTGCCGTGGTGCGGTGGTGCGGTGGTGCGGTGTTGGTGGCGCCCCGATGGTGTTGTTGTTGTCCAAGGTACCAGCTACTGACCAGTAAGCCAAGATACGGGAGTTGTGTGTTTCTTTCCAAGAAGACACGGAAGTTGGCGTGACGATGGTGACAGTGGCAATGGTGATAATGATGATGGTGTCAATGATGAGTGTGACAATGACGATTGTGACAATGACGTTGGTGACAATGACAATGGTGACAATGATGATGGTGGCAATGACGAGTGTGACAATGGCGATGGTGACAATGACAATGGTGACAATGACGATGGCGATAATGATGATGGCGACATCGACAATGGTGACAATGATGATGACGATGGTGACAATGATGACAATGATGATAGTGACAATGAAGATGACGATAGTGATGATGAACACCTCAGATAAAGCGTGTTGTTTACACAAACATTTGTTGATTGACACTGGATAGCGAGGAGCGTGTTCTGCCCTTCCTGGTGATCTTGTCCATCAGCTATACGTATTGTTAGCGTTGCCCGACCACCCCGAGAGGTCGTCCTGTCGGCACAAAATGCAAGAAGCGCTGTGGTAACCACCACTTAAATAAATATCTCCGAGTCATTTTGTAACAAACAACATTTTTAAGTCTATCTTTCCGCGCCTTTTTCTAACATGCAAACATACGATACACTATTTGCAAAGTGGTGGACATTGGTACAGCGACCACAAGTCACATTGTTCAGAGTTGATTATTTCGCATCATTTACCGTGTAATCCTTTTGAGGAGACTACTTTATGATTGAGATCTCCATAGCGCCGGATATATAACATTAGTGTCCAATGACGCTGTGACAAATAGCAACATACACAGTTGCGCAATACGCCAAAGTGAGATGTCAAATGTCGTATGTCACTCCTCATTGTTGTCATTTGCTCGATTGTAATTTATCTCGCGTGCACTTCTCAGCAATCAACCACAACGTTGTCATAATAACACTCGTTTCGGTTTCAACGGTGCAGAGTGTCGCATAAAACGAACAAATGTCACGAACGTCGTTCCGGCAGATTTAAATCGAGGCGAATCAAGTGCACGGGTGAAAGGGCGTAGCTATACTCGTAGCTATACTCGGCGCGTCACGACGAAAATAACTAGCGGTGATTTCCGCTTTCGAAAAAAGTAAATAAATAAGTGCACTGATATTCTTAATGACTGATATTTTTAATCACTGATATTCTTATTCACTGATATTTTTAATCACTTGTTATGCATTTTTCTAAATGTTACAGCTGATTTACACTGACCGTCTTTTGCTAAGGTTTAGCGCTACGTTCTTATTGGACTCCTAATTGACCAATCAGAGTCGCTGTATGTTATCACGTCTTGTTACAGTCATGTTTCAAATTGATATTCTATAGTTTATCGGTTTTTCTCCTCTGCGTAGTCTTAGTAGAGGTACTTAAAAGACATATATGAATGTTCTTCACACGTTTAATCCTGGCTAAAGCGTAATTATGTTAAACTGGACCGCTGAGTAATGATCTCTACCCGGCCTGGAAACTGAACTACCTATCGCTGTCTACACATTCCGGATGCGGGTGTCTGCCGCCTGTCTGCCGCCCGTCTACCGCCTGTCTGCCGCTCGTCTGCCGCTCGCGGGTGCCGACTGCACGAGCGCGATCGATGCCGACTGCACGAGCCCGGTCGACGCCGACTGCACGAGCCCGGTCGACGCCGTCCGCAGGTGCCCAGCTAACGGCCGCCCGCAGGTACCGACGGACGCGCGTTTGAACCTTCCGGGGTAGCGGGAAAGACAGCGGCGGTCTTCTGCGTCGTATTCGGTAATCTGACGACAATAACGAGGCGTACTGTTGTGCTGCGTGTTTTTCTCTACAAATAACCACAGAGTGGCGGCCGCGGCTTTAGAAGGCGGGTCGGGTTGAGGCGACGCACCTGTACCGCGCCGTCTAAGTGTCAACGAGTCCTGTGAGCGTCCATGTGTTTGCCAGTCGCTGTCCAGACGTCAAGTGTGCATGGACTCGTGGCACGCATCGCCAAAAACACGACACGGTCGCTTTTTACGGCCGGAACCGGGGCTGTCTAACGGCGAACGGGCTGTCTGGCGGCGAACGGGCTGTCTGGCGGCGAACGGGGGCTGTCTGGCGGCGACTGGCCTGTCTGGCGGCGACCGGGCTGTCTGGCGGCGACCGGGCTTCCTAGCGGCGACCGGGCTGTCTGGCGGCGATCGCCAGTGTGTTTTATTGGACTGCGCATTGGCCTTCACCGACCGCTCATAACGACACATTGCGTTGTCGCCGTCAACCATCTGGCTAATGTCCGTCGGCACGCGCCGGCCCGCAGCCGACTCGAGCGGCAGCGCGACTGGGACTGACTGGGACCGACTGGGACCGGGCGGGACGGCGCCTCCCGTCGCTCATAATTGTGGTGATGGACCCGTGTGCTATGTGCGTGACTCACCAACGTGTTCCCGGCAACGATGTAAGAACAACTACTACAACAACAGTAATATCAGCAGCTACAACGACGACGACAGTAACAACAACAACGAAAGTGACAACAACAGCGATAGCAACAACAACAAGAACGACGACAACAACAGCGACGACAGTAAGAACAACAACAACGATGACAGTAAGAACAACCACAGCGACAACAGTAACAACAACAACAGCGACAACAGTAACAACAACAACAGCGACAACAGTAACAACAACAGCAACAGTGACAACAGTAACAACAACAACAGTGACAACAGTAACAACAACAACAGCGACAACAGTAACAACAACAACAGCGACAACAGTAACAACAACAACAGCGACAACAGTAACAACAACAACAGTGACAACAGTAACAATAAAAACAACAGCGACAACAGTAACAACAACAAGAGCTACAACAGTAACAACAACAACAGCGACAACAATAAAAACAACAACAGCGACAATAGTAACAAAAACAACAGCGACAACATTAACAACAACAACTGCGACAACAGTAACAACAACAACAGTGACAACAATAGCAACAACAACAGTGACAACAGTGACAACAGTAACAACAACAACAGCGACAACAGTAACAACAACAACAACAACAGCAGCGACAACAGTAACAACAACAACAGTGACAATTTGTTAGCTTAATCAAGTTATACACACATACTTATGTTTACGAAATCGTTGTATAGTTCGCCTCCTCCACAGTGAATTTACGTTGCGCTGTGTATTTTGTAACTTATTCCGTCAAAACAAGACAAAACAGAGATGAGCGCAACACGATCACTGCAGTGTGGCGTGTCACGGGATCACTTTGCAATGTGGCGTGTCACGGGATCACTTTGCAATGTGGCGTGTCGCAGGATCACACTGCAGGTGGACGTGTCACAGGATCACTTTGCAATGTGGCGTATCACAGGATCACACTGCAGTGTGGACGTGTCACGGGATCACTTTGCAATGTGGCGTGTCACGGGATCAGTTTGCAATGTGGCGTGTCGCATGATCACACTGCAGGTGGACGTGTCACATGATCACTTTGCAATGTGGCGTATCACAGGATCACACTGCAGTGTGGACGTGTCACGGAATCACTTTGCAATGTGGCGTGTCACGGGATCAGTTTGCAATGTGGCGTATCACAGGATCACACTGCAGTGTGGACGTGTCACAGGATCACTTTGCAATGTGGCGTATCACAGGATCACACTGCAGTGTGGCGTGTCACGGGATCACATTGCAGTGTGGCGTGTCACGGGATCACATTGCAGTGTGGCGTGTCACGGGATCACATTGCAGTGTGGCGTGTCACGGGATCACATTGCAGTATAGCCTGTTTGTTATGTTCAGTGTGATGTGATGTTTTGTGTGCGTGAGAGAGAGAGAGGGAGAGAGAGAGAGAGAGAGAGAGAGAGAGAGAGAGAGAGAGAGAGAGAGACCGACCAAGAGACCGAGAGACCGAGAGACCGAGAGACCGACCGAGAGAGAGAGAGACCGACCGAGAGACAGAGAGACCGGTGATGTATGACCTCGGGCCGGGGGGGGGGCGACAGGCGGTGTTTATACTTCGTGGGGTCAGACCACAGTTGAACTTGCTTGCGAATGTAGAGCGCATTAAATTGTGATATGTGAAATTAAGCAATTCATATGATGTGACATCAGTGCAATTGAACAGGCATATTCACAGGTTTGTTTGTAGAAGCTGTTGGCTGTGAAATAGTGCATTTTTTAGAGTTTAACGGGCGGATGGATTTATGGGAATTGTTTCTGCTATGGGCCACGTGGGCACACGAATACATGGATATTTTTGTGAACATTGACTGGCATCGCACGTTGGGGGGAGGGGGGAGGCTTTAAAAGAGCTGAATGTATGCGATTTTTATAAAACTTGGTCAGCATGTCAGTGAGATGATGGCAGTTGCTATGAATTTTTAAAGCATTTTTGTTGGTCAAATGTTCTTATAATCAGACAAAACGTTAACATGGCCACCAATGCAATCTTGCACTGTGGTCTTACCTCTTGTAGGAAATCTGCCATGTCTGTTCTCACACACTCAATTGGGGCGTCCTGGGTGTAGCCCACAGGCCGAGCGTACACACTGCCAGGCGTGTTCCCCGATGACGGGTGTTTGGCCGTGTTTCCAACAAGGAGACGAGTTGAGCGCTCTTTCGCCTCTGCTCAGTTTCGAACTATCGGCTCTTTACCTCTAGAAAATAACATGTGCTTGTCGGTAGGGGGCGCCTGTAGACATGTGTGAATTAATCTGCGATAAGATATTTCGTGTAATCGAACGCTGCGTTGCTTAGTACTTCCTGTAGTACTTCATATTACGTCCATTCTATATATGTCATTTATAGGATTTACATGTTGTCAATATCGACATTTTGACGCACAGTGTAGGACGCACACATTCCGTAAACAACTCGTCCAGCGTATTTATTCCCAGAAACGAGGGACTTGTCGTGATTACGAGGACGTGTCGGGGTGTACATCAACTGGGCGGTGGCGACGTCGCAAAGCACCTGTTTGAACGCGTCAGTTTAACGTCTAAAAGATAAGTGGATAACAACAACAATGTATGCTCCCCACACTAGGGCCACGCACGACAACAATGTATGCTCCCCACACTAGGGCCACGCACGACAACAAGTCTTATTGAATGGAACCATTAAAAACAAATTCGACGATTAAGTCACTCGCCTGGATTATTATTTATTATCGCTCAGCACCCGGGCGACCAGGGCATTGATGTGACTAACGTTGATTGAGAGATCTCCACGTTCTTCGCAATGCATTATTGACGTTTAGTGTCAGACACCCAGTCGGCAACCAGGGCTGTGCGAGGGCGATGCGTCCATAATAACCCGACCACTCACAGGCACAGCAACAGTGCGCGGGTTTTTATCGGCCACCTGCTCATAGTTCTCACAGTGGAGAAACATCGGAGAAACAGGGCAAGCAGCCGGGCTATTGACTGTCGCTATCGCAACGTCGTAGGATCTCCCTCTGTCGCGATCGACCTCGAGGTAGCAGACGGGGCGAGTGTGTTTGTTACAACGTCAATTACTCGGACGCACCCATGGCTCAGCGTACACGGTCAATGAGGGCTCGGTGTACACGGTCAATGAGGGCTCGGTGTACACGGTCAATGGGGGATCGGCGTACACAGTCAATGGGGGCTCGACGTAAACAGTCAATGGGGGCTCGGCGTACACAGTCAATGGGGGCTCGGCGTACACAGTCAATGAGGGCTCGGCGTACACAGTCAATGAGGGCTCGGCGTACACAGTCAATGAGGGCTCGGCGTACACAGTCAATGAGGGCTCGGCGTACACAGTCAATGGGGGCTCGGCGTACACAGTCAATTGGGGTTCAACGTACACAGTCAATGAGGGCTCGGCGTACACAGTCAATGAGGGCTCGGCGTACACAGTCAATTGGGGTTCAACGAACACAGTCAATGAGGGCTCGGCGTGCACAGTCAATGAGGGTTCGGCGTACACAGTCAATGAGGGCTCGGCGTACACAGTCAATGAGGGCTCGGCGTACACAGTCAATGAGGGCTCGACGTACACAGTCAATGGGGGCTCGGCGTACACAGTCAATTGGGGTTCAACGTACACAGTCAATGAGGGCTCGGCGTACACAGTCAATGAGGGCTCGGCATGCACAGTCAATGAGGGCTCGGCGTACACGGTCAATGAGGGCTCGGCGTACACAGTCAATGGGGGCTCGGCGTACACAGTCAATGAGGGCTCGGTGTACACAGTCAAGGAGGGCTCGGCGTACACAGTCAATGGGGGCTCGGCGTACACAGTCAATGGGGGTCGGCGTACACAGTCAATGGAGGCTCGGCATACACAGTCAATGAGGGCTCGGCGTACACAGTCAATGAGGGCTCGGCGTACACAGTCAATGAAGGCTCGACGTACACAGTCAATGGGGGCTCGGCATACACAGTCAATGGGGGCTAGGTGGGCGTACACGGTCAATGGGGGCTTGGTGGGCGTACACGGTCAATGGGGCTCGGCGTACACAGTCAATGTGGGCTTGGTGGGCGTACACGGTCAATGGGGGCTCGGCGTACACGGTCAATGGGGGCTCGGTGGGTGTACACAGTCAATGGGGGCTTGGTGGGTGTACACGGTCAATGGGGGCTCGGCGTACACAGTCAATGTGGGCTTGGTGGGCGTACACAGTCAATGTGGGCTTGGTGGGTGTACACAGTCAATGGGGGCTTGGTGGGTGTACACGGTCAATGGGGGCTTGGTGGGTGTACACATTCAATGGGGCTTGGTGGGTGTACACGGTCAATGGGGGCTTGGTGGGCGTACATGGTCAATGGGGCTCGGACGTACACAGTCAATGGGGTTTGGTGGGTGTACACGGTCAATGTGGGCTTGGTGGGCGTACACAGTCAATGTGGGCTTGGTGGGTGTACACAGTCAATGGGGGCTTGGTGGGTGTACACGGTCAATGGGGGCTTGGCGGGTGTACACATTCAATGGGGGCTTGGTGGGTGTACACGGTCAATGGGGACTTGGTGGGTGTACACGTTCAATGGGGGCTTGGTGGGTGTACACGGTCAATGGGGGCTCGGACGTACACAGTCAATGGGGGTTTGGTGGGTGTACACGGTCAATGGGGGCTGGGTGGGCGTACATGGTCAATGGGGGCTTGGACGTACACAGTCAATGGGGGCTTGGTGGGTGTACACGGTCAATGGGGGCTTGGTGGGTGTACACGGTCAATGGGGGCTCGGCCGGTACACAGTCAATGGGGGCTTGGTGGGTGTACACGGTCAATGGGGGCTCGGACGTACACAGTCAATGGGAGTTTGGTGGGTGTACACGGTCAATGGGGGCTTGGTGGGCGTACATGGTCAATGGGAGCTTGGACGTACACAGTCAATGGGGGCTTGGTGGGTGTACACGGTCAATGGGGGCTTGGTGGGCGTACATGGTCAATGGGGGCTCGGTGGGTGTACACAGTCAATGGGGGCTTGGTGGGTGTACACGGTCAATGGGGGCTCGGACGTACACAGTCAATGGGGTTTGGTGGGTGTACACGGTCAATGGGTGCTTGTTGGGCGTACATGGTCAATGGGGGCTCGGCGTACACAGTCAATGGGGGCTTGGTGGATGTACACGGTCAATGGGGGCTTGGTGGGTGTAATGGGGGCTTGGTGGGTGTACACGTTCAATGGGGGCTTGGTGGGTGTACATGGTCAATGGGGGCTTGGTGGGCGTACATGGTCAGTGGGGGCTCGGACGTACACAGTCAATGGGGGTTTGGTGGGTGTACACGGTCAATGGGGGCTTGGTGGGCGTACATGGTCAATGGGGGCTCGGACGTGCACAGTCAATGGGGGTTTGGTGGGTGTACACGGTCAATGGGGGCTTGGTGGGTGTACACGGTCAATGGGGGCTCGGACGTGCATAGTCAATTTGGGGTTCGGTGCACATGGTCAATGGGGGCTCGGACGTACAAAGTCAATGGGGGATCAGCGTACACGGTCAGTGGAGCTCTGTGTACACAATTAACGGGGGCTCTGTGTACACAGTCAATGGTAGTTCGGGCGTGCATGATCACAGGGGGTTCCGGCGTACACGGTGAATGGGGGGTCGTTGCTATAACAGACTCTCGACAGTCGTAACAAGTCGTTGCACTGACTGATCCCACTAACGTAACACGGCTTCATTGCGTCCTCCTGCTATAGTTCCCGCCATCGCCGCGGTTCACGTGTTGACCTTGCAACTAACCAGTCGTATTTGTCCTCTGGCTTGATAGCTTCCCCGTGCAACAATGGTCGCTGGTCAGACGACGACGGCGTGTCGGCGTCCACACAACTATCCCATGTCTGAGCCATCGCTGCCGGTGTTGTCACAGTAGGACCGGATCACGTCCGGTAGACGATGCTGTGTTTATTCAGTCGATTGTTCAGTTGGTTGGCGGCTAAACGTCGGTTAAACGTCGGCCGCCCGCACTGTCGCGTTTGTTCTCGCTCGAAAACCGATCAACCAGATATCCCCATGCCATTCACCCTGTATCAGATGCAATTCGCTCCGTATTAATTGCAGTTCGTCTATTCCAGGCAAATACATATTCGCTTCCACACTTATTTATTATGAGTTCAAAGTTGCGCCGGTCGCCGACGTTTAGAATCGTGGAATGAACGAGTTTTCTGTCGTCCGATGTAACAGCGACACTTGACAAACAACAGCTCATCGTTCTGTGGTTCATCATCTCGGAATTAATCACGATAATGATCACTGTCAGACTTCGCGGTTTGCTGTCGGTGATGAATTCGTTGGCTGCTGACAGACTGACGTTGGTTCCTGACAGACTGACGTTGGTTCCTGACAAAATGACGTTGGTTCCTGACACACTGACGTTGGTTCCTGACAAAATGACGTTGGTTCATGACATACTGACGTTGGTTGCTGACAGACTGACGTTGGCTGCATCAAATCCTTGGCGATGACAAAGCGCAGTAGCTACAATATTGAGTTTCGAACGGAGACGTCGTAATCCAAAGATTGTATCAAAAACAGTTAACACGAGACACGTGGAAGAGCCCACTGCTCACAGTAACCGCCGGCTTGACTGGATGCAAGCGTGGCGGCTTACTGAGTCTGTGGCGACAGAAATAGTACTACACCTGTACTACGCCTTCAATCACCGTCCCTGTCAACGACAGCGACATGGTTTACAAAAACACAATTTCGAGATACGGTTTGTCTACATATTTCGACGTGTAAGTCCCACACTTGCGGTTTACGGTGCCCGGTCGCTACCCCCACGTACTGACCCGCCCACGCTGTCACCACGTACTCACCCGCCAACGCTGTCATCGTATACTGACCCGCCCACGCTGTCACCACGTACTCACCCGCCAACGCTGTCATCGTATACTGACCCGCCAAAGCTGTCGTCACGTACGGACAGGTTTATTGTATAACATACGCCACTTTGGCGAGCCATAACCAGCCACCGGCCCACGTGTTTGTTGTCAGAGTCCGTGTGGCCGCTGCAGACGTTTTGATGTACTCTATCGGGCTGCTGGCAAGTCTTGATGTACTCTATCAGGCTGCTGGCAAGTCTTGATGTACTCTATCGGGCTGCTGGCAAGTCTCGATGAACTCTATCGGGCTGCTGGCAAGTCTTGATGTACTCTATCGGGCTGCTGGCAAGTCTTGATGAAATCTATCGGGCTGCTAGCAAGTCTTGATGTACTCTATCGGGCTGCTGGCAAGTCTTGATGTACTCTGTCGGGATACTGACAAGTCTTGATGTACTCTATCGGGCTGCTGGCAAGTCTTGATGTACTCTATCGGGGTGCTGGCAAGCCTTGATGTACTCTATCGGGATGCCGGCAAGTCTTGATATACTCTATCAGGCTGCTGGCAAGTCTTGATGTACTCTATCAGGCTGCTGGCAAGTCTTGATGTACTCTATCGGGCTGCTGGCAAGTCTTGATGTACTCTATCGGGCTGCTGGCAAGTCTTGATGTACTCTGTCAGAATACTGGCAAGTCTTGATGTACTCTATCGGGCTGCTGGCAAGTCTTGATGTACTCTATCGGGCTGCTGGCAAGTCTTGATGTACTCTATCGGGCTGCTGGCAAGTCTTGATGTACTCTGTCGGGATACTGACAAGTCTTGATGTACTCTATCGGGCTGCTGGCAAGTCTTGATGTACTCTATCGGGGTGCTGGCAAGCCTTGATGTACTCTATCGGGCTGCTGGTAAGTCTTGATGTACTCTGTCAGAATACTGGCAAGTCTTGATGTACTCTATCGGGCTGCTGGCAAGTCTTGATGTACTCTATCGGGCTGCTGGCAAGTCTTGATGTACTCTATCGGGCTGCTGGCAAGTCTTGATGTACTCTGTCAGAATACTGGCAAGTCTTGATGTACTCTAACGGGCTGCTGGCAAGTCTTGATGTACTCTATCGGGCTGCTGGCAAGTCTTGATGTACTCTATCGGGATGCTAGCAAGTCTTGATGTACTCTATCGGGCTGCTGCCAAGTCTTGATGTACTCTATCAGGCTGCTGGCAAGTCTTGATGTACTCTATCGGGCGGCTGGCAAGTCTTGATGTACTCTATCGGGCTGCTGGCAAGTCTTGATGAACTCTATCGGGCTGCTGGCAAGTCTTGATGTACTCTATCGGGCTGCTGGCAAGTCTTGATGTACTCTATCGGGCTGCTGGCAAGTCTTGATGTACTCTATCGGGATGCTGGCAAGTCTTGATGTACTCTATCGAGCTGCTGGCAAGTCTTGATGCTGGCAAGTCTTCCTGCTGGCAAGTCTTGATGTACTCTGTCGGGCTGCTGGCAAGTCTTGATGTACTCTATCGGGATGCTGGCAAGTCTTGATGTACTCTATCGAGCTGCTGGCAAGTCTTGATGCTGGCAAGTCTTCCTGCTGGCAAGTCTTGATGTACTCTGTCGGGCTGCTGGCAAGTCTTGATGTACTCTATCGGGCTGCTGGCAAGTCTTGATGTACTCTATCGGGCTGCTGGCAAGTCTTGATGTACTCTATCGGGATGCTGGCAAGTCTTGATGTACTCTATCGAGCTGCTGGCAAGTCTTGATGCTGGCAAGTCTTCCTGCTGGCAAGTCTTGATGTACTCTATCGGGCTGCTGGCAAGTCTTGATGTACTCTATCGGGATGCTGGCAAGTCTTGATGTACTCTATCGAGCTGCTGGCAAGTCTTGATGCTGGCAAGTCTTCCTGCTGGCAAGTCTTGATGTACTCTGTCGGGCTGCTGGCAAGTCTTGATGTACTCTATCGGGCTGCTGGCAAGTCTTGATGTATTGTATCGAGCTGCTGGCAAGTCTTGGTGTACTCTATCGGGCTGCTGGCAAGTCTTGATGTACTCTGTCAGGCTGCTGGCAAGTCTTGATGTACTCTATCGAGCTGCTGGCAAGTCTTGATGCTGGCAAGTTTTGCTGCTGGCAAGTCTTGATGTACTCTATCGGGCTGCTGCCAAGTCTTGATGTACTCTATCAGGCTGCTGGCAAGTCTTGATGTACTCTATCGGGCTGCTGGCAAGTCTTGATGTATTCTGTCGGGCTGCTGGCAAGTCTTGATGTACTCTGTCGGGCTGCTGGCAAGTCTTGATGTACTCTGTCGGGCTGCTGGCAAGTCTTGATGCACTCTATCGGGATACTGGCAAGTCTTGATGTACTCTGTCGGGATACTGGCAAGTCTTGATGTACTCTATCGGGCTGCTGGCAAGTCTTGATGTACTCTATCGGGCTGCTGGCAAGTCTTGATGTACTCTATCGGGCTGCTGGCAAGTCTTGATGTACTCTATCGGGCTGCTGGCAAGTCTTGATGTACTCTGTCGGGCTGCTGGCAAGTCTTGATGTACTCTATCGGGCTGCTGGCAAGTCTTGATGTACTCTGTCGGGCTGCTGGCAAGTCTTGATGTACTCTGTCGAGCTGCTGGCAAGTCTTGATGTACTCTATCGGGCTGCTGGCAAATCTTGATGTACTCTATCGGGCTGCTGGCAAGTCTTGATGTACTCTGTCGGGCTGCTGGCAAGTCTTGATGTACTCTGTCGAGCTGCTGGCAAGTTTTGATGTACTCTATCGGGCTGCTGGCAAGTCTTGTTGTACTCTGTCGGGCTGCTGGCAAGTCTTGATGTACTCTATCGGGCTGCTGGCAAGTCTTGATGTACTCTATCGGGCTGCTGGCAAGTCTTGATGTACTCTATCAGGCTGCTGGCAAGTCTTGATGTACCCTATCGGGATACTGGCAAGTCTTGATGTACTCTGTCGGGCTGCTGGCAAGTCTTGATGTACTCTATCGGGCTGCTGGCAAGTCTTGATGTACTCTGTCGGGATGCTGGCTAGTCTTGATGTACTCTATCGGGCTGCTGGCAAGTCTTGATGTACTCTGTCGGGATGCTGGCTAGTCTTGATGTACTCTATCGGGCTGCTGGCAAGTCTTGATGTACTCTATGAGGCTGCTGGCAAGTCTTGATGTACTCTATCGGGCTGCTGGCAAGTCTTGATGTACTCTATCGGGCTGCTGGCAAGTCTTGATGTACTCTATGGGGCTGCTGGCAAGTCTTGATGTACTCTATCGGGCTGCTGGCAAGTCTTGATGTACTCTATCGGGCTGCTGCCAAGTCTTGATGTACTCTATGGGGCTGCTGGCAAGTCTTGATGTACTCTATCGGGCTGCTGGCAAGTCTTGATGTACTCTGTCGGGCTGCTGGCAAGTCTTGATGTATTCTGTCGGGCTGCTGGCAAGTCTTGATGTACTCTGTCGGGCTGCTGGCAAGTCTTGATGTACTCTGTCGGGCTGCTGGCAAGTCTTGATGCACTCTATCGGGATACTGGCAAGTCTTGATGTACTCTGTCGGGATACTGGCAAGTCTTGATGTACTCTATCGGGCTGCTGGCAAGTCTTGATGTACTCTATCGGGCTGCTGGCAAGTCTTGATGTACTCTATCGGGCTGCTGGCAAGTCTTGATGTACTCTATCGGGCTGCTGGCAAGTCTTGATGTACTCTGTCGGGCTGCTGGCAAGTCTTGATGTACTCTTTCGGGCTGCTGGCAAGTCTTGATGTACTCTGTCGGGCTGCTGGCAAGTCTTGATGTACTCTGTCGAGCTGCTGGCAAGTCTTGATGTACTCTATCGGGCTGCTGGCAAATCTTGATGTACTCTATCGGGCTGCTGGCAAGTCTTGATGTACTCTGTCGGGCTGCTGGCAAGTCTTGATGTACTCTATCGAGCTGCTGGCAAGTTTTGATGTACTCTATCGGGCTGCTGGCAAGTCTTGTTGTACTCTATCGGGCTGCTGGCAAGTCTTGATGTACTCTATCGGGCTGCTGGCAAGTCTTGATGTACTCTGTCGGGCTGCTGGCAAGTCTTGATGTACTCTATCGAGCTGCTGGCAAGTTTTGATGTACTCTATCGGGCTGCTGGCAAGTCTTGTTGTACTCTGTCGGGCTGCTGGCAAGTCTTGATGTACTCTATCGGGCTGCTGGCAAGTCTTGATGTACTCTATCAGGTTGCTGGCAAGTCTTGCGGATAAATATAATACTTTTAACATGTTTACGTTCGTGCTCGTGTCTTTACGTTGCTTCATCAAAATAAACTGCGACATTAAGTCTTCATAAAACCCACAATGACGATGATGATAATAAAAATAAGATGTTTGTGGCGATGGCGGCGGCGGGGGGATGACTTATTATAAGCTCGTTGGACGATGTTTCCCGGAGACCTACACTGCCATGCTGACTTCAACTGACACGTTACTGTGTCGACTCGCCAAGTTCTGTCCATTCGTTGCTAGGACAGCCCGGGTCTAGTCCGATGTTGATCATCGTGTCTGGTCCGACGTTGACCGGCGAGTCCGCCCCGATGTCCACCGTAAACTACGACTGGCGCCATTCACTCCTATTGATAGCCAGCGAATGGGGGACGACGGTCGCTTTGGTCACATTCTTCGCCTGTCATACTGCCCACTACTGCCCACACAACATTATCGCGTAGTTAGTGGACACTGGTGTCCGACAGGACGTCCACCTCCATTTCTCGGGGCATTCCAGCTGTCAGTCTTTGGAAGACAACACAAGTTGTGAGCTTTACTGCCTCCTCGTGCTGGTTGACAGTCGCTGGTTGACAGTCGCTGGTTGACAGTCGCTGGTTGACAGTCGCTGCAGCGCAGAATGTTGTTGTCCGCATCCAGTGTCATTATTTATACACTCGGCCACAAAGTGACGTCCAGTGTCATTATTTATACACTCGGCCACAAAGTGACGTCCAGTGTCATTATGTATACACTCGGCCACAAAGTGACGTCCAGTGTCATTATTTATACACTCGGCCACAAAGTGACGTCCAGTGTCATTATTTATACACTCGGCCACAAAGTGAAGTACAGTGTCATTATTTATACACTCGGCCACAAAGTGACGTCCAGTGTCATTATTTATACACTCGGCCACAAAGTGACGTCCAGTGTCATTATTTATACACTCGGCCACAAAGTGACGTCCAGTGTCATTATTTATACACTCGGCCACAAAGTGACGTCCAGTGTCATTATTTATACACTCGGCCACAAAGTGACGTCCACTGTCGTTATTTATGCACTCGGCCACAAAGCGACGGAGGCGTCCGGGAGATGTGTCGAACAGAGACGACGATTAATGACAATTGTCGTCGCTGTCAACTAGACCAACCCCCGCTAAACTATGCCGCAAACATCACATGTAATTGTATAAACTCGTCCCACCCCATCGCGCCTGTCTCACCGTCGATCTAACAACCTCGACCATCACCCCTGTCCCACTGTCAACCCACCATGCTGGACCATCACTCCTGTCCCACTGTCAACCCACCAACCTGGACCATCGCGCCTGTCCCAGTGTCAACCCACCAACCTGGACCATCGCGCCTGTCCCAGTGTCAACCCACCAACCTAGACCATCGCGCATGTCCCACTGTCTACCCATCAACCTGGGCCATCGCGCCTGTCCCACTGTCAACCCACCAACCTGGACCATTGCGCCTGTCCCACTGTCAACCTATCAACCTGAACCATCGCGCCTGTCCCACTGTCTACCCATCAACCTGGGCCATCGCGCCTGTCCCACTGTCAACCCACCAACCTGGACCATCGTGCCTCTCCCACTGTCAACCCATCAACCTGGACCATCGCGCCTGTCCCACTGTCAACCCACCAACCTGGACCATCGCGCCTGTCCCACTGTCAACCCACCAACCTGGACCATCGCGCCTGTCCCACTGTCTTCCCATCAACCTGGACCATCGCGCCTGTCCCACTCTCAACCCACCAACCTGGACCATTGCGCCTGTCCCACTCTCAACCCATCAACCTGGACCATCGCGCCTGTCCCACTCTCAACCCACCAACCTGGACCATCGCGCCTGTCTCACTGTCAACCCACCAACCTGGACCATCGCGCCTGTCCCACTGTCTACCCATCAACCTGGACCATCGCGCCTGTCCCACTGTCTACCCATGAACCTGGGCCAACACGCCTGTCCCACGGTCAAACCACCAACCTGGTCCATCGTGTCTGTCCCACTGTCAATCCACCAACCTGGACCATCGCGCCTGTCCCACTGTCTACCCATCAACCTGGACTATAGCGCCTGTTTCACTGTCGACCCATCAACGTGGACCATCGTGCCTGTCTCACTGTCGGCCCATCAACTTGGGCCATCGCGCCTGTCCCACTGTTAACCCACCAGCCTGGACCATCGCCCCCGGCCCACTGTCAACCCATCAACCTGGACCATCGCGCCTGTCTCACTGTCAACCCATCAACCTGGACCATCGCGCCAGTCCTACTGTCAACCCACCTACCTGGACCATCGCCCCTGGCCCACTGTCGACCCATCAACCTGGATCATCGCGCCTATCCCACTGTCGACCCATCAACCTGAACCATCGCCCCTGGCCCGTTGTCGACCCATCAATCTGGACCAGGAGACATAATATTATTTCATCACCTTGGACCTACACGGACAAACATTGAGGATCTGTCCTAATTGTAGTACATATTCAACTTGTTTATAATAACATCTTGATTTAGAACCTGAATGGTTAACTCGACGACGGCAGTACATATTCAACTTGTTTATAGTAACATCTTGATATAGAGCTTCAATGGTTAACTCGACGACGGCAGTACATATTCAACTTGTTTATAATAACATCTTGATATAGGGCCTGAATGGTTAACTCGTCGACGGCAGTACATATCCAACTTGTTTATAGTAACATCTTGATATAGAGCCTGAATGGTTAACTCTTCGACGGCAGTACATATCCAACTTGTTTATAGTAACATCTTGATATAGAGCCTGAATGGTTAACTCAACGACGGCAATACATATTCAACTTATTTATAGTAACATCTTCGCACCGATCCATTGGATTTGTCGCCTGCTAACTACGTGGGCGCGTGTTCCAGCGAGAACCGACTGCCCCTTTGGGTGTCCACAATGAAACTCGTGAGCACTTTCATATATATATATATATATATATATATATATATATATATATATATATATATATATATATATATATATATATATATATATATATATATATATATATATATATATATATATATATATATATATATATATATATATATATATAACTATTTTAAACTTACGCGCGGTGCAACACGTGTTCCAATACAACGCGCTATGCCTCATGTTGATGCTTATGGAGTAGCATGTTATCTTTAGTATCTTATGGAGTAGCATGTTATCTTTAGTATCTTATGAAGAAGCATGTTATCTTTAGTATCTTATGAAGAAGCATGTTATCTTTAGTATAGCTGTATCCCGAATGGTTTTTATATGAAAACGTCAGACTCCAACTTGAAAACGGCTCTCATATTTCGCGAAGATAGCTTGAAATATATGTAAGTTTCTTAACGTAATTCGGACTTGCTAAGTGCGAAATGGTGCCACCAGTCGGTGGACCTATGTTAACTGCGCGTGCTTCGCGCAGAACCGTATCAATATACTTAGCAACACAACGGCATTCGGTGCAGTGTATTCTGGGGTAATTGATGTAGTTGTTGAATTATAATCTGACCTCAGTGGATTGCCGCGTAAACATGATATCCACACGAGACATTAACGCGCAAGATGCATGATCTACTCGGAATGCCAGGCGCGGGGGAGTTCGATGGGAAGGAAGGAAACGTGAAGAATGCCAGGGGAGATCTGTCAACGGGCGGGCCTCGACCCTCCGTGTGAGAGGGGATGGATGGCTATGACGGCGGCGGGCCTCGACCCTCCGTGTGAGAGGGGATGGATGGCTATGACGGCGGCGGGCCTCGACCCTCCGTGTTAGAGGGGATGGATGGCTATGACGGCGGCGGGCCTCGACCCTCCGTGTGAGAGGGGATGGATGGCTATGACGGCTGCGGGCCTCGACCCTCCATGTGAGAGGGGATGGATGGCTATGACCGCGGCGGGCCTAGACCCTCCATGTGGGAGGGGGTGGATGGCTAGACCCTCCGTGAGGGGCTCCAACTAGACCCTCCGTGGGGGGCTCCAGCTAGACCCTCCGTGGGGGGCTCCAGCTAGACAGTCGTTCAAAGGATGCCGCACGTCGGAGATAACATTCGAAGACCGCAGAGTTCTACCTTACTCGCATCATTATGAAGGTCCACCTTATTCGCATCATTATAAAGTTCCACCTTACTCGCATCACTGTGAAGTCCCATCTTACTCGCATCACTATGATGTCCCATCTTACTCGCATCATTATGAAGTCCCATCTTATTCACATCCCTGTTAAGTTCCATCTTACTCGCATCACTATAAAGTCCCACCTTACTCGCATCACTATGAAGTTCCGCCTTACTCGCATCACTATGAAGTCCCATCTTACTCACATCACTATGAAGTCCCATCTTACTCGCATCACTATGAAGTCCCACCTTACTCGCATCACTATGAAGTCCCACCTTACTCGCATCACTATGAAGTCCCCACCTTACCCGCATTACTATGAAGTCCCACCTTACTCGCATCACTATGAAGTCCCACCTTACTCGCATCACTATGAAGTCCCACCTTACTCGAATCACTATGAAGTCCCACCTTACTCGCATCACTATGAAGTCCCATCTTACTCGCATCACTATGAAGTCCCACCTTACTCGCATCACTATGAAGTCCCACCTTACTCGCATCACTATGAAGTCCCACCTTACTCGCATCACTATGAAGTCCCACCTTACTCGCATCACTATGAAGTCCCACCTTACTCGCATCACTATGAAGTCCCACCTTACTCGCATCACTATGAAGTCCCACCTTACTCGCATCACTATGAAGTCCCATCTTACTCGCATCACTATGAAGTCCCACCTTACTCGCATCACTATGAAGTCCCACCTTACTCGCATCACTATGAAGTCCCACCTTACTCGCATCACTATGAAGTCCCACCTTACTCGCATCACTATGAAGTCCCATCTTACTCGCATCACTATGAAGTCCCATGTTACTCGCATCACTATGAAGTCCCATCTTACTCGCATCACTATGCAGGTGACGGATGGTCTCGAATTGCTCAAAACTGTACTCGACTAATTGCCTTCAACCTGAGCGATATGTATTATAGGATGGTCAGTTTATGGCCCCAATGGCGCCAGTGTATCGGTGCTGGCGATACAATAAAGGGTGTTTACAGTTTGCAAGTTGGCGATTGTATTGCTGCCTTCTCGTTCATCTTCGTAGCAATTCGGATACGTTTTACATAATATGATTCCTTGTCAAGCTTTGCTTAAATAAACGTGAAGTGCACATGAACATTGCAGGGGGCAGTGCCGTTGGGGGGCAGTGCCGTTGGGGAGTTCTCCATTCGTTCCTTGTGAGTGTCGGCTGTGCCTTGTAGTGCGCCGCAGCCATAATTATGAAATTATAATGTTGCAGCTGAACGTGATAGGACTGATCTTGTTATCGTCAACTTTCATAAGCAATTTTACATACAATCAGCGCTCGTAATTGGGCCTATGTGCGGGTAGTAGTGACGGCCTCGGAAGCGGAACTTGAAGCGTGTAATTGTACCCAAGTCACCCTAGAACCCGGATGGTTATCGCTACCTCGCTGCGTCCCGCCAGGTGTGTCACGTGGGGCGGTCAGCCGGAACGATCAGTGGACCGTCGTGGGAACACTCTCGGCGTCCACCTAACGAGATTAATGTCCCGTCGCCCGTCGACAATCAAAGCTCTCGTCGCCGGTGCCACGCGTTGTTTGCAGCCACTGCGGTAATTAGTGGTGTGACCGGCGCAGAACGCCCCTCGCTAGACGGCCTGCCACCCCAGTCACCGTCACTACACCTGCCACCCCAGTCACCGCCACTACACCAGCCACCCCAGCCACCGCCACTACACCTGCCACCCCAGTCACCGCCACTACACCTGCCACCCCAGTCACTGCCACTACACCTGCCACCCCAGTCACCGCCACTACACCTGCCACCCCAGTCACCGCCACTACACCTGCCACCCCAGTCACTGCCACTACACCTGCCACCCCAGTCACCGCCACTACACCTGCCACCCCAGTCACCGCCACTACACCTGCCACCCCAGTCACCGCCACACGCCCCCAGAGAGGTCGACTTGCCGTCTGACCCCGACGGCCCGTCACGTCCCTCGTTTGTTGTGCGTCGATAACCTGGCGGTGTACGAGACCAGGTGTCGAGCGTTGTACGAGGCCAGGTGTCGGGCGTTGTACGAGGCCAGGTGTCGGACGTTGTACGAGGCCAAGTGTCGGGCGTTGTACGAGGCCAGGTGTCGGGCGTTGTACGAGGCCAGGTGTCGGGCGTTGTACGAGGCTATATGTCAGGTACAACACCCAACATGGCCGCTGCTGACCGCTGCTGACCGCTGTGAGAAACACGACTCGAATGCAGAATAGTATACGTAGGCCGTATATTATAAGTCTTATATGTGACGTTATGCGCGTCGCCCGCTCCGTTTACAGGAGTTGCTTCAACGCAGTTTCCGAGAGAATACGCGTTTCTAACTGTTACGTAACTTCAGAGCTAGGTGTCCGTCACTGTACTCTGGTTCACATACGTTTGTCTGACCGCGGTCGTTTCACTGCGCACTTGTGTTTGTTGGTTGACTACGCACGAGGCATTTTCACTGCCACGTCTTCAACGCGTACTAGACGCTCCCTGTGAACGCCCAGGTACGCTCCCCGTGAACGCCCAGGTACGCTCCCGTGAACGCCCAGGTACGCTCCCGTGAACGCCCAGGTGGCTGTGTGGTGACGCAGTGGTGACGGCGCGTGTTCTCACCACAGTTGCTGATAGGTACCGTAAGTAAACTCCAGCCTCTTGAAGACAATCGCCACCTTGTTTATCGTAACGTTTTGCCAACATCGAAAACAACGGCTGACTTTTGTTTTCGGTTTCCTGTTGTTCTCTTTGAGTCCAGTTCTTGAAATGTAACCATTGATATAAGTGATCAAGTGCGTCCTCTGTGGCCGAGAGACCTTGTCGTGTAAACAAAAGACCTCGTCGTGTAGGCAAGAGACCTCGTCGTGTAAGCAAGAGACCTCATCGTATAAACAAAAGACCTCTTCGTGTAAGCAAGATACCTCCTCGTATAAGCAAGAGACCTCGTCGAGTAAGCAAGAGACCTCGTCGTGTAATGAACTTAGTATTATTATTAAGCAGACCAGTCAAGTTCCTCATGTAGCGATGTCCGAACTTAGACGAACGGATGGTGCACGATATACGAACGTATTAGTACACGGTATACGGACGGATTAGTGCACGATATACGGACGTATTGGTGCACGATATACGGACGTATTGGTGCACGGTATACGGACGTATTGGTGCACGAAATACGGACGTATTGGTGCACGGTATACGGACGGATTAGTGCACGATATACGGACGTACTGGTGCACGATATACGGACGTATTGGTGCACGATATACGGACGTATTGGTGCACGATAACTTTTACTCGCCGCCCGGTCAAGGCACTGATCACCGTCCGGTTAAGGCACTGATCACCGTCCGGTCAAGGCACTGATCACCGTCCGGTCAAGGCACTGATTACCGTCCGGTCAGGGCAATGATCACCGTCCGGTCAAGGCACTGATCACCGTCCGGTCAGGGCAATGATCACTGATGCTATCTATGGGGTGCAGTTGCGCTGTGTGGCGACTCGGTCAGAACAACGAGCAACAGCAGCGGACATATTGAAGAGATAGAGAAGAGAGTATGTAGGGAATATACAGGTATATTCTGTAGATATATTATGCAGATATGTTCTGTAGGTATGTTCTGTAGATATGTTATGTATATATGTTCAGTAGGTATGTTCTGTAGATATGTTCTGCTGTAGGTATGTTCTGTAGGTATGTTCTATAGGTATGTTCTGTAGGTATGTTCTGTAGGTATGTTCTGTATATGTGTTCTATAGATATGTTCTGTAGGTATGTTCTGTATATGTGTTCTGTAGATATATTCTGTAGGTATGTTCTGTGCGTATGTTCTGTAGATATGTTTTGTAGGTATGTTTTGTATATATGTTATGTTCTGTAGATATGTTCTGTACGTATGTTTTATATATATGTTCTGTTATGTAGGTATGTTATGTAGATAGATATATAGATATAGATATATAGATATATATATATATATATATATATATATATATATATATATATATATATAAATAATATGTCATAACGAAGCATCTTTCTTTCAATTGCAATTCGATCTTCTACTGAGAAAGCCGTTTTATAAACACGCGGGTCATAGTTATAAGTACTTATAACTGTTGATAGTTTCAGCCTCCATTAATTCAATAGACTGTCCGTCGCTCGGTCGTTTACGTAAGACAGGCTCCCATCAGAGACAAGACATGCTCCCATCAGAGACAAGACATGCTCCCATCAGAGACAAGACAGGCTCCCATCAGAGACAAGACATGCTCCCATCAGAGACAAGACATGCTCCCATCAGAGACAAGACAGGCTCCCATCAGAGACAAGACAGGCTCCCATCAGAGACAAGACAGGCTCCCATCACAGACAAGACAGGCTCCCATCAGAGACAAGACATGCTCCCATCAGAGACAAGACAGGCTCCCATCAGAGACAAGACAGTCTCCAATCAGAGACAAGACATGCTCCCATCAGAGACAAGACAGGCTCCCATCACAGACAAGACAGGCTCCCATCAGAGACAAGACAGGCTCCCATCAGAGACAAGACAGGCTCCCATCACAGACAAGACATGCTCCCATCAGAGACAAGACAGGCTCCCATCAGAGACAAGACAGGCTCCCATCAGAGACAAGACATGCTCCCATCACAGACAAGACATGCTCCCATCAGAGACAGGACATGCTCCCATCAAAGACAAGACATGCTCCCATCAGAGACAAGACAGGCTCCCATCACAGACAAGACAGGCTCCCATCACAGACAAGACATGCTCCCATCAGAGACAAGACATGCTCCCATCAGAGACAAGACATGCTCCCATCAGAGACAAGACAGGCTCCCATCAGAGACAAGACATGCTCCCATCAGAGACAAGACAGGCTCCCATCACAGACAAGACAGGCTCCCATCACAGACAAGACAGGCTCCCATCAGAGACAAGACAGGCTCCCATCACAGACAAGACATGCTCCCATCAGAGACAAGACAGGCTCCCATCAGAGACAAGACAGGCTCCCATCAGAGACAAGACAGGCTCCCATCACAGACAAGACATGCTCCCATCACAGACAAGACAGGCTCCCATCAGAGACAAGACAGGCTCCCATCAGAGACAAGACATGCTCCCATCAGAGACAAGACATGCTCCCATCAGAGACAAGACAGGCTCCCATCACAGACAAGACATGCTCCCATCAGAGACAAGACATGCTCCCATCAGAGACAAGACAGGCTCCCATCACAGACAATACATGCTCCCATCAGAGACAAGACATGCTCCCATCAGAGACAAGACAGGCTCCCATCAGAGACAAGACAGACTCCCATCACAGACAAGACATGCTCCCATCAGAGACAAGACAGGCTCCCATCAGAGACAAGACAGGCTCCCATCAGAGACAAGACAGGCTCCCATCACAGACAAGACATGCTCCCATCAGAGACAAGACAGGCTCCCATCAGAGACAAGACAGGCTCCCATCAGACCGACTCTAGACGTTGATGACGACAGTGTCGCTAAAAGTCGTCGGTTTTACACAATTTGCCACAATCAAGAGTATTGCGTGGGTGAGTGTGTCCCAATCACTCCTCCGTCCTGGGTAACCAATCACTACTCTCTCCTGGGCAACCAATCACTACTCCCTCCTGGGCAACCAATCCTCTATCAGGGATCTCGCCTGTCGTCTGAGTCAGCCACGTGGCGCCGGATGTCTACTAATGTCGCATTGAAGATGTTCCGTGGAGGCCCGGGCGATTAGTTTTGTAGCTGTTTTTTTTTGAAGCACATTCATCCTGAATTAACTTTGTGTTTGGTTTATCTTAACCGGAAGTTTTTGTCCACCTACATGAGCATGTTTTCCTGACTGACTGCCCCAACCACGAGCATGTTTTCCTGACTGACTGCCCCAACCACGAGCATGTTTTCCTGACTGACTGCCCCAACTACGAGCATGTTTTCCTGACTGACTGCCCCAACCACGAGCATGTTTTCCTGACTGACTGCCCCAACTACGAGCATGTTTTCCTGACTGACTGTCCCAACCACAAGCATGTTTTCCTGACTGACTGCCCCAAACACGAGCATGTTTTTCTGACTGACTGTCCCAACCACAAGCATGTTTTCCTGACTGACTGCCCCAACCACGAGCATGTTTTTCGGACTGACTGTCCCAACCACAAGCATGTTTTCCTGACTGACTGCCCCAACCACGAGCATGTTTTCCTGACTGACTGCCCCAACCACGAGCATGTTTTCCTGACTGACTGCCCTAACCACGACCATGTTTTCCTGACTGACTGTCCCAACCACAAGCATGTTTTCCTGACTGACTGTCCCAACCACAAGCATGCATCCTTATACAATTGAATGTCACAACTATCTCAGTTTATCATCTACAAAAGGCCGTCGTGATGTTATCGAGCCGCTGGTGAAAGACGATAGTGAACAGGCAACGACTTCCGCTCCACAGACTCAAGTACCTTAATCTCACAGGGATCATGCCTCAGGTAGACTTCCTGGTGCGTTACACACGAGTGTAGGGCATATGTAGTAAGTTTGGATATAGGAAGTTTAAACAAATTTATACAATCTGACAAGCAGGGGCATTGCCATGTTTGCTGGTAGAACCTGTTGACAGTATAACTGTGGATTTTTAGATGATTTTAATAGGCGGAAGACTTTTTGGAAAAGTTTTTCGCCACAAGGCACGAATGTGTAGTAATTCATGCAGAAAGTAGTCAACATTGACGGATATGGCACGTTCAGCTATTTCAAAAGTGTTAGAAATGTGTGATTTTGACAAAACACGACCAACATGTCAAAGAGATGATGACAACGGCAGGTAAGAACTTTAAGAATTTGTTATGGTCCCGTTTTCTTTTAATCGTGCAAAACGTTACTGGTCACTAATGGGAAATGTAACAGTAGGCTGATCCCCGTAGAGCCGAGAGTCGGCCGGTTTAATTGAGAGTTGATTCACCCGCGCCGCGACTCTTAGCACCCCTCAGGCGGCTTTTCACACGACTCGGGTAAATTGAATCGTCGTTGAGAACGTAATCGACAAATAAACACGAGTTAGGATTTAATTTAATGTTTGCTCAAGCGCGCTACTTAAGACCGAGGCCGCGGACGCCGCACAAAGCCACCATTGAGTCGCCGTGTGCCTCAGGACGCGAGGGGGGACGCTGGTGATGCGACGGGGTGGTGCGGGGATTTCGACGTCCTCTTTCAAGTCGAGTGTCCCGCCGAGCTGTCTCGGTGGTCATCAGATTGCAATAAAGATGCGGCTCCAGCCACGGTCAACCGATCAAAGGCGTCTCCGGATGGATGAACATTGCCACGTAACGAGACAGAGTCCAGACGGACGCCCTTTGCATCGTGTCGGTGCTTCCCCTTTGATCAAAACTTTCGATTTATTTGGAAACGTTCGTACGCACACGAAATACATTATATTCACTCGCACATACAAACATACACACGCACGCACGCACGCACGCACGCACGCACGTACGAACGCGCTCGCACTCTCGCATACTCGAGTATACCGTCCATTACCCATTCACTCATTCAAAGTTTTACTCGTCCACTCTCTCCCTAAAATACACGCTCACTTTTTCGTTCTACTGCTAAAACACACGTTCACTCACTCACTCACTCACTCACTCACTCACTCACTCACTCACTCACTCACTCACTCACTCACTCACTCACTCACTCACTCACTCACTCACTCTTGTACGAACCCATTCGTCCTCGCATTCACATACACCCGCAACCATTACACGCCACTTTGATGAGAAGTATCGCTCCAAATTCGCCTTAGGCGAAAAGTGTTGTTTTTACACCGCGAAATAAAATGGTCCGTGGTTTCGTTTGAAGTGCCGCGGTGCCGACTACAGACACCAACACGTCGGGAGGCACTGACCCCCGGCTATCGGCGTACGAGTGTGCACGTGCCACGTGCGCGTGTTTTTTGCCAAACAAACATCCCAGCCTACGCGCGAGAAACCTGTATGTAGTACTATGTACTGCCGTGAGGGCCATAACCGATCGGCCAACTAACAACATGTCGGAAATGTTAAACGTTCTAACGTTTACCTGTCTTTGCAGCATGTCTACTAAAACGGCATTAGACGTTTTTACGCCACTAATTTACGATTAGATGTGTCGGTATTCTATAAATAACGTGTGGCTCTGTGATATGTTCGAGTGCAGAAACACATTCATGATGCCATAATGAACTGCTCTACGTTTGACATGCGCGCGCACGCACACAGGCGGATTCTTGGCATTTTATAGCACAATAAACGACCCCGGCCACATAGAAAATGTTTAGGGAAAAAAACCGATGTTAAATCAGTCAAGCGGTGTCGCAATTAAGCGTTTGTTAGCGCGGGGATATAATCAAGTTTTTTACGATGTGTCATCATTTGTCGTCTGTCAATGACCCGAAAAAACTCGAGATTGTCCGGGCGGCCGCTTTCCACCTGCGACCGCCAATGACGTCACTGTGGCGTCCACGCTGTCATTACGCACATAACGTTGGGATGTTTTGCCTAACCGAATCACCAATCTTACGTCGGCCTAATCGATCAAATTCTCCAGCGATCAAGAGACCAATCCGTCAATCAAATCTGTCTAATTATGGGTTGTACACAACGGAGGCGTCTCGCCGTTTAACTGGTGCTTGCAACCGGCCATTTATGCCGAGTCACGAAACATGACCTTTCTGTGGTCCCGCGTCGGCGGCGTGTAAATGTGTTGTTACACTGTGTAATTCAGTTATGTCATTCGACAGTTCAATTACAAGAAACACGCTCGGACGTTCTCACGATAAAATGTGAATTCTTTATTCGTGACGTCATCGCACAAATAGCAGATTAAAACTCACAATGCATTGTTATAACACGAGTGCTTATTATCGACACGGTCTAATTATGTGCCACGTCTGAGATAGTTGCTTATTATCGACACGGTCTAATTATGTGCCACGTCTGAGATATTTGCAAGTGCCCTTTCCGGGAATCACACGCCCCATTACGCCTCGATACGCCCGCTGCGTGCCGCCAGCCAGTCGCTGCGCTGTGAAAGCGTTCAATTGAAGACGGTTAAACGGCGACTGTCATTCGACTGTCCTAAAAACTGCATCTTGACATATTCATTACCTGCCGTAGGGCAGTGATAACTAAACGAGATGAGTTTGATTAATTTGCATACAAGTGGCGTAGATAGATATTGATGTCGGCAGCTCCCGCCTTAGTGTCAGACCAGCCGATTACCCAGCATCGGTCAATGCGAAAGTAACCCAGGTAACCCAGGTAACCAAACGTGTTCCGTTGTACGGCCGACGTTGCAGCACTACAAGGTGACTTCAGGTCGCGGGCAGACACCACTAGACTTTTTACCTCGCATGTTTTTACCGGGCGCCTTTGAGCGGCGCTTCGTTGTCACGTGTCTTGTCGGACCACCCTCGACGCCGTCGGAAAGAGACCGCGCCGAGTTCTCGGTGTTTGGCCGTGGGTCGGTGTGGATGACATTGTTACGAGAGCTAAACGTTTTATTGCGAGATATAGAACACGCAGTGTTGATAGAGGAAGGTCCGCACTGCCCGGTGCAGACCGCTCAGTCTACCTCGGGACGGTCGGCGGCTGGACGAGGCAGACGGGGGAGGCTGAGGAGAGAGAGAGAGAGAGAGAGAGAGAGAGAGAAAGAGAGAGGGAGGAGAGAGTGAGGGGAGAGAGAGAGAGAGAGAGAGAGAGAGGGAGGAGAGAGAGGGGGGAGAAGTGGGGCAGAGAGAGGGAGGAGAGAGAGAATGAGAGAAAAGGGTGAATGAGTGTTGGGAGACGGATACCACTTTATGCCAGTTCTCCCCCCCTCACTGTTCCACACCCTTCCATCCCATCCCCCACTCCCCCACCCTTACTACCCTAACACCCTACCTCCCAACTCCCCACTCCACCCCCCCCCCGAACCCCCCCCCTCTTCTCGCCGGATCACATTCCCACCCCGCCCCTGGACGTCAATGCAAGTGCTTGTTGGCGATAAAAGACTATCAATAAATTATTCCGACCCATAAACGACGACAACATATCTATCGAGGCCCCGAAGACGAATCTATGTTACCTGCAATAAATGACAGAGTCGAACGACCACTTGGTATTCAGCGTGCGTCGTCCTGACGGTCTCGTTGACAGGCGCCGGCCGACTCAGTCTGCCTTTAACCAGCCGACAATTCGAGGTGGAGGGAAAGAGGCGGAGCACTCGCATGGCGCCGTAAAAACTAATTGTTGTCTATGGCTAAAGAATGTACTCTTCCGTAGCCAAACGTTGTCGTTGTTTACAGGAAAGGAATGCACTTAATCGACATTAAGTTGTGAGAAAACTTGGCGGCTGTTGCATTGCTGATACCCGTGCCTTAGTGACAGTTGCACTGTTGACATCCGTGCCTCGGTGACAGTTGCACCGTTGACACCCGTGCCTCGGTGACAGTTGCACTGTTGACATCCGTGCCTCGGTGACAGTTGCACTGTTGACATCCGTGCCTCGGTGACAGTTGCACTGTTGACATCCGTGCTTCGGTGACAGTTGCACCGTTGACACCCGTGCCTCGGTGACAGTTGCACCGTTGACACCCGTGCCTCGGTGATAGTTGCACTGTTGACATCCGTGCCTCTGTGTCAGTTGCACCGTTGACATCCGTGCCTCGGTGACAGTTGCACTGTTGACATCCGTGCCTCGGTGACAGTTGCACCGTTGACACCCGTGCCTCGGTGACAGTTGCAATGTTGACATCCATGCCTTGGTGACAGTTGCACCATTGACAGCCATGCCTCGGTGACAGTTGCACCGTTGACACCCCTGCCTCGGTGACAGTTGCACTGTTGACAGTTGTGCCTTGGTAACAGCTACACTGTTGGATACCGTTCCTCGGTGACCGTTGCACTGCTGACATACGTGCCTCGGTGACAGTTGCACTGCTGACATTCGTGCCTCGGTGACAGTTGCACTGTTGACACGATTCCCGGCGGCATTCCACGTCGTCTTTTGTTCGCATGTTATGTAGATGATGTTATGTAGATGATGTGATGTAGATGATGTGATGTAAATTATGTTATGTAGCTAACATTTCACAAGTGCTCATCGATTCGACTATGATAATATAAAGCACAAGGCACGGTTGAGCGGACACGTGCTGTGTCACGTGTATGTTTGCGACGGTTGTTATTTTAACAAATCGTATATATTCGCTTAGAACAATGACGAAATGCTGGTTTTGATATATCAAGTCTCAAGTGGTTATACTCCAAACAGCCCAAACTTGGGCTAACGCAGGAGTTTATGGTGGACTGTGCGCATGCGCTGTGGGTGGTACATACAACTAAGAAACTAGTATTTTTAATGTTACTGAAAGGGTTTTATTTGATAGTTTTATTTATTTTATGTATAGGATGTTAGATGAAAATTTTGAATAGGTTGGAAATGTGTATGGATACTGTCGCTGTCACATGCACACATAGGCAGTCTCCATATCCACACCATGGATAAGTTTACGCTGAGCACTGTGTTTTAAAGGCAGTTTAGGTGAGGAGGTGTTATGTTTAACTGTATTGAGTTTCAGGATGGGGTTTATTCTAAAGCGTTACTACGACCTTACCATGTAATTGGTGATGTTACCACGATCTAACAATGTATTTCTAATAGTCGCACACATTTTATAAATATCTCTAAAAGCACAACCAGTTAAGCAACACCACCACATTTATCTTTCCATTGTTTCTTCTAGTACATCTTTGTCAATTTCTCCTTCACCGTCAGTGTCACTTACGGCATTATCGCCTGCTCTGTCACGTGTGTCACTTACCTCTCATTGTTTGTAGCACAACGGCAAGAGCAACAGATGCGTGTTCAAGGAGGTGCACACACTGGACGACTTCACGGGCTTCCAGTCGGCCGCCAACGACGACTGGTACATCGGCTTCCGACGCAACGGTAAGCCGCTGAAAGGCTTCAAGTGGCAGCGCCGACGGAAGAGGAAGAACCGGCAACGCCAACGCCAACGCCGCCAACACCGCCAACGTCACAAGGGGCAGAGGCGGAAGCGGCCTCGGGAGAAGCGACAGACGCAACAGACGCTGGAACAGCAACAGCAACAGTTGCTGAGTAGACCGTGCTACCAGTTCATCAAGACAGACTTCGCCTACCTGGAGCACGCCGGCGGCGATGACACAGCGACTAGCGAGTGGGGGCCTAAAGGAGACTTCAGCCAAATCCTAAAGCGCGGCATGACATGACGCATATGCCTTGGCCTTTGGCCCGAGTAACCCACTCACTGCCTCTGATGCTCGCACCGCATGCAGCCCTGAACAACTTCCGGTGTCGTCATCGCTGCTGTCGTTACCATTACGTAGATGATGTTATGTGCGTATCCAGGGGCACATTGACGTCGTATCCAGGGGCACATTGACGACGGGTTCGCCAGTGAAGCTTGCGACGGCAGTTACTGTATTTATGATATGATATGCCTTCGTTGTCGCCAACGTCGTCGTCGTTGTCAAACTCGTCGTCGCTGTTGTCATCGCCGAGCTTCCGTGTCACATGATGACATTATCGTCAGCATCCGCGTGACATGAACGGTCACGCGAATACGGTCCGGTGAGTCGTATCGCGGTGTAGCAAGGGGCACTGGAACAATCCCCCCTCCCCAAGGAAAGCACTCCGAGGATGGTTGCTATTTTGCCCCTTGGTCTTTTATAGGGAGCGGACCAGGACCATCGACTGGCGCTAGTTGACATTACTGGTTCGCCAACAATGACGATGCGCCGTGTATATTCCACATGGCGGCGTCCACTGCATTGCGTGAATAAATCTAGTGAACAACGGAACAGCTGACGACACGGAGTGGTCCGCTAACGACACGGCGTGGTCCGCTGGCGACACGGCGTGGTCCACTGACGACACGGCGTGGTCTGGACTACGTAGGGCATGGGGGGATGACTCCCAGTCGGGAGATGACTACCAGTCGGGAGATGACTACCAGTCGGGCGAAGATTCGGGGATGTTGGAGTCGTCAGATCAGATCATTCTCGGCGCTGACTGCAACAATATAGTCTAATTATGACATTCGATGATATTTAGTGTTGTATGTGTTTAGTGTCGATACAATTCATTTAGACGTTTAGACCGGTATAACGACAGTCGACATCACTGGCTGGTGTCGACCTGGTAGTTTAGGTGACAACGTGGGTAAGTAACGTGTTGGTGTTGTCAATGCGGCGTCGTTCCCGTGGAACCTCTGGGCAGCCCTGCCTAAATGGTCTCCAAGGCAACGACTCAATGAATGTCACCTGTGCCATCTAGGGGCGGATAGGGAAACTAGAGAAGCAACAACAAGAGCAGCAGCAACAACAACAAGAGCAGCAGCAACAACAACAAGAGCAGCAGTAACAACAACAAGAACAGCAGTAACAACAACAAGAGCAGCAGCAACAACAACAAGAGCAGCAACAACAACAACAACAGCAGCAGTAACAACAACAAGAGCAGCAGCAACAACAAATTTAAACTTCATAAATGAACCAGAGCAGGGAGCAGAGTTCACGTATTAGTTGTATCAAACATAGAATAAACATCAACGTTTCCGCTGGTATGTCATTGCTACGATGTCTGCTTCGTCTGGCTGTCACTCAACGTAAGAGGTTCTGAAAAAAATGGTAGTGAAGCAACAAAAGCAACGATGAGGGCGGAATGAACCCACAAGGGTAAAAAGACTGGCACGGAATGTGAATTGACTTGTATACAGACGAGGTGCCGCGAACCGGTCGGTCGACATGAAGCTCTCTTTCTAAGGGTGCAGCGAATGTCGTTATGATGGCCAGTGACGGAGACAGGTATATGCAAATGCAACTCTTGTATAATGAAACATGCAACAGTACAAAGACAACTTGGTTGAAAGAGGCTGGTCGCTTCTTGAGGAGTTTGCTTCATGAAAGGTTGAATAAGCGCTGCATTTATATGGAAACGTCTTTTATAATGATATACGTCACCTGGAGTTCAAACTACGTAATTGTTTTGCGTTGTTCAAGTGACGCTAATCTCGTTAATGTAGAAAGTACTGTTATCACGTGATCATTGAATTCTGCTCCCGATTAGCATTTAGTTTCAACGAAGTTTCGTTATGTTTAGTTTCATCGTGGGCAAGTCATTTGTTTAGTAATAAGTTCAACCCCGGTTTGTTGATAGACATGTGCTTAACTAATAAGTTGAAATGTCCAAACCTGATTAAGACATAAAGGAAAATGTTCGCAATTTCCTAAGAAAACAGAAACTACAACATTGATCCCACAATGGTCCCACAATGGTCCCACAATGGTCCCACAACGATCCCACAATGGTCCCACAATGGTCCCACAACGATCCCACAATGGTCCCACAACGATCCCACAATGATCCAACACAAAGCCATGTACTTTTATAAGGAAGCTGTGGGAGAATTTGAAACTAGATAATGCGCCTTTCTGCGAAGTTGACATAAGACATGTAGATGTGCATACCAACACCAGTATTGTGTTTTGATCAACTGATATATCTTGTCGTTGCTGTGGTTCATGTAATATTGTTGTCGTTGTCGTTGTTGTCGTTGCTGCTGTTCTAGCGTGGTACGGTGGATATACAATATGGTGAAGGTCACGTGTCGTCGATTGAAGCAGGCATTCCTGGCTGGCAGACCTTTACCTTTATATACGTTTGTCTATGGCTGTGTGACATGACCTAACACGTAGCTATATGTATATTCAGTGTGCAGCGGGTTAAGTGTTGGTCGATGAAGAATTAATCTGTTTTCGTCTACGTCTCAGTTTGAACGATGCATGCGTTCGTGGGTCTCAGTGTGAACAGTGCCTGCGTTCGTGAATATCAGTGTGAACGATGCCTGACATTGCCTGCGTTCGTGGGTTTCAGTGTGAACAATGTTTGGAATTGCCTGCGTTCGTGCATTGGTTTCAGTGTCAACGATGCCTGCGTTCGTGGGCTTCAGTGTCAACGATGCCTGCGATCGTGGGTCTCAGTGTGAACAATGCCTGCGTTCGTGGGTCTTGAGTGTGAATAATGCCTGCGTTCGTAGGTCTCAAGTGTGAAAATGCCTGCGTTCGTGGGTCTCGAGTGTGACCGAAAGCAGCGACTTGTCTACGGCGATTGATGCAGTCGATTTCTTTAAACGACATCTTATTGTGAAATTATAAGCAGTGTTATATGAACCGGCGCTGGTTGGGAGAACTAAATCTATGACGTAACCAAACACCTGCCTCGTGCCGAATACCCATTTCGGTTGCGGCCATGTTGTGGGTGTCGTCCTAACATACCCCAATGTCGTGTTCCGCGCTGGCTGCATCAACAGTTCACGCGCACTGCGTATGCCAATCATTAAACGGAACCCAAAACGGCAATAGTGAAAACGAATCATGGTTGTTCATTGCAGTGCAATAAGAACTAGTTGGTTAACAAAAAACCGCGCGCTGCTTAAGTGAAAAACCCTGCTTGTTCGCTGCGCCGTTTGAATGATTGACAGCACCGAGAGAATACGGAGAGCGACGGCGCAAGTTTATTAGACATTAATTGATACAGTCTGCGTTGACAGAAGTACGCACCAAACTATATTTAGGGTTGGTTTTGTTCTTGAACGAACTCTTCTCCGTCAATCATCGTACGGAGTTGTTATTGGCGCACTGCTTAGAACCAGACCACTGCATTCTCCCAGTGACAGGGCAGCAGTAGCGTCAACGCTTGGAACGTGACAAAAGGGTATACTATGAATTAACACTGTCATGCTTCCAGGGTCGTGCTTACAAGTCAGTTTGTATTTATGTTATCCTAGGTTGTTAATGTATGTCGGTGATCGTTGTATTGCCTTTTTGTCTGCAGTGGCATTTGCCAGGTGTGTATCGCGTTGAAGATGGACCTCAGATGGCCACAGGATGCCGACAAGTCCCCCCTTCCCCCCTCGTGTCATTACGCGCCGTGCTAGCCCAACGGAATGCGACACGCCAACTTAGTTTCGCTTGACTAAAAAAGTGTAAAACGTGTCGAGTGCAGACCACGTCATTAAGCGGGCCTCGAATATACTATAATCCCGCGAGTTGCTGGGTATTAATTAACAAATCGATAGCAGTATGCAGGTAGATTCGCCAAGTGGCTTTGCAACAGTTATGGATGCCGTGAGATCACCTGGTTGATTTAGTTCTATGACGGAAGCTGCGCCTTTTCTGGCTGCCCAGTGTGACAGCTAGCGAGATTATCTGTCGTATGCAATGAACTATCAACGAGTGTTCATTAGTTAAACAAAGGGTCGGACAAACATCCACCGTTAACACGCTGAAATGTTTAAACAAAATGTTGGTCACATATACTTTTTGGTTATTTCTATAAAAAAAATTATATCTAACACCATTTTTATCAATAATATACTATTTGATCCACATTTTAGACGCACAAAATATGTTGTTGCCAAATGTATAATTATTGACATTTTACAATCCATAAATGTCCAGACATTTGCCATAATTACTGAGCACTCTCTAAATTAACTTGGCTACTTCATTCAAAGTGTCGTTTTGTATAGTGAATGAATATTAAGTGACTTAAAATGTCCAAACACACTTTAGTGATTATAACTGATGCAAATACACTGGGCTATATAACAATACTTGAGACTTGCTCATTCTGAACTACACGTGAAGGCGGCCATGTTGTCTTACTTGGCATAATCAGGTCAGACGCTCGCTCGTGCTCCGAGAGAGGGCGCTGCTGCTGGCACGAGCTGGGACGGCGTGACGTTGTGTAAGATGTACATAGTGTGGTGTAATATATTGTTACATATGCCAAAGAATATTTATTTAATAAAACATGTACATAAACCAAATATTGAATTTGTTGTTACTATTTTAGTTGTATCTCACGGACAAAGTAAATCGTCTCCTTCATTTCCTTTAAACAATGCCTACAATGACAACATGTTAATCCCTGTAATAACACTTTGGGCAGGTTGTCGTCACAGGGATTAACATGTTGTCATTGTTACGACAACCTGCCCGAAGTGTTATTACCAACTATTCCTGTTACGACAACCTACCCGAAGTGTTATTACCAAATATTCCTGCTACGACAACCTGCCTAAAGTGTTATTACAAACTATTCCTTTTACGACAGCCTGCCCAAAGTGTTAGTACCACATATTCCTGCTGCAACAACCTGTCCAAAGTGGTATTACCAACTATTCGTACCACGATAACTTGCCCAAAGTGTTATTACTACCTATTCATGTTACGACAACCTGCCCAAAATGTTATTATTACCAACTATTCCTGCTACGACAACCTGGCCAAAGCGTTGTTACCAACTATTCCTAAGGATTGAATGCTGCGCTTTGTATAAAATATATTTTCCGAAACACCCATGCTTTATCTAATAATGCTAACCTATGGGCTAACCTAAATTGGACGGGCAACCTTATAAAAATTAATATCAGACGGGGTAGCGACACTGGTGACTATCACGTTTTCCCGGATGTAGACTTTACCAAAGGGTTGTTAGCATTGATCAGACACCCAGTACACTATTTTAAATGTCATTGTATGACACGATATTGTTAGCATTGATCAGACACCCAGTAAAATGTCTTTGATTCTCATGATATAATACGACATTAGACTGCCGCTTTATAATTGTTACCCGCGGTTCAATTAGAAAAAGTGCAGTAAAATTGGTCGATTACAGGTGTCGCAGTCTACGGGAGGTGTCGAGTGAACGAGCCGCAGTCTACGTGAGGTGTCGTGTGTACGAGGGCAGCGAGAGCGGCCGATGAGACATGCCACCAGGGTGTCAGTGCCGCCACCTTCTAGGCAACCTGTGCGCCAAGTACAGCCGTCTCGCTGTCGCACGGTTTCCCCAAACGATCCATTCAATCGGTGACGAGGCGGCGTAGCACGACAGATCTAGTTACTGGTGCACGACATAGGACGCCGATCAGCGAGGCGGCGCGAGGCGACCAGACGACTGGGCGACCGGGCGACCAGGTTCGCAGTTCACCGCATCAATTCATCGCATCTTTTCCCGTCTTCAGAGAAGTCGCCCAGTTTAGACACTTAGCCCAGCCAACGTCAGTGAACATAATTGTTCAAAGTATTAATAATCATATAAAATCACAAAAACTTATACTCAATAATAATAATAATAATAATAATAATAAATACTACTACTACTGTTAATAATAATAATAATAATAATAATTATAATTTAAGTTTTAATTTTATTATAATTATAATTTAATTATGATTGTGATTGTGATTGTAATTATAATTGCAATTGTAATTGTAGTTGTAGTTGTAGTTGTAGTTG